>CAXHSM010001350.1:6548358-7148358 GCA_964019185.1 Maratus speculifer | reverse complement strand
TTATGATTCATTAAAAAACAATATAAGAAAAAATAAATTTATGATAAAAATTAAAATCAATGTATTAAACTGAAATGAAACAGATTTTTTATTATAGCATTAAAAATTACAATAGAAACCTAATTATCTGATGCTTGGAGAACTAAAATTGCATCATACGCATTTCGCAATTATATAATGATTAAACTATAAATAAAATAATATAAAGTAAAGTAAATAGCTACCATTAGAAAACAGATAATTATCGTAAAGGAAACATTAAAATTTAAAAGTTATAAATAAATATAAATAAAAAACAAAACAAATATTTATAAAGCATTTTTAATATAATTTATATAGAAACAAAATAAATTCAAAGATAAAATTCTTTGCTTTTGTATCATAAATGGAAACAATGATGTATTTTATAAGCGGCGACACAAAAATCAACTTTTTGTGGTAATGAAAATAGCATTGTACAAATGTGTTTAGTCGGAATTCATCCAAAGTTTTTTTTTCAAATTGATATAAAGTATTGTTGAGTCAAAATTTTACATTGTTAATTGAAATTATATTGCACTGTAATAATTGAAATCAACTTTTATACCTTGTTTAAAGACCTATATAATTGATAATAGATAAATAAAAGTACATTTCTTTCTGTAATTTAAAAAAACAACTCGCTTGGAAATACATTCTTAGATCAGACCATGCAAACTGAATGATGAACTGTGTGAACAGAAAACATCAAATTAAGTTATAATTGAGTCTGTAGAGAATATAATAGTCACAATAGAACATCAGATGGGAGAGATAAAGTAAGGGCTGGCAAATTTCAACCAGGGTGGTTAAAACTGGCATGGCAGAATCCAATTTCTGGCTAGTAAGCAGAAAAAACAGTCAGAAACTAAAAAATAATACTAATAAGAACTTTAACCTTCAATGCTTTATAAACCACACATGTATTTAATATATAAAGATTTTAGTTAAAAAATTAATATAAAGATTATGCATGTGATTAATAGAATAATTTTCCAAAAGGATGATATAAATATATTTTGTTTTCATAATTTTCTGTCATTTGTAAAACAGAAATTTTTATAATGGTAATCTGATGCTGTACAAGTTTAACTATTGATATTGTAGTAGAATTTCTATTTAAAAGAAAAAGGAAATTTACAAATAATTTGAGGATATTTTAACATTACTTTTCAGAGTATTTTTAAATAAATAGTGCACTGCAATAACTTAAACATTATCTACTACTACATACAAAGAGAAATGGTTCGTTTGAAAATATATATGTAAATAACTGTAGCACGAAAATAACAGAAAAGAAATTATGAAATATCTTGTACAATAATTTTACAATATTGAAAGAACAAATTTATTTTTGTTTAAAAAATAATAATATACTAAGTACATTTCTTAATAGATTTAATTTTGCCAATCTTTCTTAATCTAGACTGCTTTTTGTTCTGCATCATATAAAAATTGATTTATGTTAAAATAGCGTTTTTTTTTTAAATATTTAAGAAAATTTTAAAAAAATGCAATGTTTGGATCTTATAAGTTTCTCTGTGTTTTAACATTTAAGACAGTAAAAATTTATTCTTCTGTGACCAAAATGTACTGTGTCACGATATTTGCGATTGAATGAATTGTCAGATTTTTAGTCACCTAATATGAAAAACATGTTTTTAGTATTGCATTAATAAACTGCATTTGATTAAAAATGTATAGGGAATATTTTCATGTTCTTTTATGCACATGCATTGATACACATGGCAGCAATTAAGTTAAAAAAACTTTTATTTTTTCTTCTTTTTTACAAATTATATTATTAAAAGCGTGTTTATTTTTATACAGAGCGTTTCCTCTTAATGCTTACTAGAAGATAATTTCCAAACCGTTTGTTTTAGAGGTATTGTTCGAGTAACAAAAATATTTCAGATTTTGTCATGAATCATTTAAAATACAATTTACATTGAAATAGTTGTTTTTTTTTTTAAAGAATTAAGAAATTTAAAAAAAATTATTATGTCTGCATTGTACAACTACCATTCAAAAAAAGTTTGTTCATGTTCTAACGACTAAAATAGCAAAAAGGTTTTTTTTTCTGTATCTAAAACTTACTGAGTTATGAAACTTAGAATTTTGTGGATTTTTGATGCTTTAGTCAATATAAACATAAAACGTGTTTTTAGTGCCAGAAAATTGAAAATACATGAAATTAAAAGTATCATAACTAGGTAACTTTTGTCCTGTAAAAATTACATTTTTAACCAAAAACTTTTTTTAATGATGTGATTTCATCTAAAAAAAAGCGTCTATATATGTACATCCCAAAATTATTTCAAACATTTTATTTAAAGGACTTTTAGTTAAAACATCTGTTGACAGTATACAGCCTTTAATTATACGTTACAAAAATAACAGGTTGTTGGAACCTGTTACTTGCGCCAGTGTGGAACGATGTAACATGTTAACCAAAAATAACTATATTTCCCATCTCTACTATATATATCAATGCTTCTAATATGCACACAATTAAAAAGGTCTAGATGCAATTTTAACAAATCTGGAAGCATTTAAATTAATTTAGACAGTGTTTTTTAGTATCAACACCAGACGATGTCAGGACTGAGGAGATTAATTTAAAAAAAAAAAGTTTATAAATTACATATAAAGCATAAATCATTCCGATTACTTTTGTAATCGAAAAATTGTAGTACAATTAAGAATATTACTGAATCAAGATTGTATCATTAGTATTGCTTTAACATATTTAACCAATGGATATATTTAAGAATAATACTATGCAAAAATATAATTACATACGAAGCAGAAAATAATTACAGGTAATTTAAAAATTAATAACATGCGATAAAATATATACTTAATCAAATTTTACTTAATAATTATTGTATGTTAATAAGTTATATTCACAACATTGGTTGATAGAAAAAATGTTATTTTTCCATTATAGAGGATTTCACATTTTGTTTTATAGCTATTCGGCACAATTTGAGCCTTAGAAAATGAGATTTATTGCCAAATGATGCAAACAACTATGAAAACAAACCTAATGAATGTTTATATATATATATATTAATATATATCTAATTCTGAATTTACACACATTTATGCATACATATGCATATAGGTGTATACATTACAATACTTTTTTATGCACAATTTATTTATGTTTGCATAATAAAATAAATAAATGGCTTTTTCATATTAAATAAACTATACTGATGTTGAAAACGCTGCTTGTGCACAGGAAACAGAAAATAGGTTGGCAGAAAATATTTTGCTACACTTACAATTTTCATAGTGTATTTTACTTGTAGTGTATATTAACTTACACACTATAAGTATATAATTCAACAGTAATCTTATCCTATAATTTACTTATAGGGTATTTTACTTTTTTTATTTAATGAAATAATTTATTAAAAATATCATGTAAATTTAATTTTTTAACTTTTTTTATTCTAAAATAATAAAGTATTCGCATTATAATTACTGTTCGGCTAAAATATTTGCTTTACCAGTCAGTTGAATATTTAAAATGTCTGTAAATACCAATAAAAATGAGTTCTGACATATAAAATTCTGTGTCGTTATACGATCAATCCACAAGTTACAGAATTTTCAGCAGAAGAATAAGAAAAGAAACATATCTTACCACAAATTTGTTTTAGTAGAGAAAATGAGTCAATAAATTGATTTAAAAATATAGCTACAGTTACAATCAAAATATGCCATTTTGTCCATTTTATTACAGACGCCAGCACAATGAATGAATCAAGAAAAAATAATTCATTCATAAATAATGAATCACTCAATAAATGGAACACTCCTATAGTAGATGTTTTGAACTTAAAAATACCAATCGCCTTTGAATTAACAAAACAAAATATTTATATTTTTTTAAAAATAGGAAGAATTTACAAAATTTGTTAATCTAGCACTTAAACATGCCTTCAGGTTAAAAATTGGATGGGATTTGATATTGGAAATTCAGGAAAATTTACCTTAGAATTTTTGGCAAAGCTTGTATAATGGCTGTCTAGTAATAAATATTACAAACAGTGATTAAAAAAAATTCTGGACAAATTTATTGCAGTAATTTATTTTATAAATAATAGTAAGAATTATAAATACAAGATTCACTTTCAATGAATCAGGAAGTAATTCATGATTCATTCTTTTATTGGCGTCCTGCATCTTCTGTTTTTTGCAATATCAAGTAACTTTTAAAACATACTGTGTAGCTCCGATATCTTGGCAGATGACCTTGGAAGAATCTATTCCTGACCAGGAGTTCTAGGGTCAAAGGTTGCCAAGTACAAGTGCGTAATTGGCGAACGGTCAATCCGCCAAATACCGGAAATACGGGTCTTCTGCAGCACCTGTTATCTCTTATTGTTAGTTGACAACTGCTTCAGATCGTAGCGTACGCTTGCTTATATCTGTAGTTGATCTATCTCTTTGCCTCTTTGATTATTATTATTATTATTATTACCGTTTTTTCCGCATATTCATCTTAACAAAATGACAGAGAATAAGAAAATTGTTCATTCGAAGGAGCGAAATATGATTTTGATTCTTCGAACTGTCTATACCTTTGACCAAAACTTTTTACTTTCATGTAAAATAAGATGTAATTAATTCATCAATGACACAGAATTTCTTTTTAATTATATGAACTTAATCCTTATTATTATAAAATGTTTTAGGTATGCATATCTCGTTTTATCTTTTAAAAAAACTTTTTAAAATTTGATCATCTTTCTTAAAGACAAGTATTCAAGATACTTCGTGTTTTCTAACAAAAAATTTTCTATTGCCGGTAAGTCTACAGCTTTGGTTGAGCACGTGAAAAACGTCATAAAAGTTTAGTTTTATGTGTATTACATACTTTATAATTTGTACTCACGTCCAATTATAACATAATTATAAACAGTAAAGTTTATAGCAATAAATAGAAAGTGTCTCATTTGAGCCATTATATTTCAAATTAATGAGCAATGTTAAAAATTTCTGAAAAGAAGAAATGAGATTTTTGGAATACAGACAGTATCTGTTCGGTGAATTTTCGGAGAGACTTTGATTTTCGGCAGAAAGCGAAAACGAAAACAAATTTCCGATCAATATCCAGTGAGAGAGAATTAATTATGTCAATATTTATTTGTTTCATAAGAATGTAAAAAAGCTATTTGAAGTCAAAGTATTTCAGTAGTAATGGCTTGAAATTTCACGTGTTACAAGACACTTTTACATAATTTTTCAGTTTAATATCTTTTAACCATACAATTTTTCACAATACTGATTCCAATCAAATTTAAAAGACTACGGGCGCGGAAATTTCGGGGGCGTCAAATTTATACTACCGACGTCATTACTATCACAAGAAAAAGTTGGGAAGAGGGGGGGGGGGGGCACCAAATTCTAACTTTGCCAGAAACAATAAAATAAAATTGGAAGGAAATAAATCCATTTATCAGTTAATCTTAGGGAAAGTGCATGAAATTTGAAACTCTTGAAAAGTATTTATGTAATCTTATACATAAAAACAAAAATATGAAAGCTTGGATCATCAAAAATTCTATCTGCTGTAAAATGGGATAAAGAGTTAATTGTATATGTTTTTAATTATCGTGAGGGAATTTTTGTACTTAATGTGCCATTTTTTAATGTTATGTAGATAAAGTCACATGTAATAGCTGTTAATTTATATAAAGGTCTAATATTTTAAATGCATTTAGAAAACAAACGATAGACATATGTATACATAATTCAAACACAACTTTTTAATTATAATTTTGTTAATAAAATCATATTAAAATGTTATGAAATGGTCTGCATTAATTTTTATACATAACATAAATAATTTCCATTGTTGAAAATATGGCTATGTGCTTTTACTGTTTATTCCTATAATTATTATCAGCATTTTTATTATTATTGCTTAAGTTTTTAAATATCATAATTATTAATAAAAATATTGCTGTTAGAAACGACCACGCTTAAACAACACATTTATAAATAATACATTTTCATAAAGTACATTTCTGCTGATGATTGTCACTATCTAAGCGAACGCGCCAATTATGGATGCCATTCTCCCTTATGCGTTATAGCGTTTTACCTATTATCTAGAATAGAACCGTCCGAGTCACTCTGCTCGAAATGCCAAGAAATGGGAGTCCGACAGTATCTATTGTACCCAACCTATTGTTAGTGTTAAGGTAATGAAGTTTTTTTTTTTTGTTGTTATTCTTCAACTAAAAACTCTACAATTTGTTAATTGATAATGACTGCACGAAATTTCATTTGTCGCAACTTTCATTTTTCGCTGATTTATCATTGAATCATTTAAAGCATTATTAACCTGTCGCCGGGCACGCAAATTTTCAGCACATGAGCGGGCGCGGTTGTAAATTGCACGTCAGGCGAAAAAGAGTCAATTACTGCTGCTTTATTTTAATTTTACAAATAACTTAACTTTCAAATGTAATATAAGTTATTCCTGATCACAATTTATGAAAGTATTTTGCAATACACTTATTTTTTAATAACCTACTAATGCAAAAGTTTAGATATATAAAAAGCTACTTCACAAAGAATAAAAACTATGAATGAATAACTAAACAATAATTAAGTATCTTTGGATTAATAGAATTAGTCCTATATTTAAACTCTATCAGTCGCTTCACATATTATGCATAAGATTTTCGAGATTAAGGCTTTTATAAGGCTCTTTGCAGGTAAGCCTTGTGCATTTCATGCCCTGTTAAATGATTAAAATGACAGGTGCAGCTAATTGCATAATCTGAATTACAAATAACTTTTAGAAACTGAGTAAAGAGATCCAATGAACGAATTCAGATGGTTATTAGCATCCTTTACTGCATGAATTTTGTTTTAACAAAGAAAGAAAGTGACTGTTGTACTCTTTACAATGGCGTGCCCGACAGAAGGTTAAATGTTTGGTACTGTTTGGTTATCCTGTTGGCCAATTTTGAAAAATTATACGTTTCGTTAAACTGTTCGCCAAATTATACAGATAAATATCAATTTAAAATTAAATAATGAAGGAATAAATAAGTTAGTGTAACATTAATGAAAATTCTAACAAAATGTTGCAAAAAAATCTTTTGATAACTTTAAAAAAAGCATATAACGTGTTTATTATCAGGATAATGTGAAATTTATGATAATTCAGTATAGGCATATAATCTTATAATTTGGGAATAGTGTTTTGGTAGACAGTATAACTAAGTAGTACTAAATGTTTTCTTTATTGCAGATAATTTCGCTTATTATCATTTAATTTAAAAATAATTTAGTTGCAATACTATGATTAAAAAATATAAATGATTATGATTAAAATGATTATGATATATATGATTAAAATATATAAATATTATAATTTAGTTGAATTATTGAAATTTAATTTAAGTACAACAAATTGGTTTGAATTTTTTTCACATTTTCTTTTAAAACATTATATTACTTATAAATTGAATTTGATTGCACAGTAGACTCCCTCAAATCTGCACATTTAGGGACAGAGGTTGTACAGATTTTAGGATTTTGTGGATTTCTGGTCATTACTTTGTTTGCATTTTTAAAACAATAATTTGAATGTAATTAATAATGCAGTCAAAACTATAATGAATGCTTACAATATAATAAAATGTTAAAATAGGTTATAAACTAAAATGATAAAAATTTTGATAATATTAAAAAATATTAAAACAAACGTCAAGTTAATAATGAATAATGTATGATTAAATATTGATTATAAAGATGAAATAAAGATTTTCCTAAATTATTCAATGAGACTTGCCTCATAATGGTACATTACTAATTCACATCAAAATCATAAATAAGGACATTTTATTTCAAGTTTAACCAGACTTATTAGCCAAAAAAGATTGATTAATGCATAAATATATTTGGTAAGAAGATTGTGATTACCAATGATATCAGCAAAATCTTGAATTTTTTCACAAATAAATTTATTTTTCCTTCACATCATGAAAAAACATGAATGCAAAAATATTAACATAAATTATAAATAAAAAAAAACGTATGGAATTTAAATAAAACTAAAATAATTAAATTTTGTCCCTATATCTGAATTGAAAGTTTCATTGTTTACATCCATAAATTATGTGTGGACCTTGGGGTTGCAAATTTGAGGGAGTCTACTGTATTCTATTTAATTGAAACAAATTATTTTTTAAAGAACTAATCGCTTAATGAAGTGCCTTTATATCAAAATTTACATATCTGGGATGAGACTTTTCACTCACTTGAAAACAGCCACTCCATAATGTTATTCAAGTGGGCATGTTGTTGTTGAATTTATCCTTTAAATTGGAATATTTTTAAGCAATTTTTTTTTAATTTTGCATATGATAGTTGAGTTCCATCTGTAATATAACATTTTTTTACTTTTTGATTTTGTTGAAGAATTTACTGAAAAAGATATTTTCAATTCCATAAACAGTTCTAAAATTGAAAGTATCTTAAAAAAAAAAAAAAAAAAAAAAAAAAAAAAAAAAAAATCTGCACCTGTGATCGAAAAGTAAAAAAAAAAAAATATTTATGCTAAAGATCAACCCCTGCTATCTTATGAAAAAGAAAAAAAGTTTAAAAAATATTCAAATTTAAAAAGAAATTAGAAAATAGTTTGCCACTTGGTTTAACATTTTAGAGTGGAAATGTATGAAGGGTCCTTTTAAGAAAGTACAGTTGAATCCTAGAACAAGTGATACACTGATATTCAGGTTTATCTAACAGGATCTCAGTGTCATTTTGTGTTAAATTTCACATTTACAAAATTCAACTCTATTTGTAAAAAAAAAAAAAAAAAAAGAATTAATGATAATTATTTTTTTAAAAAACCATTACCGAATGAAATGCTCATTTCTTTTGCTGAAAAAAGGTCACCACAAAAAAACATTTTGTAAATAAAATATTATAATTTTGATTTAAATATTCCACAATGGAATGGTTTCCACAGTGACCACCTTGATGATTTTTTATCGTGTATTATGCATTAGAAAACTAAACTCTCTCAATTCATGTAAGTCAATGCATTATTAAACAAATGTGGAGAAAACAATAGTGATGGTAGCAGTATTTTCCATCATGGAAATATTTCGTACCATTTTGGTGATATCCAGCTCCAGCAGCTTTTTTTTACAGAACTTGATAAAAAAAAATTTTAATGTATAGTGCAACAAATTATCTAGTTTCTTCAGTCATGTACAGATATACACTAGAGTGGAATGATTTTTTTTTTCAATATGCTGTAGTTTTCAAATATTGCCTTGGATCAAAATAGTGATTGATATGCCATATTAGTGTTGTTGCATCATACTTAGAGGTGCAAAAGATGGTAAATCCTATGCTTTTATTAAAATTTTGAAAAACTTACCATAAAGAAAAAGATTTTAAAATATATTCTTTTAGTTGTGTATCTCCGTAATAAACTATGAACAATACTCAATATTAGATTAGTTTTTGATGAAAACAATTACATAACTTAAAAAAAGGTACTATTTTCTAAGCTGATATCTGTTTCTTTCTAAATAGCATAACTTATAAATTTTAAATTACTTTTTTAGTATTATTAACTTATACTTTTCCATGTACAATTTTTCTAAAAATTATAATTGCAGATTTAGTTAGATGATACAGTTGTTTGGAGAGTCACGGGATCAGGTTTTATTACACACTTCAGTGTTGTATTATTTTGATGCAGAGGAGGTTTCAGAGACCAAACTATCCTGTAACATGTCTAAAGATCTTACAGACATAATGGCAGTGCAGTCAGCGTTCATTTACGACCTTTTTTTGTTACAAATAAAGAAAACTGTTCCAAATTCAGAAAAAAATATTTTTCTTGAGTGATGGGCCTACCAGCAATTACCGGAACAGATAATGTTTGCCTTATCTGTAAAATTTCTAGCTAAAGAGCTCAATGTTAGCAACCTTCATTTCCACTGTTCAGATGCTGGGCATGGAAAAGGTTCCCCAAGTGAAATTGGAGTGGGGGGATGCTCTTTAAAAGCAATTGATATTACCAAGTTTGATGACCTTTAAGCACAATTGAAAGAAAATTGTACAGAAATCATTATTGATAGAGTAACCAAGGGTCAGATCTCAGAGTTTGGAGATATTCCATTGACTATTCTTACATTTCAAGGCATTTTAAAAGGGTATGAAATATTGTGGTGTGCAAGTACCAGAAATGTCATTGAAACAGGGTGACTCATCTGCATATTATATCATTCTCAGAACCATTGCCTTCATTACATCATTAATCACATCAAAATTGAACTAGGTGTAAATTTTCCAAGATCTCGCTGAAAAATCTTCGATATATTTATGTATACTGATGGAGATTCTTAGGTTCAATTTTAAAAAAATGCCTGTGTTGTAGTTACATTCAATAAAAAGATGGATTGGCTTCACATAGGAATAGCAGCAACTATTCAAAAGGATAGACTTGAAGTTAACTTTTTTAAGGAAATGTGGGGAAGGCAAATTCATATTTCCTGATGAAGATGGCATTTGTATTGTTTAAAAAAGTGACATAGTGTATATTTTATTTAACTAACTGTAAGAAAATGCCATCAATGTTTTTAATACCAATTTGAGTGAATTTTAAAATATGTGCTAAATTTAAATTTCATTTGCATTTATTATCTAATTCTAAAATTGTCTAAATAGTTACATTTACTAGTTCATTATCTAAAATTAAATCATACTATTTGTAACCAAGAAAAAAAAGGTAACATTTTATATTATATCAATATAAGTTAAAATATGTGTTTATTTTGTTTTGTAACAATTCATTATGTCTGCGATAAAAATTGTCATGTCCGTAAACACATATTTTTTAAATATTTAATTTTAATGACTGACATTATTCTATGATAATGACTAGTGGGATAGTTAGAAAAGAAGCTATGTGTTATCATAATCTACCATTAAAATCATTTTTATTCAAAAAGAAAAATCCTGATTTTCAAAGTTCAATAATTAACATTATCTGGAGAAGGACTCGTTTTCATTTTGTTAGCCAGCGGCGATCATATTCTCTTGACATCTTAATTTAATTCTACGTGGATTTTCTTAGTAATTCATCATCATCTCATTCTTATTGTTGATTTTTTTCTATTTTTATACATATATATATTACAAATTTATTTTTTTTTGCCAAAATTAACCCTTTTTCTATATTAATTTCCTTATAACAATATTCCGTACTTCGATTAATTTTTAAACACGATTATTCAATCGGTAAATTAATTATAACCGAATAATTTATTCCATTTAACAAACTAACAGAACTTTAAATAACAGAGTAATTTATTCCAAATGGAATAAATTACTCTGTTTTTCCATACTTAGTTCAACTTAATTAATTAAAATCTTGTTTCCAGATCTAATCTAATAAACTTTATGGAAACGATATAAATTCTTAGTTCGCCTTAAAAAAACATTTATTTCAGTATGCGTAAATTTAAAAAGATGGCTCTAAATTAAAAATATTCTTAATTAAATTTTATTTCTTAATATTCCAAATAAAACTAATTTTTTCTATGTTTTTATCAACCCTTTTTAAGAAAGTCTTATTAAATTTATTCCTAAACCATAACTTTAAAAAATATCATTATTTTTATTTATTTATTTATTTTCCTTATTTCAATATTTGATATTGTGTATATCAATAAATTCATTTCTTTTCTTTTTCTCTTAAAATTAATCGCGTGCAAAAATATCGTTTGCTGGATATTTGAAATTCTGAGTCAATTATAAATTAGTTAAATAATATTTAAAAAATAAAATAAAATTATCATCTGTGGAATAAAAATCTCGACTCTGAGCATGAGTTATGTTTACATGGAAAAATGATGGTTAGAGAATAGAAAATTTTCTAGAACGTTGTATTTAGATTTAAGAAAGGAAGCCTGGAGATGAGAAGGGAGATTCTTGGGTTTTTTTCCTTCGATGAGTACGGCTTTCTGAAGTAATATTCTTTTTGATGTTTCAGTTAAAGACGGTTTGCAAAGGGAGCCTTTCCCTCTCTTATGACTACAGTTTAATAAATTAACTTGCTGCAGCCAATGAGTAATTTATTGGATCTTCTACATTTATTTATTTATTTATTTTGTTTTTTCCCTCGCTTGCCATGACTGTGTGTTCTTTAAACCAGTGAATCAGTGAAAACAATTCGAATTTCTCCTTAAATCGTCACATATATTTACGAATTATGTGTCTTATATACGAATATAGTAAAAGACAATCAGACAATCTGCAGATGGCATGGGTTTGTTTTCTTTCTTGGGAGAAGAAATAAATGGGTTTAAAACGATTAAGGACGAAAAAACATTTTTGTATTACTCATTTTTACTTTCTTCTATCTTCAATAGAAGAAAGAATTGTAAATCGAATTTTTTTTTCAACTTCCGGTTTTCGACGGATTTACACGTTTTAGGGGTCAGAGATTCCAAATAACATGTTTTTACAAAATGTCTGTCTGTCTGTATGTCGCCATTCTATCATCAAAAAGTGTATGAAGTTATGCATAGAATTGAACCAAATTTTTTGTGAATGTTTCTGGCTATGGCAAGCAGGTTCTCCTTCAATTTTGAAATATTCCGCCGGAAGGGAGCGCTTCAATCGCGATTTTTGTGCCATTTTTAATATTGTACCGACCAAAAGTATATGAAGTTATGCATCGAATTGAACCAAATTTTTTGTGTGAGTGTATGACTATGGCTAATTGATCCTCCCTGAATTTGAAAAAAATCACTCGGAAGGGGGCGCTGTAATCGCGATGTTTGTGCCATTTTTATTATTGTACCGACCAAAAGTATATGAAATTATGCATCGAATTGAACCAAATTATTTGTGTAAATGTATGACTATGGCTAGTTGGTTTTCCCTGAATTTGAAAATATTCCGCTATAAGGGGGCGCTGCAATCGCGATTTTTGTGCCATTTTCAATATTGTACCGACCAAAAGTATATGAAATTATGCATCGAATTGAACAAAAATTTCTGTGTAAGTGTATGGCTATGGCTAGTTGAATCGCCCTGAATCTGAAAAAAATCCGCCGGAAGGGGGCGCTGCAATAGGGAATTTTATGCCATTTTCAATATTTCATCACTTAAAAGTGTATGAAGTTAGTTCTAGAACTGAACTAATTTTTTTTATATGATTATTTTTTGGTAAGGCAAGTAAGTCCTCCCTGAATTAAAAAAAAATATGCCTATCATTCTATTGTCCATCGGCTCGTGCAGAGACGGAAATTCGTTTTTACTCCGATTACTTGATTGAAGCAGTAATTTAAGATGAAAATCAAAGTTGGTATGGTATTGAAATAAAATTATTAAAGCATTAAAATGAGTAACAATTTTTTTTAAATATTAAAATGTACGTATGAGATAGAAGAAAATTTAGGGATTGGCACATCCAGCTAGTTTTAAATGTGATGCAAATATTTTAATTTCTTCATGAATATTTTTACTCAAAACGTTAAACTTGAATTCTGTTAAAAAATTAGTAACACATTATTGAGTGGTTCTTTTTACATAATCATTGATAAGGTTTAGTTTTTCTTTAAAGCTTAAATTTTTTTTTTACTGATAAGCATAATGTTAAAGTAAACAAATAAATTGCTTAATAGCTGAAAATCAAAGAAAGACAGGAAAACATTACAATTGTTTTCATCTATGTGATAGCTTAGCAACTTAAAATTGCTATTATCAATGTTTAAAAAATATTTTGTGCTTCTTTTTAATATAAAACCATTGCAGTTAATTTATTAATAAAAATTATAATTTTATATAGAATTAAAATTGACTAATATCTTTTGATGTTTTCCTTTTTCTGTGTAAAAATCCCTTATTTAATTTCACATCAAAAGTTGACTATAATCTTTTGTAATTACATGCTTATAAATAAATTAATGAAAAAAATCCTTCATCTTTTCGTTCAGTTTATGTTTCTTTATTTTAATAATTTTTGCACATGAATATGTACGAAAGATTTTATTTTCAGTTACATTAGTATAAGTTATAATGAACATATGTACCAATGTGCCTCTCTCTCTTCTTTTGTTTCATTATTAAGTTAGATTGATAAAGTTTAAAAGAGATTTAATTTGACTAAAAATAATTTGTACTCACTTCGAAATGCGGAGAGGGCGGGGATTGTTTAAAAAGCTCATCTAAGTTCAGAAAACTAAACACTTGTATTCAGAATTTTAAAGTATATTCCTAAGCCTATAATGCAAGAATTCAAGTTAATTTTAAATAGTTGTTGCACACTGATAAAAAATGCTTCAGAGCTACATCGATTTATAAAAGTTACATCTACATATTTTATTTACTTAATAATCAGAGCATTTCTCTAATCAACATTATTGTGTTACAAATAATTTTCTTAAATGACTTGGACCTGTATTTAAAATTTTGTTCAATATGTAAATTAAATTAGTGAAAATTAGATTAACATTAAATGCTATTTAATTTCTTTACTCGTATTTTAAAAGGAAACTAATGCAATCATGGATAAGAATACAGATTGCAAGGTCTTTTGACACGGTGAAAAACAACTTTTTAATAGAAGTATCAGTTGTATATTGTGCAGAGAGGCACAATACAGTATTTACAGTATAGCTTTATGTTCTTAGTCATAATAATTTCAGAAAATGCAAAATTTAAAAGTTAAGTTGATAAGCGACGCACATAAACAATGGCTATGTCGTTTGTTGTTATAAACAGTGACGTGAGATGTCTTACGCAGTACTTTCGGGATACGGTAAATAGTGCGATATTAAAACAATCATAGATCAATAATAAAAGCTCAACATAATATATATATATATATATTAATATATATATATATATATAATATATATATATAATATATATATATATAATATATACGTATATATATATGAAGGATACAGGCTATCCTTCATATTTTTTCATGTTCTATTGTAGAGTTATAAAGTTAGAAAAATGGCAAATTCTCCATTACGAAATGGAATCTGATTAACTTTTTGTTTCGAAGTATCAGATAATTAATTTCTATTGTAGTTTTTAATGCTACGAAAGAAATATAATTTTATTTCAGTTTAACACATTGATTTTAATTTTTTCATGATAAATTTTTTATACTGTTTTTTAATGAATCGTAAAAAGTAATTAATTTATTTTGATTTATTGCAGATGGATAAAGCTATGAAGTTAGAAATGCATCACATAAATTAATACTATCTTTAAAGTCTGAAATATGCAGCAAGATATTTCTTTACAAAACAATTTTGGAACAAGAGCTTCTAGCTCACAGCGGGAAAAATGTTCTGTGTGTGAGATATGCAATAAGAGTTTCTCGCGAAAGAGTCAATTAAGAAAACACTTGTTAATTCATTCTGGGGAGAAATCTTTTGTATGTGAAATATGCAACAGGAAATTCTCCCATAAAATATCTATAACTCAGCATCTGTTAACTCACAGTGGTGAGAAATCTTTTGTGTGTGAAACCTGCAACAAAAAATTCTCTCAAAAGAGTAATTTAATCAGTCATCTTTTAACTCATACTGGTGATAAACCTTTTGTTTGTAATATATGCAACAAGAAATTTTCTCATAAATGTAATTTAAGCAGGCATTTGTTAATTCATACTGGTGAGAAACCTTTTATGTGTGAGATATGCAACAAGAATTTCTCTCAAAAGAGTAATTTAATCAGCCATCTTCCAATTCACACTGGTGAAAAACTTTTTGTGTGTGAGGTATGCAATATGAAATTCACTTATAAGAGAAATTTAAGCAGTCATTTTTTAATTCATACTGGTGAGAAACTGGTTTTTGATTGTAAGATATGCAACACGAAATTCTCCCGCAAAAGTGATTTACGAAAGCACGACTTACGCAAACATGGATTAATTCACACTGGTGAAAAATTGTGAGAGATGTGAAACTAGAAATTTTCCGGAAAGGTAACTTTAAATAAGCATCACTTAAATCGTATTGATAATCAATATGTTCTTGCAACTTTTTCCCCACTGAACTTAATGTAACAAAACTTCCTAAAACTTCATTTCAAAACTTACTAAAACTTCATTTTTTGTGGTGATTGTGCTATAGAAATGGGTAATTCAAGGGTGTTTCTCAAAAAAGCTACAGCATATACACTATAGAGCATCTGCCTTGAGCTTATATCTTCTGCTTAGAACGTGTAACCTCTGTTTGTTTTAAGACTACACCACTGGTAATTACATATTAAATTCTGAGGCAATTCAAGTCTATCTGCAAAAGCTAGAAATGGACATCCAAACCAAAGTCATTAACATTTTTCAATTGTCTAAATATTTAAAAGAAAAACAAAAATGTGACTTCATGCATCAGTTATACAGTACAACTATAGCCAATACAACTGATACCGGGGTGCAAAATGATAGGAACAGTCAAGTAATTGCCTAAATAAAAAATATAATTATATTAATCCTCATATAAACCATACAAATTTATTGTACATGATTAAAGACTCAACATAAAAGATTGACAAAAAAAAAAAAAAAAAAAAAAAAAAAGAACACATTCTAAAACAATTGTTATAAATATAATATAATACATTGCATTTTTAATTGATATGCACTGGGAGCAAAATGATAAGAACGAAACAGATTTTTCCAAATAATAAAAATATTACATGTTAATTAGGCTTCTTTTATGTTTAATAATTTTAATGCAACATTGTAGCACAGAGTTTACAGAGTTTTGAATTTGTTGAGGTGACAAAACCCGTTATATCTTCCAAATTTCAGGTTTTCGACCATCTTTCATCCTATTTATGCCCTATAAAAACACAAACGTTAATCATGGGATTTAGCTTCGGAGTATTGGATGGCCAATCAAGTTTGAAATACTTTTTATCTTTAAATCACTTTTTTCTGCATTTTTCTGAGTGATTTTAGGCATTAGCTTGTTGAAAGTTTCGTTACAGTTAATAATGTTTGCACTCGAGTTCAACAAAGGGCATTCTAAAATGCGAATAAAAGTATGTCTTTTTTGTTTATTCATATAGAGAAGCAATTATAAGCATACTTACTGAGGAAAGAGTAGCCCAAACCATTAAATAACCTCCACTTAATTGACACATAGGAAATGTGACTTTTTCACTTTTAAAGCCATGCAAATATGAATGAATACCATTTGGAATATCAAAATTAAACTTTTTTTCAGAACTGAAGATAATTTTAAGGGAGACCCGAACCCCATTTTCGGCTAAAAATCATCAAAAGTTCAAAAAATTTTTTATCTCAGGAAACAATAAAATACATATTTGCGAATATTCATACAAAATTTCAGAACACGGGGACACTTAAAACAGGTAGCAAATGAGCTTTTTTTTTAATTGTAGTCACTAGAGTTTAAAGGACTAGCGGCCATTTAAAATGTGTTTTCCTGAAAATGACTTTTTCCATATTTTGCCTAAGTTCAAAGTACTAAGGCTCAGTGGTAAAATGGTTTGGAAACAAAGTATTTATGTTTTTAGAATGTTAAAAAAAATTGCAACAAAAGTAAGGAGAGATATTTTTTTAACTATTTCTGAAAATTTTACATAAGTTGGTTAACATGGAAATTATAAGGAATTTAAGGAAATTTACCATGCGTAATTTCTTTTTTTTTATTAGCTGATTAAAATAGAAAATTAAAAATATCTCTCCCTAGGTTGTTTTCATATATTATAACACTATTTAAGAAATTTTAGTAATACCAAAATATTGAAAATTGTATGAGTAGTAATTTTAAAAAGTTTATTTTTTCACAAAAAACTCATAAAAATCGACATAAAAAATATACTTTTTAATAAAAAGTGAATTTTCTTTCTAATTATTCCTTACAAAGAGATTCTAAAATAGTACTCCAAAATTCATTACTTTAAAATCAATAATAACAATTTTGGGGGTTTTCTTACGGGTCTCTCTTAAACCATTTCGCGTGCTGCTTCAGTGTTTCTCTGCTAACAGAATGCGGGTTTTTTTACTGCCCGATGTTAAACGTGAACATCGACGTCATTTTACATTATAAAGAACTCACAACGTTTTTATTGTTCCTTCGTAAGGTCGATACTGATACTGATGTCTTTCTCTGGCTTCCAAATTCGTTTGCTGTCACGATTTTACTTTGAACAGTGCGAATAATCAAGCTTTAGGGTAGTTTCGAAATACTTTTTGGTCTCGCAAAAGATTTTGTAGTAGCATAAAAAGCAGAATTCTGTAAAAAATGAAAAATGACAATTTTTAAAAGTTTGATTTCATGAGTAAATTCTTGAAATTTTAGTCCGAAGTTGTTAAAAGCTAGAATTTGCTCTTTTTTGAAGTTACAAAGCATTTTGGTTCATCTTGCAATCTAAATATTTTGCAAACTAAATGCTAACTAACTAATTCTATTTGCTCAGAATGTTTTTTAAATTATATACAAAAATATCGCGCAATTATGGTCTGCGATTTTAGAAACATCAATGACGTTTTCTTATCATTTTTCTCCTGTAAAAATGTAGCAAAATACATACATTAAAAATTATTAAAAAAATATGTGTCATTTTTGCAAACGATTACTTTAATATTAATTGGAATACCATGCATTTAATTTTAGCACAAAGGTTTACGTATTTGCTTAGAAAACGTGAATTAATTTATTTGTTTTTGTATCGTTCCTATCAGTTTGCACCCCGCTGTAGACTATTTTGTCAAAATTTCACTGTTTTTTCTGAAGCGTCAGTAAATTGTTTTCTGTCAGTAAAATGTTTTTGTTTTCCATCTGGTCTCTTTCTATTGAAATAACCACCATAAAAATATCTTACTAACTTGAAATGTAATGGGCATGTTGGTGATGTACTTGGACTCAGTACTTCTATACTTTTTTTTTCTATTTCTGGTTCAATGTTTCTGAAAATTTAGAAAGAATATTTTATTTTGCACCATAATGCTTTTTCTATGGCAATTCAGATTATTTTCCAATTTCCATTTGTTCAAACAGAATAACGTATTTAGTTAATGTACTTAAGTAGTAAATTATGAATGCTAAAATTTCCAAATAGAAGTTTATTTTTTTTTTTGAAATATTGTCAATATATTTGTCAGATTTTTTTAATTTATGTGTATAATTTTTGGTGGAATTTTATAAATCTGGAGCCAACATGCAAACCATACTTTCTTCTTTAGATACACATTTTCATAAAAAATAAAAAGCTTATAAAAACAAATAACTTGTATTTAATACGGATTTTTATTTGTTAATTATTTTTTTTTGTTTATTTTAATTTCTATTTTTATTACTGTTATTTGAGAGAATTCCAAGCATACGTAAGGTATTAAACCTAAAACTAATGAATAAAATGTATTTAAATATTGAAGAAATCACGTTTTGACCGAATTCAGATGTGGAAATATCTTTTGATTTTTTGACAATCGGAGAAAACGCTTTTTGAATGAAATAAGCTCTAATTAACAAATAATGTAAAAGCATTATTTTATTGGAGCAAATACTGAACTTCAGTTGATTATTGATAAAATTAAATGACAGATTAGGGTACCCAGTAATATTCGTTAAATATTTACTAAATAGATATTTGTTTGCCAAAAGGCGACTTCAAATTTAAAATCAGTTTCTTCATCTAGACAGTCACACACTTCCCCCTCTTCTTCATTACAGGCTGGTAAATCATGGATAATATGATTGTACCATTTTAAGACATCATCAGGTTGATTTTGCCACTAATCATTATACAGCATTTTCAAAAGTTTGTCAACATCTCTATTCTTGACAACTGATATGACATGGCTAAGAGGAAGAGATTTTAAAACAACCCTTCGAACATGTTCAGCAATAACTCTCTTGTTCAGAAGATTTACACGATTCTTCACTTATGTATTGAAATCTATAATTCTTGAAAGCTTTCACCTTAATAGTTATCTTATTTTTCTCTAAAACAATCCGCTTCAATTGTGAAATGTTTGGTAGGTTTCGAAAGTACACATTTGGTGATTTAGTATTCTAAAGTTCCTAATCTGTTCCCCAAATTTTTTTTACCAACGATATTGTACATTTCATAATATTGTTCCTTTGACATGATTGTAACATTTTCCTTGGGATCTTCTCAACACGACCAAACACACGATCTGCTGGAGAAAACAATATCCCCTGACTGGAAGGTATAATGATACTTTATCAAGGCTTGAATTCGATGTATAGAAAAAAATCAAAAGCATATGAGCTTTTATGTCATTTTTTATTTTGGGCAATACACCCATCATTGAAGAGCCTCAACGTGTCCATTTTACTTAAGTGAAGGTGGTAAGTAAAGAACATGACAAGAGTCCCGTAACCATTCAGGACAACAGTGATTGGCAGGCTGGAGAAATCACTGTTTGAATTAGGACTCCTATAACTCAGGCTGAATCATCAAACATCTTGTTTCCCACTTACCGTTTGTTTCCCATAGATTCCTATGGGGCGAGAAACGTTTGAATAACTAAAAAGCAACAAAATCTTTAAAAATGGACGGTTGTTCAGCAGAAAATTATTCTGACCTGTTTAGGCATGGGTTTAGGAAATTTAAATTCCACATAAATGTAGAAAAGTAGAATAATTTGTATATAAATGCTTAATAGAATAGATCTGGATTGGAAAACTTCATCAATTATCGCGTCAACCTAATCACTAACCGGTTCTTCGAAGCCGATGTGGTTCATACCAGACGGGTGAGAAAAAAAAAGACAAGAATTCCCTGTTCCCCCATTTATGGAATTTATGCCTTATGCCTTATTCGTTTATTTATTTGTTTATTTATTTATTTTATTTTTTTTTTTTTTAGAGTGTGAGGTATTAATTTAAATGTTTGAATTCACTTAATGTTTTTAAGAAGTAAAGAGTAGAGATATTTTAAATCGAAACTGAAAAAGATATTATAATTTGCATGAGAAAAGGGGGGAAGGGAGTTAAAAAAGAAAAAGCCGAACGTTCTGAAGGAGGTGAGATTTTATAATTATAAATTTATTGTTAAAAAAAATAACAAAAACATTAGAAAAAATCATGTTTTAAAGATTTTTAATTTTGTAAGCTAAAAATGGAGAAGGTGTCACATTTTGTTATTTATTTGTTAATTTTTATTTATTTATTTTTAGCGTTAAGTTGGGGGGGGGGGGCGTTTGACTTAACAATATATTATTTATCTACAATCACAATATAATTCCAAATAGAACAGCAAATAAAAATAAAAATGAAAAAGTATTGTTTCATTATTATGTATTTTAAATGCTTAGTTTTGGGGGAGGGGGTTGAAATCAGTAATTTCGAAAGGTTGAGAGTTAAATAATTGATTATTTATTGTTGCAATAAAGTAATGAATAAGCAGGAAAGTTTTTTAAAAATGTTTTACAAATCTTAAGCATTTGATTGAAACTTAAAGTAAAGAATAGAGATATTTTTAATCGAAATTGTAAAAGATATTACACTTTGGCTGAAGACAAGGAGGGGGGGAGGGAGAGTTAAAAAGGAAAAAGCCGAAAAATCAGAGGCAGGTGAGATTTTATAATTATAAATTTACTGTTAAAAAATAACAAAAATATTAGAAAAAAATCACAAATTTCAAAGATTTTTAAGCTAAAAATGAGGAAGGTGTTATATTTTATTATTTTTATTTATTTTTTTGCGTGGGGCTGGGGTGCGTTTGATTTAACAATTTATAATTCATCTACAATTATTATAAAATTCCAAATAGAACAGAAAAAAATGAAAGCGTATTGCTTAATTATTTTATATTTTTAATGCTCAGTTTGGAGGGAGCAGGACGAAATCGGTAATTTCGAAAAGTGGAGATTTAAATAATTGATATTTTACTGTTGCAATAAAATAATAAACAAGGAAGAAAGTATAAAAAAATGTTTTACTTAAGCATTTGATCGAAACTTTTAGAGTGTAGGGGAAGGGGGCGGTCGAGTTAAGATGAAATTAAAAGAAACCTGAAACGCGAAAGGGTTTCATTCTTCCTTTTTAAATTCTATCCTTTTTTATTGTCTTAATTAGAGGGGTTTTTTTACATGCGATTAATTCGTAAAAACTGTATCCTTAACTTACCGACTTACTGAATAGAATATTAGCGTTTGAAGCTTTTTATTAGAAAAATGTTTATCATAATTTCACAGTAATAATAAAAAAAAGAATACCATCAGTCTAATGCATGTGAATATATTATATATATATACTCACATTAAATCAAATTTTAAATTAGTTCCGTTTATACTTTTTTTCTTAAATAAGGATGAGAAACATATCACAAACATAAATTGATGGAAATAATTTTTTAATTATAATATAGCATTATACAAAAGCATAACTGCATGTTACTTTTTTATCTTTTAATATACACATATTTAAATGTCTTATTGTTATATTTTCCCGTGAGAAAGATTGAATTACTAAATTTACGCGCCTCACCATCTATGGGATAAGATGCCAAATCAGGCAACCGTTGTGGAAACTTAATGGAGGCGTGATTCAGCCCGTATTATAGGAACTTTAGTTTGAATGAATGCAGGCTTTGGTTGGTTGGTTGGTTGATTTTTGTCGTCCGATTATCTACGCTAATGGGATATAGGACCAGGGGGAGTGCCCTCCGTGGGGGTCTTTCTAAGGGAACCTAACCCGTATTTACGCAAGGTTCGAAGAAAACCACGGAAAACTCCGAACGGTTAGGCCGACAGCCGCGATTGGGTTCGAACCCAGCACCTGCCGTCTACCAGTTGAGAGGTCCGAACCTCTCGGCCACTGGTGGGGCTGCAGGCTTTGGAGGAAACACTCTTTGATTGAAACGTGAAATTGGTTTAAATAAGGGAAAAATAATATTTTTTGTTAAAAATACTATTTATTTCTATGCAATTTAATACAGAAATCATATAACTAACAATAACTCATTTTTTATTTTTTGTGAAGAAACACGGTTTTTATGTTTGATCCACATATTTTACAGAATTATAAATATGAATTTAGCTTTAAAAAAGTCACAAAAAATCAACATAAAAAAATGTAATTTATGTTCGCTATGTTTATATTTTTTAATAAATTTATTTAAAATAACAGTTTTATGTAAGGATCGATCGAAACAGTTTTAGATGACAGTAACCGAAACCGAATTTCAGTAATTTTCCTGTTTTCGGAATAAAAAAAAATTATACAATTTTTAAAAGCAATTAATGCATACATAATTATTAATTAATTATACTTTTAATTATATTTGTTGCTCAAGTTGACTCTGTGTGACTCTTATAATTTTTTTTTACTTTCATATAAAACAAAATGTAATCAATTCATCAACAACACAAAATATTTTTTAATCATTTATATATATATATATATATATATATACATTGATGCTTGTATTTGAGCATGTGTTAATTTTCTCAAAAATTACTCGAAGATCTTCTGCAGTTTCAAATTTAAATTTTCCTATTGCAGTTTAATCTTTATTTTTTAATGAGCACCTGAAAGGCGTCTTGATAGATTAGTCATCTATGCACTGCTCGTTTTATAATTTGCACTCACGTTTTGAGGATGATGACTGATTATTGTAAACGGAAAGTGACTTATTCGAGCCAATACTACTCAAATGATGTGGCGTAATGTTGGAAATTTCATAAAGAAGAAACAAGATATTAGAAATACGCATATTTTTGATCAAAATTCGATTCTGTTGAACTTTAGCCAACATTTTCGTCAAAACTCAGATTTCAGACAGAAAACGGTATAAAACCAAATCTTCACTTGATCCCTATTTATATGATTTAAAATTATATACATTCTGTAAAATGATTTACAGTTCCATAACATATCTCCTAAGCAAATGAATTCCAAAAACTATTTTACGCAATAAAATTTCTTTTATAAAATAATAAATGGTAATAATGATTGCATTATATTTATCATGAGAGTAAAAATTTCGAACATTTAAATTAAAGTATATTCAAAGGGATATTTTTAACATGAAAATTCTTATTGCTGTGTATCCTTCTAATTTTTGTAAAAAAATTGTTGAAAGCACAGACATAATTTCTTCACAAGATTAACAGCGAAGAAAAGAAGTAAAAACTTGAAATAAATTAGAATTAACTTCTTTAAACTTTTTTATTTGAAGCATACATTCTAGGAATGAATAAAAGCAACGAACACATGATTACGATTTCGATAAAAATACTTTTTTAGGTAAAGCACAGTAAAAATTTCAAAGGATGTATTTAAAATGTATTAAAAATGTCGCGTCAAATTCAAAAAGTAATAAAAATAATTTAATTTTTTAATTTCTTTTTTAATACTTTATTTAAAAGTGATAATTATTTTTATTCTGTTGTTAAACAAATATATTTTTTAATTAATTTTAAGCACACTGAATATATATTGTTTTATTTTGAAGATTCATAACTTTTAACCTAGGCCTATTTTTGTTGTTTAATAACTATTGTATCCATTCTAAATTTGAAATGATGATGGTACATATCATTTGCACATAAACATAACACATATACATAATTTTACGCATTATAGCATTATAACATATAATAAACATTTGCATATATACATAATATATACACAGCATACACAACACAATATAACACGTAGTATACACAACATAATATATTTATATATTTTTTAAATTCAAGCTACAAATATTTCAAATTGAAATGTTAAAAGTAATTATTTTGAAATTATGTACACATTCCCTGTAAAATGTTAAAAGTAATACATACTTAAAAATATTTAAATGGAAAAATTTCATATTTTACAGCTCTTTTTGTGTATATAAGTTATATATTTACAATATATGGTACTTTATTAGCTCCACAAATGTTTTAAAAGATGATGACTACTTATTTTGTGGATAATT
Organism: Maratus speculifer; assembly: GCA_964019185.1. Taxonomy (NCBI): domain Eukaryota; kingdom Metazoa; phylum Arthropoda; class Arachnida; order Araneae; family Salticidae; genus Maratus; species Maratus speculifer. The sequence goes on along the minus strand of CAXHSM010001350.1, from coordinate 7,123,386 downwards.
AAATTATCCATTAAATAAACACGGTAGAATGCATCGAATTTCGACAAAAGAAAATATTTAAGAATAATCTGTTTGATTTATTTATAACAAGTCTACAAAATTAGTTATAAAAAATTCCTCTTATATTGACAAGACTAACTCTTAAAGCAATGATATTTAAACTAAAGTTGTGAGGGAGTGTTTCTTTGTGTTAAAGGCACTCTAGTATTTTTAGTGAGATCGTGACGTCAATGTTCTAACATGTGTGGCGCAGAAATGACATTTATCCCTTATTCAACTTTAACTTTCCGGAGCGTGTGTGGCGCCCTCGAGTCTACGGTTAACTGCGGTTAGGAATATTATGCAAATTTATAGCTCCGTCTTCAGTTTGCAATGTATAAAAGCTGTAAGTTGGAGCGTGAGGTGTGTAACAAGGCGACAGGAGCCAGAAAGGTGTGTTGTGGCAAGGAGAGCCAGCGAAGCAAAGCGTTCTGAATCGAGATAGGTCGTGTTGTGTGGCGAGACGAGCTGAGATAGCCTCCAGCGAAGTACAGTGTTGTGGCGAGGAGAGCCGTTGGGTAAGAACTGACTAATACGTTGAGCTTTGAGAATAAAGATTTTGTGCAGCCACGGGCTGCTTTCTTATAGATTAGTGTAGCAGTTAGCCGCGACCTGAAAGTAGAGCCAGCGTGAGTGCTCCGTGCTGAACTTAGCCGTGGATGTGAGTATAGATTACAGTTTAATCTTATAGTATTGTATTTAGTGACTGGAAATCTTGAACTTAAGCTCCACTTCCCATTTCCCATAGGCAGTAAATAATGTGTTGGATTTTAACTTTTACTTAAACTATGTCTTAATTTAACCAACATATCACCGACGGCATGCCCAGCCATGACACAAATGGCGCCCAACAAAATTTCGAACATAGCGAGATTGTCCTAGGAGTTTATTTTACTAGTGAAGGGGACATTAACAAATTCTTAGTGAAATTGGAGGATTATATTTTATTCAATAATATACCGGAGAAGAATAAGTATATTGTGCTTAAATGCTTGGTGAAGGGCGAAGCACTTTTGTGGCTAGATAATATAGGGAAATTCCTAATTAATGATAAGACTAAACGATTTTAACACTAAATTACTGAATTAAAGAGAGCGTTTCCTTCTGTTAAGGACAAAAGTGTTTTACATAGAGAATTTTATTGTAATAAACAAAACATATGTGAACCGGCCTCAAAGTTTTATCTACGCAAACTTGAGGTAAAAAAAATTAGGTTTGGATGTCACGTTTGAGGAATTATTAGTTCATAGTTCTTCCTCTTTTTAATACAAATATGCAGTACTATATTGAACGTAGATCATCAAAAAATTCCTCTGCAATGCATTACATTTTGTTGAAGTATGAGTCTCGGCATAGCTCGGATCAATGGGAGTCGCGTAGCCTTTGACAGAGACCCAGCATGAACAACCATTTCAGAAATGAGGGGGATAGGAATTTGAGAGGGGGACAACGATTAATGAGTAATAATTTGAGTAATGGTGGTTATGGATTTAATCGAAATGTGTCAAATACTGGTAATGGTAATAGGAATTTTAGTGGTGTTAGTAATTTTAGAGGCAATGACAGAAATATTGATGGATGGAAATAGGCGGAGTAGTTACTATGGTCTGAGAGGCGTGTATGTGAAAGGAATGTTCTTGCTTCACGAGCAAGGAGATTGACTTTGGATGAGAATTCTGGGGGTAGGTCAGTGCAAAGGAAAAATGTTAAGAGGTCGGAGCAGTTAACTGCTCCGACCTCTTAACATTTTTCCTTTGCACCATCCAAGGGTTTTCATATATTTTTATAAGAATGCTTATAAATTGCAAGACATTAATTAATCACAGTTTGATGCTATAACATCTTTAATATCACTTTTTTCTATGTATGATTCAAAATAGCATTCCATTTAAAATATTTTTGTCTGCAGCCATTTAAACATGATTTCTAGAAACGGAAAAAGCCGGGACAAACGGTTAAAGGGTTAAACTGGTAGGTGGCTGTATTTCGGAAGGTATACAGCCACAGGTCGACAAGGAAAAGCCTTCTGTAAATCTGAATAGTGTGACTATTAATCCGGTGGAGTTACCTCAATTATTAATTATTTTGGATGGTATTGTGGTTAAAAGTCTCTTCGATACAGGGGCAGAGAAGTCTTTCATTTCGTATGATATTTGTCGTAAATATTTTTCGTATAGAAAGTTGAAGAAATCAAATCTGGTGCTTCATTCGGCGCAAAGAGTAGCGTATGTTAATAAAGGTTCAGTGGATTTGGAGGTTGAAATTCGTTCGGTTAATACATGTAGGGAGTTTTGTGTGCTAGATGGTTTAACGACACATTGTATAGTTGGCATAGATTACATGAAGGATAGAGGAATTAGTCTGTATTTCTTTAAAAGATCTTTGATCGTAAATAATGATGAGAATGTGAGCTAGAAAAAGTCAGTTTCGGTGTAGTCTGGTTTAAGTAAAGTCGGAAAAGAAGCATTTAATAAGTTTTGGGTTGATTTTGGCGAAGTTTTTTCAGATAAACCGGGTTTAACGCGTGTTACGCGGCATGAAATTGATACTGAATTGTCAGTACCTGTTGCTAGTAAACCATATCGTTATGACAAGGTAAAACAAGATACAATTGACTATCATATTCAAAAAATGCTTGCGGATTATATTATTATGCCGATTGAATCACCTTTCGCATCGTCAGTGGTGTTATGCCGTAAAAATAATGGGAAAACTTTGGATGATCCAGAGGCATGAAGGTTTGCAGTAGATTATAGGAAATTGAATGCGATAACACAAAACCCTCAATATCCAATTCCGGTAATTGATGAGATTTTTGCGAATATTATGAGCACAAATTATATGTCGACATTAGATCTTACGTCCAGTTATTTTCAAATTGGAATGAAACCAGAGGATATAGCTGAAACGGCATTTATTGCTCGGGATGGTTGTTTTGCTTTGAAACGAATGAGTTTTGGTTTATCGGGAGAGCCGGCAACGTTCCAGAAGGCCATGAATAACATATTAAAACCTTTGCTTGATAAGGGTGTATTGGTCTATCTGGATGATATACAGTAAAACCTCCATTAACGGCCACCTCCGAAGAGCGGTCACCTCTAACAACCGGCCACTTTTTCATAGAACGGAATGAATCGTATTGAAATAATATTAGATCGAACCTCCGAATACCGTCACCTCTGAAAACCGGCCACGGCCAGGGAAATCCACTCCGATACAGCCACCAAAAGAAGCCGAGACCATTGCAAATTAAAAAAATCCTTTGTTTTAGACTCCTGTTTTGTCCCCCCTCCCTCCTCTCTCCATTGCTGCTACAATTATAGTGAGGAGCACTTTTTATTTCTTCCAATAGTGTGCTCGCCTTTTTCCTCCCCTCTCCCCCTCCACACACTTCTGTGGAATGGTATTGGAGAAACTGTGTATACGTGTATTTATTCTCGCAGAGACGCAAGCAAATTGCAAAAGTAACATAAACAAATTAAAGTAAGTTAAATTGAAGTGAGAAACTTTTCACTAATTTAAAATATAGTTTAAGAGTTAACTTTGTTTCTTCGTTTATATTTTTGCACTAGTTCACACGCACAATGTGGGCAGCGCCATGTGAAATGGACGGTCGCCCCGGGCGCGGAAATTTAGGGGGCGCCAAATTTATACTACCAGCATCATTTTTGGGTTGTTACAAGAAAAAGCTGGGGGAGATGGGGCGCCAAATTGACATTTTGCCCCGGGCGCATTTTCTCTTCACACGCCCTTGAATGTGGATATTGAATATTTTTTTACATTTTATTTTTTCACAACTGGCAATAATTTTGAGATTGGCAGTGAAAACGCATCAAATTTGAAAGCCTTTATTTAATACAATCATGTTGATGCCTACACCCCCTCTGATTTTTATATGGTTCCTCACTGTCTACGCAGAGAAAAAAAAGCGGTAACTATTTTTGCCTTCGCCAGCCATTTGTCTCTAGTTTTCTAAATCGAACATGAGTAAAATTTATAAAAAGAAATTTTTATCAGTAAGTGAAAAAGTGAAGGTTATTGATGATAGTAAGATGGGCATTAGAGCACGGATATTAGCAGAAAAATATGGATGCGGAAGAACGCAAATAAACGAAATTTTAAAGAATAAAGAAGTGCACATTGAGAAACATCTTAGAGGCGAAAGCCTAGAAAACAATATTAAATGTCCCAAAACTGGGAATGAAGTAATTAATGAAATGCTATTAGAATAGTTTAGAAATTGCAGATCTAAAAATTTACCTATTTCAGGACCCATTTTTCAAAAAAAGAACATTGAAAATTGACAAAAAACTTGGTATTAATGATTTCAAAGCTTCTAACGGCTGGTTAGAAAAATTTCGCTTGAATTATAAATTTTTTGAAGTATTTTATTGAATTAAATAATTTTTGTTATTCTTCTAATCAGTTGAAGCAAAACCTCCATATACCGGTCACCTCTAACAAGCGGCCACTTTTACACAGTCCCATCGCTGGCCGCTCTTCGGAGGTTTTACTGTAGTTATAATGGCAGATACGTTTGAGGAACACTTAAGACTATTGAGGGAAGTTTTTACATTGTTGAGAAACGCTGGGTTAACAGTAAAATAGGAAAAGTGTAAATTTTGACGAAAAGAAATAAAATATTTAGGAGTAAAAATTACGTGTAAAGGTATTAAGATAGATAAGGAAAAGATCGAAGCAATTACGGCAATGAATCCCCCAAAAAGTGGCAAGGAAGTAGCTACATTTCTAGGGATGGTTGCTTGGTTTTCCAAGTACATTCCACATTTCTCAGAGTTATATGAACCACTGTATAACTTAAAAAAGGAAAGGGTAATATTTACATGTTCGTCAGCAGTTCAGAAGTCTTTTGAATTATTAAAAGAGGCCGTGGTATCACCACCTTTTTTGGCTCATCCTGATTATTCTTCTCAGTTTGAAGTTTATTGTGATGCGAGTGCAGTGGGGGTTGGAGCGATGTTAAAACAGAAAGGTCGATCGATAGCATTTGTTTCGAGAATTTTAAATGCGGCTGAGAGGAATTATTCGATTACGGAAAGGGAGTGTCTTGCAGTAATTTGGGCTTTAAATAAATTTCGTTGTTTTTTCACAAATATTCCAGTTAAAGTCATTACGGATCATTCAGATTTGACAAAGTTAACTAATGGAAAGGGTTTGTCTTCTCGTATGGTCAGATGATGTTTGAATCTGGCAGAGTATAATGTTGTTATAGAACATAGGGCAGGCAAAGAAAATGCGGTAGCTGACGCTTTGTCTCGTAACCCGCATGGTGGTTTAGAGGTCACGGAGGAAGTTAAGTGTTGTGCATTGTCTTCGTTAGTGTTAAGTTCAAGGAAACAGTTAATAAGGGAGCAAAAATAAGATGAGGAGTTTGGTAGTTTATATTGTTATTTGGAAAATCCTGATGATGTCCCGAGCGCAAATGTGCCTATGTTAGAGAAATGGTCCCAATCTTTTAAGCTTATCGATGGTCTTCTTTTCTATTCTAAAACTGTAAATTCACGTGGGGAATTAAGAGTCTTTATTCCGGCTAGTCTTCGTAAGGCCATCTTGAAGGAATTTCATGATAATCCATGAGCAGGTCACTTAGGAATTAGGAAAACTTATGCTCGAAATTGTGAATCCTGCTACTTCCCTAAAATGCGGGAAGCAGTGCGCGCTTATGTCTCCAGCTGTAGCACATGCCAACGTTATAATTATAACAAGTAAGAAAAATCATGCGTTAAACATAGATTATGAAGTACTTTCCAACACTTCATGAAATCTTTAAGAAAACTTTTTTATTTCGGGAAATAATAGTGTATAGCCAAATATACCCAAATATGTATTCCACTACTTTTGAACAGCCCTGTATTTCATCTCTCAGTTGATAAATTGGGAAAATTTAGCTTAGCAAGAAAATACACTTTAGCTTGAAATTTCTTTTTCAGCAATTCATACTAATAGACGGAAACATACTTGAATACTTTTGTTCAGCCCTGTAGTTTACCTTGTAGCTTCATTACACGTCAGCATTAGGCTAAAATTTATTGTAAACTAAAACACTTTTAAAAAAACTGAAATCACATTCTCATAAATTATCATTCATAGGCGTCCATGTACCGAATTCTTTGCGTGGCCCTGTATATCCTTTTATCTATATTCTGCAAACATTTCTCTGTAAATTTAATGCAGTTCAGCGTAAAAATGCATAACTTATTTAAGAACCACATTTAAGTAATTTACGCTCATATTCAGTAACATTAGCGAGCTCTTTTGGATAGCCCTGTATATCAACTATAACATTTATACACACCATATAATGTGCATATATTTAGCAAAACATAAACGCGCATATCATGATTAAAATGCATTTCATCTCTCCATCAGCCATCATCGGACACATAAATGGTACTTCGTAAAGAATATACTATTTGAAATCTTTTGTATGGCCCTGTAAATGCTATATACTTCATATTATGCAAGACAGTATCGTATAATTTATATTAAGCTTCGGTGACACATATCAATTTTATTATACATGAAATAGTTTAATATATTTAAAATATGTCGCACACAATTCCCTTTTTACCGTTATCTAATGAAATTCTTTTGTGCGGCCGTGTACATGAATAATAGCTATATTTTCACTGCATACATTACAGAATGCATATTTTAGTGCACTTTGCGATTCCGTATGAATATGAATATGTTTGACAAGTTATAAGACATTTAAAATTCATTTGAACGAATTTTCCCCATAGGCCGTAATGTAATGGAAAACTTTTGACTCTCTCTGTAAATAAAATGAAACTGGTAAAAACTTCATTTTCAATAGGGTTCGTGCTAGGATAAACTTCAAAAACGTATAAAAATTTCATAGCAATCCGAGTATATTTACGGGAGTTAGAGCGCGGACAGACGGCCAGATAAACCGAATGCATAAGCACTTTTCAACTTTGTTGGAAAGTGCTAAGTCCAGCTGGCAAATTAATTCCTATTTAAGTAAATTTTCCTAATGATATGTAGGTGTAGATTTAATTGGTCCTTATCCATTGTCTAATCCTAAAAGATATAGATTTGTACTAGTTATAGTGGATTATTTTAGTAAGTGGGTAGAGTTAGTCCCCCTCAGGAAGGCTTCTGAGCTTGCAGTTGCCGATGCCTTTTTTTTATAATTATATTTCTAAATATGGTGCACCAATTAGGGTACTTAGTGATCATGGTCCTTGTTTTATATCTGATATTTTTAAGGCTCTGTTTAAGAAGCTGGAGATTGGTCATTCTTTTACTGTTCCTTAGCGTCCTCAATCTAATATGGTTGAACGTGTAAATCGTACGTTAATTCAAATGATTTCTTCTTATGTGGGTTCACATCATACAAACTGGGACCAGTTTCTTCAGCATTTTGCGTGAGCACTTCGTATGGCAGTTCATGAGTCGACGGGGAAAACGCCTGCTGAGTTATTTTTGGTTAGGAAAGTCATTACTCCATTTCAAATGTTAATTATGGTAACGGATGCTGAAATTCAATTTATGTGTCAGGATATTGAGAAGTTGGTTAAGGAGGCACAAGTTCAGATGGGAAAAGCACAGGAGAAACAGGCCCAGTATTATAATATCCGTAGAAGGGAGTTAGAAGTTAAAGTTTGAGATTTTGTTTTAGTGGAAAAGCATTGGTTACGTTCAAGTCTTCAGAAGAGAGCAGCTAAGTTTGGTAAAACTTAAGATGGTGTTCTCTTTCGTTTCGCACTGAACGGGCGAGATTTTGTGACATTTATTCTTCATTTCCCTTTCATTATCGTACTGATGACTATAACTATTTAAGTTATCATTTTTTTGTAATTTTCTTTTTCATTATCTTCAGCTAGAATATTTTGATCTTTAACTTCAGTATTGACCCATCCTTGCAAAAAAGCATTTGTTACAATATTTGACAGTTTACATTTAACAACAATATCAGTATTTTCCAAATGTTGAAGAGATTTTTTTCAACGGGTCTTTTTGTTCGTGATTTTCTGTTTCGTATTCTTGAGCCTGTGGCTTTTTACAAACATTTTCGGGATCGATACACCCTTTCAGAAATGGATTAGTTACGTCAGTTTTCATTTCTTCAATCAAAATACTCTCGTTTTCTGAGCTTGAGAGAAAAGCAAGGCCTTCAATTTCCTGAACAGATGGTCTTTTGTTCTTGTCCTATTGCATCAAAGAAACAATAAAATCATGTGCTGACGTGATATCTCTTTCAGAAATGGTGACATATGGAAAAGAGGCTTTCATAATCTTGCCGAAATTACTTTTTTTAAGAATCTCTAACAAAAGAGATTCGGCATTGGTCTTCCAAGACTCAGCACCAGTAACTTTTCCCATTTTTCGCGAAGGCCAGTCTTTCGTCAGGATATTAAGTGCCATAAGACCATACATCCATATATCACATTGAGAGCCTTCTATATTTTTAGGTGCGTTCGTAATTATATAATACGTAGCACCTATAGTGGTCGTTCAGTCCGTCCGTCTGTCCGTCCGTTCGTCTGTCCGTCCGCCTGTCTGTCCGCATATAACAACGCAAAAACTACCCAACCGAATCGTTTGAAATTTAAAATACATAATTACTACATAATTTTGTCGAGTCATTTCAAATTTTATGAAACTCGGATGATTAGATCAATTACAGGGGCAATCAAAAGTATTCCATTACATTACGGTCAGTGGGGAAAAAAGTTTCAAATGCATTTTAATCGTTTGAAATTTAAAATACGCAATTATTAGATAATTCTGTCGAGTTATTTCAAATTTTTTGATAATCGTGTGCATAGATCAATTACAGGAGCAATCAAAAGTATTCAATTACATTATGGTCAATGGGGAAAAAGTTTCAAATATATTCTATACGTTTGAAATTTAAAATACATAATTATTACATAATTTTGTTGAGTTATTTCAAATTTTATGATAATCGGATGCATAGATCAATTACAGGGACAATCAAAAGTATTCCGTTACATTACGGTCAATAGAAAAAAATGTTTCAAATGCATTTTAATCGTGTTACACTCATGCGAACTTAATAAAATTTATATGCAATTATAAAGTACATATTATAATATACATCTTACATAATTTGTGGTGCAAAGAACATTTGTTATTGATTTACAAGGCCACACAAAAGTATTCCATTACATAATGGTATAGGGAGAACATTGTTTGATGAGCGCTTTAATTGTAATTCACTATTGACAATTTTATGAGATTGATATATGACAGTAATATTTTTAAAATTTCTTTATCGTACGAACGCACCTCATTTGCTACGCTTCACGTGCAATTTCCAACTTGTTATTAAGGGCTTCGTCATAATATTCAAGAGGCCGGTACTTTAAAGGAGCTATCATTCTTTGAAGAGGTACTCCGGTCATATTTAAACCGGAAAAGTCACATAATAGTGCACGGCCATCATCACATATTAGGACGTTATTGTCTTTCAAATCTAAGTGTGCGAATCCAGATGTATGCAAGTATTTTAAACCGCACTGAGGATCAAGTAACCATTTTTTTTTATCTTTTCTATTCTCATTTTATCAGTTATAAAACTTCTGCTATACAGAATTACATCCAATACGTAAGGTATTTGTGGCATGACGAATAATTTTACATTTAAATCTTGTATGTCAATGGTTTCCAGTAATGTCTAGATGTTTTTATGGCTTAAAAGAGGCCAAATCTTTTCTTCAATGTGCCATATTTTCTTCTTATCAATGATTTTTATGGCCACTTTAGACGGTTGATAGCACTTCGCTGAATCCACCTTTTCCAAGATGTTCGACATGATGGTATTCTTTTTCACGCAGAAAGTCAATAACAGTTTTTGGAAACAAACCGTATCTAGAAGACATTTTTAAGCAAGAAAGCAAATTATATTACTTTCAAAATGAACGTACTTCGTTGAATAATCGCAAAATATATAAAATCACTTTAAATCATACGATAGTTTTAAGAATAACAAAATTAATTGTGAAACAATTGTTGCAATTTATTTCTCAAAAGGAGTTTTCTCCATGCATTGTTGCATGTAACAACATTGTTTGAAATAAATTGTTGCACTTCAAACAAAATATTTGAAGACATTGTTTTTCAATTGTTGTATTAGCTTTGATTGTTGTAAAGTATTAATAATGGGTAACATTGTTGCAGAAAAGACAACGAATATTTGAATTTTTCAAATTCCATTTGTTAAACTTATTTTAAAGTTATACAGCTTCACTAACATCTCGCGCAGTACCGGTTTTGTCTATAACGTATCATATTTATTTGTTAAACTTTTTTGGGGGGAGGGGAGGGTGAGGGGGGTGGTTATGTATCTTATTCTAAATTCAAATAAAGCTCCAATGTAAATTATGACCAACCACATTTGAAATAACAACTAAGGCACTTGTATCCAATATGGACAGTGCTCTCTATATGGATACCCCTAATATTTTTAAAAGTAACAATTTTGATCGAGAGATCGCGATCGCGATACATGTCTGTGAAAAAAAGCAATTGAAAAGATAATTAAGAGAGAAAAGTGCAAAAAAGTGCGCTTTTCGCCACTGAGAAGGAAACTTGTTGTTTCGTGGTGTGCTAGTCGTAATTACAGGTAAGGTTAAGTTCTAATTAGGTATTGTAAAATTACTTTAAATATTCAAAAATGGAGTGTTTTAAAAAGCTTATAAAACATATTTTCGATGGCTATTGCATATATTGCTTAAAAATGTTTTCTTTGTTTGTTTGTTTATTACATGATTTATAAAACTACTCCCGAGTTACCTTATGTTTCTATTGAAGTAACGCAAGTGAATATTGAGATTCACAAGAAAATTCTGCATACAGATGCAATAAAACTTAGCAAAACCAATTATGTGCTTTGCGTGGGTCTTCAAAGAGTCACAACTGAAAATGATCCGCCCTTCTAAAGTGCATGTTCTGAAGATATTTACTGTGCTCCCCCATCCCCCGCTATACGTAATATATTTTATCCTATCTCCTCTAAAATTCCTTGGAAGAGTGGCTCTTCCATTCACCCTGTGAGTAGGTGAATAAGGAGCCATTTGTCGCTAATATTGACATGCATGTCCATAATAGGAACAGGTGGTTCCTTATATGAACACTTGTAAACATTTTTTGTTTTTATCATTTAAGTCAAACCAGAATAATTACAAGGTTGCTAATTTTAATAATGATAGTCAAAAGTTTAGAGATAATGGTAATATGTTTCTGGAGTTCTATGACGTGTACATGGAGATGAAAAAAATAATTTTCCTTAGGGTGTCCATATTGGGTACAGGTACCTTATATTATATATTTTAATATTAAAGGAATATGTACTCTCATGAGTCCTTTGACAGGGACCATCATGGCAGATGCTGGTGAGTTATAGACCTCCTGATTGGAGAGGTTACAGCCACTAAAAATAACCCCACCTACACTAAGTCATTTTGGTAAGGGTCACTACCTGACCGAGATTCATGGGTGTTGAATTTACAGGTATTTAAGCAAAACACGTGATCGTAACTTCTAGAAGGGGTGAAATTTATCCAAAATAAAAAAGAAAATTAATCAATAACTAAATAACAAAATAAATGATTGAGTAAATAAATAAATAATTAATTAGTTGCGTTGTGATATTTCGCTGACCCCTTTCGTATGAAGTGAGGACTAATCTAAGCGCTAAACGCTTTGAGACTCAGAAGTCCGATCCTGTAAATCAACATAAGTAAATAAAAAAATAATTAAAGAAAAGGAGTCTATTCGATGTTAGCTGGGATTTATCCCCATAGAAATTAAAACGAAATTAGAGTTAACATAATACAAAATTTATTTACATTATTTACATCTATAGACAAAAACAAATTAGAAAAAAAATACTGTCCATTTGATAACAGACACTTTCTCAAAATTTTAAAAATAATACTGCACATTAATTAAAAGACAATTCCTCACAATTTTAAACATAACACTGTACATTTAATTAAAGACAATTCCTAACATAACACTGTTTATTTAATCAAAGACAATTCCTCACAATTTTAAACATAACACTGTACATTTAAACAAAGGACAATTCTCATACCCTTGACGACCTCCCTAACCATTAGTGCGAAACATAGTGGACAATTTTAGATTGCATACCTGGAGCTTAAGAGTGCTTTAAAGATGGGGGTCCAACCTGGGGGAGTCATTGATGCTCTGTTCGGCCGTAAGGGGATTCTCGGAATCAGCAGATCTGCAGTTATCTCCAAGGTGAGGAAGCAGGACGTTTCGGTCCTGCCATTTCGGTCCTGCCATCTCGGTCCCGAGACATTTCGGTCCCAAGACATTTCGGTCCCAAGACATTTCGGTCCCTAGTCATTTCGGTCCCTTCTCCTGCAAACTGAAATTTTGTGAAATAAGGCATAATTTTATAGGGAACATTGCAGAGTTTTTAAACTGAAGGGCATAAAATGTTAATATAATGTGATTATAATTGCCCCAAAACTGCACACACGTATAACGCTTATCCAAAATATTATAATTCAAACAAATTTTGTATGGTAGTCCTAATCATAATTGGTAATCCTAATTCTCAAAACAATTAATAATTTTAATGTAAAAATCAAATTAATATTTTATTAAATATATTTATTAATTAATAACATTATTAATTACATAATGAATTTTACTTTAAAATAAACTCAATACACAATCCATTTTATATTCAATACATCATTATATTTCCTAGTAGTTCTTAACTGAAATTTATCTTTAATTTGTTTATTTATTGTATATTTAAAATTACAGAGATTTAAAACAATTAGTATAGTTAAAACTAAAACTAAAACAACAATTTTTTTTTTCTGGGAAAGTAGGAGCAAAAAGGTAATACAAATAAATAAATAAATAAAAGCTTAGTTTTGTCACTTAAAAATTGAAAATAAAAATTTTTTAAATAATATTATATTACATTTTAATATATTTTATTTATAATTCATATTTTATATATAATATTTATATTATTATTTTTAAAATATTATTATAGTAATTTTATGTAAATAAAAATAAATAAATAATCGTCTTATTAGAATGAAATAGGCCCAGTTTCAATAAAAATAACTCACAAAAATTTTCTTCATGGCGTGAGAAAACTGTTAAAAAATGCAATCTGACTGTTAAAAAATACTATTATTATTATTATTTAAAAAAAAGTGGCGGAGGAAAATTTCTAAAAACAAATTTTTTCGTAGCATGCTTAGTTACGAAATCACTATTGCTTTCGCAATGTTAATAATGGAAAAAGTAACTATTGAAAACAAATTTATAAGATGCAACTTTGTAATATAAAAATAATAAGAAAAATAAAAAATTAATGTGTTCTTCAATAAATAAATCTCATTTCTGAATTATCAAATGAGAGAGTGTAGATGGGTGACTTGGGGAAATATGTATATATTATAACTTATAACTGTCTAATTGAATTATTAAAGGCATTTTTATTATTAAACTAATAGGAAGGAAAAAAAATAAGCACAGTTGTTTTATTATTTAGTTAATGCTCTAAAAAATGTACGTAAACAGCCAAAAAAATATTTATGGCAGTTGATAGAAAATACTTTTTTGTTTATAGTAGTTTATAGAAGTTTATATAAAATAATGATACTAATAATTAATAATAAAATTTAAAATATTTATTCTGATTAATAATAATACTACTAAAACCAAAAGACAATATCTACTAAACTTATATCATATTGTTTAATCAAACAAAATTTTCAGCTCGCTGTGATTTCATTATCACGAGTTATAAAAGTTAAAATTTATCGGACTCTTATATTCAACTTTTAATAAAACTTGGGAGGCGGGAGGGGGAGAATTAATTTTTTTTTTAAAAAAGGTCTGAATAATGTTGAACTTATACCATTTGGCAGGGCCACAACAATTATACTGCGACGTATAAGGTAGCGAGCAAAGAAATAACAAGGGACCGAAATGACTAAGGACCGAAAAGGCAAGGAACCAAAGTTGCTGGGGACCGAAATGGCCACGGACCGAATTGTCTCGGGACCGAAATGTCTCGGAACCGAAATGGCCAGGGACCGAATTGTCTCGGGACCGAAATGGCCAGGGACCGAAATGTCTCGGGACCGAAACGGCGGGACCGAAATGGCGGGACCGAAGTGGCGGGACCGAAATGTCGTGTACCTCCAAGGTGATGGGCATCTCTTTTCTCATCAGCCGGTCAGGCACATAGGGCAGTAAACATCTCTTCAACAGAGCAGGCACCTGTTAAAACTGCACGCCTTCGGCACCGCATCCCGAATGATTCGGAGAACAACTTTTTTTCCTCTCTCCGAAAAAAGACAAGGGCCTAAAATGAGTGTTTCCCCCTCATCTCAACCCCAACCAATTGCATTGGGATCTGATAAAGATCCTTGGCCTGATAAAGGGCCTTGCTTCTCCTCTGATGGACGTAAAAGTTCCCAAGATCCACTCTGACCTTTTTAGCCCCTTCTGTCAGACCCTCATCGTAGTTTTATGGGCTGATCACTGCACTCCCCATAAATTTGCAGCTGTTTGCTGTCCATATGCATTTATTTAATTACACAGTCCTGCTTCTAAGATAGTCATAAAACCTGGGAGGTCCGTCGAGAATCCTATGAGAACATTTTTTACGCCAAGGCAATATGAATACGTACACTAGTAAAAATAAACAAAATAAAAATACATAAGGTATCTGTCTTTGTGCTTGGAAAACTAAGGTGGTCGTATCTGACCACCAGCAGACGCTATGCGCGATTCTTACGACCTGCCATGAAAAAAAACCCATCCTTTTAGGGAAACTCACACGAAACCGACCAGAACTCGCGCTAGCGAATTGCTGTTCAAACTCGCCGCGCACAGAGAGATCTACGCCAAGGGTAAAAAGCAGTCAAAGGAAAAAGGCGAACTCTATAAGTATCCTACTTCCGAGAAACTGCGTGCACATTCAAAACGGGTGGAGCAAAGAGAGAATTCCATCTTGCATGGATGTAAAATCTGTCGGTCGGGAACTGGCAAGCTGCCAAATAAGTGACCGCAGTTTACTGAAATACATTGATAAAGCTGAAATAAACAAATAAATTAGGTACGATGTAAAATAGCGCAATTAAAGAAATTAAAGGTAAAAGAAAGATTATAGTCTAAATTAAGTACAAAATATTAAAATTAGAAGATTAAATAATTTTTATTAAAATTTTATGATTTTGAAACAGAAATAAAAAGTCAGGGAACTTCAAAACAATATATCAACATGATAAACACCCTATTATATACTATTGAACCCTACTATGATTTTCGTGTACCACTTTTTCTTGATCCATTCGGGACGTGAGCCCTTTCCTAATTTTTCAATATTTTACCACCAGTTTTTTAAAACAAATAATTTTTTCTAATTAAACCGCGAAAATGCTTTGATTAAATAAGGTAATCTTTACGAATAAAAATAACAGGTGAGAATAATGAACAATTCTGAGCATCATAAAAGCTGTATCGCAGGAACTCGATTCGCAAAACTTCTTCCTCTACACATCATTCCAGTCAGCAAATTTGTGTGACCTAGATGGAGGGGAGAATTTCACTCACTATTCTTGCTCACCGAGCGTATCAGGCATAGCACAGAAAATGCCGGCGATTCATTCAGCGCTGATTAACTGACCAATAGGAGCGGAGCGAGAAATTTAATAACCCCGCGAAAAGTTCAAAAAACCTATTTACCGAACACGCAGCAAGATGGACGAACATGTTTTGTAAAATGTTTGCCTTATAGCTGTATCACACGGGGAACGATAGTAAGGCAAACTTTATTTAATTATTTAAATTATTTATATCAAACGTTATCAAAACTATTTATATCAAACTTCCCAAAGAAATATAAATTTTATATCATTAGTCCAAAAAAAAGAACATTTACAAAAAGGAAAAATCACACATCTGGATTAACCACTTATTTCTTAACCCTTTGGGAACGAGCGACTGATATATTTAATTTCTCGTCCCGTTGCTATTGGTCAGATGATCAGCGCTGAATGAATCGCCAACATTTTGTGCTATGCCAGAAACGCTCGGTAAGCAAAAATTGTGAGCAAAATCAACCCTTCATAAAGGTCACACAACTTTTGCTGATTGTAACGTTGTATAGGGGAAAAAGGTTTGCGAAACCAGTCCGTGTGATTCAGCTATTTCTATAGTTCGCCGTGTGATACAGCTATTAGTAGCACATATATCGGTCGCTCGTTCCCAAATGGTTAAGAAATAAGTAGCTAATCCAGATGTGTGACTTTACCTTTTTGCAAATGTTCAGTTTTTTGGACTAATGATATAAAAAGAATATTTCTTTATGAAGTACAGGGAATAAAGCAATTTTTGTAAGATTTAGGTATTCACTATTTTAGATCTTTTATTATAATTGAAAAAGTTCTTTAGAGCAATTTTTTTTATTTCATTAAATCGTTTTTTAATATTTCTTTCTTTATAACAAAACTTTTCTTAAATAAATAAATTAATTAACAACTTATTATCAATAAAAATAACAATTCAAGGTTAAAAAGATAACCGAACATTTCTTAAAATGTATTTGTAGTCCTTTAAATAAATTGCTTTCACTTTTATTCTAAGTGTTTTAGTTGTTTTATCAGTTGTATTTATTTGTTATGACTGTGATATCATTTTCTATGTTTTTCTAGTTAAATCGTTCTAACTGATAATTCTGCAATGAGTTATGACTTCGGTGATGTATTACGAAGAAAGAAGATGTATTATTATTTTTTATGATTTTAACAGGTATGATTAATTTTGTTTATGGCTGAAACTGGAAATGTAAAAATTTTTGAAACAATTCAGCTAAAAATGAGCTGCATAAAATAAACAACAAAAAAATGCAGTTAGAAAGTTTTGTTTTGTTTATTTTGTGTCAACCGATTATCTACTCGAGGGATATAGGCCCAAGGGAGCAAATGCCCTTCGTGGGGGCTTTTTAAGGGACCCTAACCCGTATTTACACAAGGTTCGAAGAAAACCTTGAAAACTCCGAACGGTTAGGTCGACGGCCGTGATTGAGTTCGAACCCAGCACTTTCTGTCTACCAAAATCTCTCAGCCACTAGTGGGACTGCAGTTAGAAGAATGCAGTAATTTGGCCGATGCCACAACAGAATTTTTGCGAATGATAAACCTACAAAATTGCAGCAGTTTGTAAACTGTATTAATTTAGTTTTTGTATCAATCTAAAAATATTGCAGCAATATTGTAGTTGTGTCGACCTTAAATATTCTGTAGCAGTTTTTTTGCTGCATCGACCTCAAAAATTCGGTAGTGGAATCGGCCCAATCACAGCAATCTTCCAACTGCATTTTTTTTTACAAATTTGTTGCTGTTTATTTCTGGCAAGACATACCGGAAGAAAACTGTTTCTGGTTACAAGCCGAATAATTCGGCTGTTTTCAAAATCAATCTTAATTGGTTCCTTTTTTTTCATGTCAACAATGCAGTTTTGGTCATATTCATTTGATAGCTGCCATTTTTTTCTAATTTTGCAACTTTATTCGTTAGACATCATAACCACATGACATTTCAAAAGGCTTGTTTGATCTATAAAACTGGATTTTATAGATACGCGTTGTGTCCCCCGTCCTCACTAATACAATTCAGTTTACTACCCACAATATCCATTAATTTTACTGGTGATTTTACCAATAATTAACTTTATCTCAAATGGGAACCATACCTAGCCTGGGCTTCAGGTATTGTTAGCAAAACTCTAGAAAAAAACTTTCTTTTCAATATGTTTAATTAAGTTATAAAAGAAATTCTAAATAATGTTTACCACTTAATTTTCGCGACCCCACCAGTTTTATGAAATAGTGTAATTGGTTTTATTCTGGTATCTTTTACTTGACATTAAATAAAATGAATATATTTTTTTTCAAAAAAGTGGTGGCAATAATGAATTTGAATTTTTAAACCGTAATTTAATGCGACCATTAAGGGTTTAACTAGTCGGATGTGGCAATCCCAAAACTTTCGTCTACCTCATGCGTGTTAACACAGCAAAGTCCGCTATCACAGTTCCAGAATTAAATGGAAATCTGTTCCCATCATGAAGATTCTAAAGACATGAAATTCAGTGCATTAGATCTTGAGATATAACTGATGCTAAAATCGCGTAAATCCTACAAAATGCAACGTAGTAGCGCCACTTATTAGGCGGTTAACACTAATGCGTAATCAGCAGCAATTTAATCAAACGTCTAATTGAATTGTAAGTTAAATGAAAATTCGTGCATTTCTTCTTTCAGATACAGCTATTGCGGAAATTGTAAAAAAAATGCATGATAGTAGCATCACCTGTTGTGATACTTACACCAAAATATAAAAAAGTGTCTATTCATTTCAAGAATTGACAGAATCTGAAGTTTGATGAAAATCCGGGCATTAGTTTTGGAGATACGGCTATTGCGAAAATTTAAAAAAAAATGTAGCTAGCAGCGCAAACTGTTGAGCGATTTACACGAAAATGTAGAAAACGTGAATTTATGTCACCCTTAAATGCCTGATTTGTTAAAAATAAATTTAAAATTGTTTTTCGGCTTTCATTTTTAAGTAAATCACGGGAAAAATACTTTTAATTATCTTATTTTGTTTTAAGTATGGTTTACGGCTAAAAAACAGTTTGTTACTAATCGGCAACACTGGTTTTAATTGAAAAAAAAAACTTTTTTTTGATAAAATTCGATAACATCAAACACACTGAATTCTGAAGAACTAAGATAAAAATAAATTTTACTTCCTTACTTTAGTCTAAAATAGGGTAATTTTCAAGCTCTCAAACAAATCAAAAAGCACAAGTTGCAACAATTAACACAAAAAAAAATCATTATTCTTAAACAACGCATATGTTGTCATCTGCACGTTGAGAATTGATTTAATAATATTTTCAGTATTTATTTTATTGGCATTATAAGGCGTTAAGCTTCATTATTATTCTAATATTATTTTAAAAGCTTAAATTGGGTGAAACATTGCCGAAAAGCAATACCAGGCATTTAAGGTTTAATATAAAGTTTGATGAAAATCCGTGCATTAGTTCTGGAGATTTAGCTATTCCAGAAATTTTGAATAATATAACATGGCAGCACTATCTGTAGAACGATTTATACCAAAGTGTAGAAACACATCAGCTGATGTCAGTGAACAACAGAATCTAAAGTTTGATGAAATTCCCGTGCATTAGTTCTGGAGATTGAGGAGATCGTGAAGAACACGGAATAGTAGCGCCACCTGTTGAGAGATATGCATTAAAACTAAATCGGCGCCACTTTATATCAGTGACTAATTGAAAATAAACTTTTATTAAATTCTGTGAATTAGTTCTTGGGACAGATCGCTCACAAAGTTTATATCGCATACAGACAGAGTCGCAGATTCACGGACAAACATTTTATAAAAACATTTTTTTGGTATTTCTTGCTCAATAAAAAGTGTAAATCCTTCAAAAACTGGAAGTCGAAATTTTTCACGAATATAATACTTTATTCTTGTAAAAATCGAAAAAAGTAAAAAGTCAAAATATTTTCTGTGGGCCATCATTGTGCAAAGCAGCCCATAACTGATGTTTTTGTGCTTCTTAGTAAAATAAATTTTCCGAAGTTATAAATTTTATTTTGTTGATTTTTTGGACAAAAAAATCTTCTTGAATTTTTTTAATCATCATCATGACAAAAATGCGCATGAAATAATAATTATTAACTAAAAGTCAAAAATTTGTCTTCAATCGGGACACCACTGATTGTCCAAGTCACGACAGTACAAAATCCTATGTCATCGAGCACAAGAAAAATAAACCTTTATTTTTATGAAAAAGTAGTAATAGGGGAATCTAATGGTTCATGTTTACCGGAAGAGAAGTGGTGCATAAGCCAAAAATGTATACCACTAGTTATTGACTCAGCATTGTGTTTTCCTGCACCGACTTTTCAATGTTTCCATACTTTTGATTGTAGGACAAACACAATGCTAAACCTACGAGTTAACCACTAGTGGTATCAATTTTTGGCTTTTGTACCATTTCACTTTTGTCAGACATGGATCATTAGATTCCCCTATGACTACTCTTCCAAAAATAAAAGATTTTTTCTTGTGTTCGATGACCTAGGTTTTTGAGTTGTCGCCTCTTGGACTATGATGGTTTTACTTTATTTCTTTTATCTTTCATGTTGGGGTACCGTTGATATGACGAAACCTTATTTGCTTCACTCCTCTGTCTGTTCATCACAGAGTTCATTCAAAGATTTTGTTTAGGATAGACCAGAAATTTTTTATACTAATGGCAGAATACATCCGATCACACGACAAATCATAGTTTGGAAAAATTCTTTGGTTAAATTAATTCGACCATTTTCGCTACTTGGTTTCTAAACACAATTTTAATTTCTGTATTTATTTCATGCAACATCCCAACTGCTAGAGCATTGGTTTTGTAAGACAAAGGTCTTTATATTGAATTGAAGTTGTATTTTTTGATAATATATTGTCAAGTGTCTATATAACGAAATCCATTGTTCAGTCTAAAAATTCGTTATATAGAAAAATTCGTTGAATAGAAAACGGTAAAAAAATTTTCATTTGATGTTTAAATTTTGAAACAGAATTGTTTTTTAGTTGTTTAATCAAGTTTTTGAAACATTTAATGGAATTTTTCCAGGATCTGAAACATTTTCGTCTCTTCCTTTTTTTCCAGTGTCTTATTGATTATTTTCAAAATTATTACTTTTTCAGAGTTATGCTTAACCTAGAAGCAATTTTATACAGATGCAGTAGAAGATAACCCAAGCATAGATGACATTTAGTAACAATTATTCATTGAAATGATCTCTCACAACAAAAAATGCTCCGGGAGTCGCCACAAACAACAAACATCTACTCTAAACTCTAAAAGTAATAAAAGCTGCTTTAGGTAGATAAAAACCTGCTGCAAAAAAACACCTTTTCTGCAATCGCTCCCTTATCCCTTCCTTATTTTTAGCTTACTATCCAAACCAAGAAACAAGCAACATTTTCATGACGACAATGGAATAGTTTTATCTTTTAGAATGCTTTGTGATAATTGCAAATCGATCCAGTAGCAAGCAAATGTTTGAATCTTTCCAAGGACGCATGGTCAACTTGAATAGACAAAGTCAAGTGTAACCATGGAAAAAGATTGATTTTCTTGGGTGGGGAGGGGGGTGAATGCCTTTTCTCGACATAAGGAATAAGGTAGAGGAAACTGCTATTAAACATAAACCAGAAATCAACAACAACAAAAAAATTCTACAAATAATTTGGAGAGATTTCTGAATATGTGAAAGAACATTTTTGAAAAAATTCGTTAATTGGAGATATATATTTTGCTATAGGAGATTATTTTTAATGTAATCATTGAAAAATTACTGTTCCTACAAAAAAAATCATTAAAAAAGAGAAATACGCTGGATAGAGTTTCGTTATAAAGAGACTCGACTGAATAAAGTTGTAGTTATTTTAGCGGAATTTCTTTTTATAAACAAAATGGTACAATATAACATATTCTCACCATCCCCCCCCTCTCAAGAAAATCAACTCAAAGGAACTTGTTATTTCTTTTTAATCACTTATATCTAAATAATTTGTTAAAGCATTGTGGTTTAGTGGTCAGAGAACCTGGCTGTTGTGCTGCAAGTTGAGAATACACCAGCCTATTGGTCAAAGTTCACTCTACTTTTCGTCCAATCGAGGTTAATTAAATAAGAAACTGCTAGAATTTTCTCGTGTCTAAACGCCGAGGGACCCACATCAGGTTGGCAACCTGTCCGGGACATATATATTTAGGATGAAGGCAGGGAAATCTCAAGTTTCTGAGCCCCACCCACCCGCTAACCGTATTTCAATATTTTTAATTTTTCTATTAAATTTGTCCGGTTTCAATTGTACTTTTTTCCCTTTTTTTCTATTTAGAGTCCAGGATATTCGAGTCGTAAGTTAAAAACTTTTGGCGTTATCCGTGGTCGCCGACCGGTGACAGCGCCTCGCGCAAGACACTAGGAATGTTCGGGACGTAGGTAGAGGTCGTCTACGATAATTGGCTTAATAGAAAAAGGGGAAAAAATACAATTGAAACTGGACAAATTTAACAGAAAAATTAAAGATATTGAAAGACGGTTAGCGAGCGAGTGGGGCTCTGAAACTTGCGATTTTCCCTGCCTTCATCCCGGACATATATGTCTCGGACGGCGGTTGGGGGTGGATCAACCGCCGCGGTGAGTGGCCAATTTTACTCGACGACCCCTACCTATGTCCCGAATACATCTAGTCTCTTTCGCGAAGCGCTGTCGCCGGTAGGCGATCACGGATAGCGCCAAAAATTTTTAACTTACGACCCGAATACCGTGGATTCTAAATAGAAAAAAGTACAATTTAACCGGAGAATTTAGAAACCGGGCAAATTCAACAGAAAAATTAGACAAATTAAATATATTGAAAGATGGTTAGCGAGCGAGTGGGGCTCTGAAGCTATTGATTTTCCCTGCCTTCATCCCGAATTTATATGTCCGGGTGCTGTATATCACTCGGCCCCAGGGTCAAGAAAACAAGGAAGGGTATATTCACTATATTCCCAGACGATACTTCATGAATTATTTAGAAACAGAGTTAAGTTCCAGATTTAGATTAATGCAATTAATTATCATTTTCATAATTATTACATACACATATATTCACATGGTAAAGTAGATCGAAAGACGGATATTAAAGTTTTTTAATTTAATATGGCCTATAAATTTCATTGTAATGTCGATTTAATTAATATAAATTTTGTACGTTTTTGCCATATTAAAAAACATCGTATTTAAAAAAATCAAAATGTGTCCTTATTTTTTTTTCTTTTGTTTTCGAATACATTGGAGATTTTTAAAAGGAGATTGAATATGACGAAGTAAACAAATGATTCAAACGCATTTTACCAACTTTTATTAACGTGGAAAAATCACATCAGATCTTTCTTCTTTTATGAGAAACAATAAGAATTTAGAAGATCTTGAAACTAAGTAATTTAATTACAACAAGCAATGATATCATTGTCAAATGAAAGGTATTTTCTTTATACAGAATCCTGATGAGAAAAGCAGAATTTTAAAACCCATTTAGCAAGTTTATTTACTCTTTCAAATCTCATCAGAACTATTATTAAATTTTAAAATAATAATTACTGTATTAAACCCGTAATTATTTTTATTTTCAATTGTACGTCTTAAAAACAGTTACTTTCAGCTTAAAAGTTTATAAAAAAGACAGTATTAACACATTCGCTGACAACTAAGAAATTACTCGTAGTCGGTAAACTGGCTTTCCTTCCCAGCTATGAGATAACTCGTTACTGATATCCTTATCTAAATTGCCGATTACGAGTATTGCCTTAAAAAAAAGCATTGTTTAGCTGTTTGAGACAAAGAAAGAAACTATACAATACACTTGGCGTACTGAAATAGATCATTTATTTCTCAAAACTTAAATACAATAACGAAATGCGACAGAAATGTTCACTTAGGCACCCATGGACAGATGCACTACCTCAGCTTTGGCAGCGAACGTGTTAAAATAAAAGAACTTCATTGTGAGAAATTATTTTTAACAAGTCTTTTGACTCAAATATTCTCAATCATAACGCTAATTTTACAGACTTATAAATCTATATTGTGTCAAAAAAAATAGAGAATTGCAAAGTTTTTTAAACAATATAAAGATAAAAAAATATAAATATAAAATATGGTTTGGCAAAAATGATTTTGAAGACCCTTACTTGCTAATTTACTAGTTTAAAAAAATTTTGGTTGCTCGTTGTTTCATTTTAGTCTAATATTTTAAATAAAATATTGTTTTAATACTAGAATTTGCTAATTAGAAGTTTCTAAATACAAGAAGTATAAAAATTAGTTAATCGGAATTAAAAAATTATGGGAGCAAAAATAAAATAGCTCTTTTGCGATTTTTTTAATATCTCGCATAAATTGGCTCAATCGTACAGAATGAGCTTAAATTTTCTTAAAATAGTCTTTTAAGCGAAATTCTTGATACATATTTCACACCAAACAATTCTCCCCAGTATGTACTAAAAGATGTCTGTTTAAATTACACTTCAGAGAAAATTTCTTGTTGCATGTCTCACAAACAAAAGGTTTTTCTCCAGTATGTATTAAGAGATGCCTGCTTAAACTACCCTTTTCAGAAAATTTCTTGTTGCAGATTTCACACACAAAAGGTTTCACACCTGTATGAATTAACAGATGTGCTCTTAAGTGGCCCATTTGAGAGAATTTCTTGTTGCATATTCCACAGACAAAGGTTTTCTCAGCAGTATGTATTAAAAGATGTCTGCTTAAACTACACTTCTGGGAGAATTTTTTGTCACATATCTCACACACAAAAGTTTTTTCATCAGTATGAATTGACAGATGTGTGTTTAAATAGCTCTTTCGAGAGAATTTCTTGTTACATATCTCACACAGAAACTTTTTCTCAGCAGTATGTATTAAAAGATGTCTGCTTAAACTACACTTATAGGAGAATTTTTTGTCACATATCTCACACACAAAAGTTTTTTCATCAGTATGAATTGACAGATGTGTGTTTAAATCGCTCTTTCGAGAGAATTTCTTGTTACATATCTCACACAGAAACTTTTTCTCACCAGTATGTATCAACAGATGACTGCTTAAACGAGACTTCACAGCGAATTTCTTGTTGCATGTCTCACAAACAAAAGGTCTCTCACCAGTATGAGTCAACAGATGTGTGCTTAAAGTACTCTTTTGAGAAAATTTCCTGCTGCATATTTCACATACATATTGTTTCTCGCCAGTATGAATTAATAGATGTGTGCTTAAATTGCTCTTTTTAGAGAATTTCTTGTTGCATATTTCACAAACAAAAGTTTTCTCACCAGTATGAATTAAGAGGTGTGTGCTTAAACAACTCATTTGAGAGAATTTCTTGTTACATATCTCACACACAAAAGGTTTATCACCAGTATGAATTAAGAGGTGTGTGCTTAAACTACTCATTTGAGAGAATTTTTTGTTGCACATCTCACACCCAAAAGGTTTGTTACCAGTATGAATTAAGATGTGTGTGTTTAAATTACTCTTTTGAGAAAATTTCCTGTTGCATATCTCACACACAAAAGGTTTCTCACCAGTATGAATTAAGAGGTGTTTGCTTAAATTTCTTTTTCTCGAAAATTCTTTGCTGCATATCTCACAAACAAACAGTTTTCCATGCTGTGAGTCAGAACGTACTTTTCCTAAAACCTCTTGTAAAGAAATATTTTGCTGCATATTGCACACTTTAAAGACAATTTTGAGTGATGTGAAGTGCATCTACATGCATAGCTTTTTGCATCTGAAATAAATAAATATATAAAACTACCAACTTTGAAGATGCATGAAAAAGTAATTTACAAAAAATAAATGTATTATGAAATGTTAAATTAATGCAGAAAAATGAATTGAAATAGACTCCCAAATACACGATGCACGCAAAATCAATGTCGGTCAGAATAATTTTACTATTGCAAAAAGATTCTTACTATAACCAAATATGAATAAATAAAGCAAATAATTGGCACTATAAAATTAAAAAAAACCTCATCATAAATAAAATATTATTAATAAAAATTTAGAAATTAATGTTATAAATTGAGACAAAGTCAAATATTTATGAATAAAACATTTATAAATAAAGAATAAAGCAAACTTATGCAGAAAATTTTATAATTTCATGTCGTCTATAAAAATAATGTTACATTGTATAAGCAATGTGGATGAAAAAATTTATTTTTACAACAAGGGGAACTATAATATTTAGAAGCATTTGGTCAATCTTCTTCAAGATTTAAGAATTTTTTAAACTAATATAAATGATTATTGAGGAAAACATATTGCATTATTAATACAATCTACATTGTATAGCATTAATTTAGTCATTGATTAGTATTTTAGCAATGTTTGATGCTGTATATAATGAATAAAAAACTATATTTATTTTTAAGTTTTAAAAAACATTTATAGGTGTGTCTATGTAAGTTGGATAATAAACTGAATTAAGAGTATCACTAAATGGATTTAAAACAGAGCTGCTCATAACACAGTTTATAGAATAAAAAATATGCACATTCAATATTATGTGGGCTGTATTGACACTATTCAAGGGAAATATGGATACATCCCCTTATCTTTATGGAAACAATGGATACTGAGCTTATTCTATAAACGATATTTTTTAGAAATTTCAAGCTATGCTTTTGAGACTTTCAGAAATGTTACCCTATTTTTTGAGCTAACACATTATGTAAATTATATTTTGATTGCTTTCATGAATGCACAATACAAAATTATCTAGTAAACCTACTCATTATTCTTGCAGTTTTTATCATTTTTTAATTTTGATTATAGGATATTATGTAGAATATTGTTTGTCATATTTTCTGAAAAGAACATTTTTTTATATTAAGAATTTTGCAAATTATCAGCAAAAAACTTGGCAAAATTTGAAACTCTTTTTTTAAAAAAACCTGAATTTCTCCTCGAGTATACATGCTATTCTCATAAAAATGTATACACTTTATTAAAATAAGACACTTAATCATAATCTACAGTTTTAACGCTTTTGCTACATTAGTTTTGACAGGGTTAACCAAAAGATATTTAATTTTACAATTTGTTGACGGTCTCTTAAGGTGTTTAAGGAAAAAATCGTTACGAAACTATATGAACTATACCACTCTGTTTATACACCAAGCGTTTCCAAATGTTTCCTCACGTATTTTTCTAGACAGTCAACAAAACGTCGAAAATCAAAAGTGGCCGGTCCCCTTTGACCATATAGTGTGTATATTTATCTATATACAGTAGACTGCTTGAAATCCGCACAGTTTGGGACTAGAGGTTGTGCGAATTTTAGAATTTTTAGATTTCAGGTCATTGATTTGTTTGCATATTTTAAACAGTGATTGGAATGTAATTAATGATGCAAACAAAAGTATAATGAATGCTTATAATATAACAAAATATAAAACTAAATAATGAACTGAAATAATAAAAATTTAGATAATTTTTTAAATGGTTAAAATATTAAATGCAAAGGTCAAGTTAATAATCAATAATGTATGAATAAATATTCATTATAAAGATTAAATGCATTTCCCATAAATTATTCAATGAAACTAGCTTCATAAACATATAGTATTGCTAATTCCCATCAAAATCATAAAAAAGGAAGTTTTATTTTAAGTAGCCAAACTTAATAACCGAAAAAGCTTGATTAATACAGAAATATATTTGGTACGAAGATTGTAATTACGAATAATATCAGCAGTATCATGAGTCTTTCAGAAAAAATTTGTCCTTCCTTGAAAAAACATGAATTCAGTAATATTAACAAAAATTACAAATTAAAATAAATAAGGAATTGATATGAAACAAAAAAAAAGTCAAATTTTGTCCCTGTAAATCTGACATGAATATTTCATTGTTTACATCCATAAATTATATGCGGATTTCAGAGAGTTGTGGAATTAGGATTGCATATTTGAGGGAGTCTACTGTAGACATACATGTACACATTTGGACATAGAATGGTTTTGTGGCCTGGGAGTCATTATCGGTGAAACTATGCCAAATTTTTTTAAACTGCTTTCCATTGGATGACTGCAATAGATAGCTTTTTATTTTTTTTTTAATGAAAGCTACCTAAAATGTTAAAAATCATCTAAATGAAATTCATTTATTAATGAATTTATACATTACAAATCAATTTATTCAATTTACTTTAACCAATAAAATCTTAGCAATGTTGTCATGTATTACTTACCTTTTATTAACAAAACACAATTATGCTACATCTTTACACTTAAAATAAAACATGTGCATTAAATTGAATGGCATTACTTAAGATTTAATAACGTTAAATTTAATAGAAATCAATAAATAATTGATAAAAATATCACAACAAAGTTTGTTACAGTCAAAGATCTATAATCTGCACAAGTTGGGCCCAAAGGTTGTGTGGATTATGGAATATTGCGGATTATAGAGAATAATGGATTATGCATCATTTTATTATTTTTAGACAGCATTTTAATTCTATAATCTGTATAATATGGAAAGATAAATATGAAATCTAGTAATTAATTTAATAAATAATCTTAAAAAATACATTTTTTAAGTTATTTTATTTTTAAAAAATGATATTTATGTATATTTAAATAACAATAATTACATTTATTGTGTAATTACAATAATTATAATTTAGTGCTATGTGGTATCTTTTAGCTGCTGAAGAACTTGAATCATCATTACTATGCTTTCCTTTATTCATTTTGCACCTTGCATATTCATTAGAGTAAAAAGTAAAAACAATACTAGACGACACTTGAGTCGTTATTCATAAACATCAACTTGTCAACTCTTCTTGTTGCTAAATTTAGAGCGTAAATAGAATGAAAAAAAGAGCTTTCCAGCTGAAGCTTAGTTTCTTGAAAGGTCGAATCTTGATAAATCAATCAGAGTTCACCAGTAGTTGAAGGTTCCCGTTTGCCTTTTGTGACGTTGGCGAAACCTCTGCAATCAATGACTATGATTGGTTATATTGATTCGACCTTCCCAACCCATAATATCTAGTTCTCAGGTGGTGCTGTGTTACTGCTAGAACGTGCGACAAGCACACAAAATAGTGCGTTTTCATTGGCCTGCTCCGAAGTCACATCACTCATCATTCTCATCTCATCTTCATCACTCTCCTGAACTAACACAAACTAAAATAGCTACGACTGAAAGGTCGGCATTTCAAATGTTCAGTAAGCTTAGGTGTGCTCCGTAATACAGTTTAGTTTTTTACTGTTAATAAAATAAAAGAACAATTTTTTAAAAAAAAATACATGCTTTATTATGATTTTTATTAATTTTTTTTTATTATTTGTTTTTAAAAACTCATTTTTGGATCACAGATTTGTAAAATTTCTTAACTGTTTATTTCATTGTTTACATTCATAAAGTAACGTGAATTATAGAAAATTGTGGATTATGGGTCCACAGATTATAGATCCTCTACTGTATTTATTATTATTTTTTTTAACTATATACATATTCCAATTGCTTCCATACCTGCTAGCAATACTCACCTTGAAAAATGCATCTAAATTTTGACAAAAGAAAATATTTAAAGGAATTATTATATTAATTTGTAATTAATTATAAAGAATTAACTACAATAAAAAAATCAAACTTATATTGGTTTATGTAAGTCTTAAAAGAATTAAATTCTTTGAATTATTATATTAATTTGTGATTAATTATAAAGAAAAAAAATCCAACTTATATTGGTTGAAGTAAGTCTTAAAAGAATTAAATTCTTAAATAAAGTTATCAAAATTTATACTATTTTCAAAAGCTTCAATTATTTGGATTACAGTTAAACCTCATTAACATGAACACACTTAACGTGAATTACTTTTAACATGAGTTGTTTTCACAGTCCCCTACAAAGACAAATACAAAGATTTGATACTGATAACATAAATTACTGTTAACATGAACAAAATTTTGATTCTCCTTGAGGTTCATGTTAAAGAAGCTCGACTGTATTGAAAAATTATACTTTATTGTTATAAAAAAATTTCAGAAATACAGTAGACTCCCTCAAATCCGCAAACCAGAAATCTGCAACTCTCTAAAATCCACACATATTTTATGGATGTAAACAATGAAACTTTCAGATATTGGGACAAAATTTGATTTTTTTTAGTTGGGTATCAATTCTATATATTTTTTTATTTGTAATTTTCTTAATAATACTATATTCATGTTTCTTTAATGAAAGAAGAATAAATTTTTTTGAAAAAAATTCAAAATATTTCAGATATTACTGGTAATCACTATCTTTTTACCAAATATATTTATGCATTATCAAGATTTTTTGGTTATAAAGCCTGGGTAAACTTGAAAAAAAAATCTTTATTTTATGATTTTGATGTGAATTAGCAATGTACGTTTATGAAGCAAGTTTTCTTGAATAATTTCGGAAAAATACATTTAATCTTTATGATGTAAATTTAATTATACACTATTGATTATTAACTTGACCTTTGCTATTAATACCTTAATCACTTTAAAAATTATTTAAATTTTTATTATTTTTGTTTATTACTTATTTTAATATTTTATTATATTGTAAGCATTCATTATAGTTCTGATTGCACCATTAATTGCACTCAAATTACTGTTTAAAAAATGTAAACAAAGTAACTAATTAGAAATCCACAAAATTCTAAAATCCACAAAATTCTAAAATCCGCACAACATCTGATCCCAAGCCTTGCAGATTTGAGGGAGTCTACTGTATATAATCAAAAACATTATTTATGAATAAGGTCTCAATTGAGTCTTGTATGCTTGATATTATGAAATGAAAAATAAGCAAAAATTTTTCTTACTTTTACGCAATCACATAATTTTTTCCCCGTGAAATCTAAATCCACCATCCTTTTCATCATCTCAAAATTTGCAAATGCTGTTCTCTAAATTGTACTCACCATTTAAAAGCTACTTCAATGTGCAATTGTTAATTAATAAATAACTACTAGTTAATAATAAATAAATTTTCAAATTTGAAATCTCATTTGTCAGCTACAACTTGGAATACAAACATTCAAACTAATGACTTGTACCTGTAATCTCTGTAACAGTAAGTAAAAATTTCAGAAATTCTTGTCTTTTAGACACATTTGTGATGAAAATATTCACTTTTATGAAAGAAAATTATCTTTTTTTTTTTTTTTTTTTTTTTTTTTGAATTCACTAAAGCATTTTACCTTGTGTCTCAAACACAGTATTGGCAGAGTGAAAAAGTATTGAATAGTAATATCTTCATGAAGGAAATTGCCTCTTTTTAAAAGCATGATGTCATTATCTGTTCATATTATTTAAAAAAGTTATTTTTAGTTATAATGATAAAATGGCATTATAAAAGATATAATCAATAAATAAAACTTATTTACTACTCTAAAGCAAAGGAATTAATACAATTGCTACCACTTTACAGAAATTTCATAATTTTTTGTACGATTTTTGTTTGTGACACCACTATATCTTTTCACCAAAGAATTTTTGTTTCTTTTTTAGAGATCTGACATGAAATAATATTTTTCTTTGGGTTAACAAACATTAACTTAAGATTTGTAAATTCAATTACAAAAATATTTTGATTTTTTTTATATAAATTTCTCATTTATAGCTAAAACTGAATCCTATACTTTCTCTCTCTCTCTCTCTTTTTTTTAAGCTTTTTGAAGTGCATTTAGAAAATTGTTTCTGTTTTCAATTAGTTTATTTTCAATATTGTTTTAAGTGAAAGAAAAGCACTTTTAATACAGTCAAGGATCGATAATCTGTGCATCCGTAATCCGCAATTTTCTATAATTCGTGTTACTTTACAAATGTAATCAATGAAATAAAAAATTAAAAAATATACAAATTTGAAAATTTTTTTAAACAAAAGATAAAAAAATCATAATAAAACATCCACTTTTTTAATATAACTCTTTTATTTTATTAACAGTAAGAAACAAATTGTATTACAGAGCATATGTAATATATATATGTAAGTATTTTTATTTAAATGCACATATGTATAATAAACCATAATCCACACAAGCTTTGACCCCCCCGCTTGTGCGAATTATAGAACTTTGATTGTATAATTAAGTACATTACTGAATTAAGATTTTATTGTTAGTATTACTTTAACATATTTAACAATGGATATATTCCAGAATACCAGTAAAAAATATAAATTACACATAAAGCAGAAAATTACAGGAAATTAAAAAATTCATACAATGCAAATATATACTTAATTAAATTTTACTTAATAATTATAGTATGTTAATACTTTATATTCACAATATTGGTTGATAGAAAAAAAGTGTTATTTTCCAATTATAGAGGCTTTCACATTTTGTTCTATAGTTATTCCGCACAATTTGAGCTTTAGAAAATGAGATTTATTGACAAATGATGCAAACAACTAAGGAGACAAACCTAATGAATGTTTATGAGTATTTACATATATATATCTATATATAAATTTATGTAAATATAATTCTGTATTTATACAAATATATGTACACACATAGGTGTATGCATTACGATTCATTTTTATATATAATTTAGTTCTGTTTGCATAATAAAATAAATATATGGCCTTTTAATATTAAATAAACTATACAAATTTCGAAACAAAAAAACTGCTTGTGTGTATGAAACAGAAAACAGGTTAGCAGAATATATTTTGCTAAACTTACAGTTTTAATAATTTTTCTTTACTTGTAGTGCAAATTAGTTACTTATAGTGTATGTTAGCTACTAATAACATTTTTATAAATGAAAGAATATGTTTAAAATATTATGTAAATTTTACTTTTTTAACAACTTTAAATTCTAAAATAATAAAGTATTCGGCCTGATAATTACTATTCGGCTAGTAAAATACTTGGTCTACCTGTGTGAAGAACATTTAAAATTGCTATAAATGCCAATAAAAATTATTTCTGACGCAAAAAAATGTGTGTCATCATACGATCAATCCACAAGTTACAGACTACCACAAGAATAACAAAAGAAATATATCTTACCATAAATTTGTTTTGGTAAAGAAAATGAGTCGGTATATTGATTTAAAAATATAGCTACTGTTACAATCTGAGTATGCCATTTTGCCCATTTTATAACATACGCCAGCACATTGAATGATTCAAGAAGAAAGAATTCATTCATAAATATTGAATGAGTCAATAAATCGAAAACTCCTGCAGTAGATGTTTCCAATTAAAATACCAATCGACTTTGAATTTACAAAACAAAATATTTATTTATAACAAAAAATAGGATGCATTTTCAAAATTCGTTAATCTAGCACTTAAATATGCCTTCAGGATAAAAATTGGATGCAATTTGATTTTGGTAATTCAGGAAATTTTTACCTTAGATTCTTTGGCAAAGCTCGTTTAATAGCTGTCTGGTAATAAATATTACAACCAATGATAAAAATAAAATTCTGGACAAATTTCCATTGCAGTAATTTATTTGATAAATAATATTAAGAATTATAAATACAAGATTCACTTTCAATGAATTATGAAGTAATTCATGATTCATTCTTTTATTGGCGTCTCTTCCGTTGTTTGTAACTCGCGTAAATCTCTCTTACTTCTGATTGTTTTCTAATAAAAGTAAATTATAATCTAAATTTTCTTATATGCGTAATTCCTTATTTTTGCCTGTGTGTTGCAATGATATTAAATTAGTAATTAAGTTCATCGATTAAAGTGCCCTTTCACACTTACACCCATGTTCCATGCTTACACCAAGCAGACTGATTTCAGAAAACATCTTTGCTAAACATTGAATAGAGCTTTGAATAAAGTTTTTTTTTTATTAAACTCTCTTATTTATAATTTTTTATGTCACATTTATAATTCTTATGAATCAAATCTTTTCGAGTTATCTAGTACTCATTATAATTCAGACTTCGTGATTCGTTCATCGCGCCAGTGTCCCTTTTACTTGTCTATGTCTCAAGGAAATTATTGACCAAAAATTTAATATTCAACGCATCTCCTTATGATTCTAATAATGGATAAGTTTTTAAAACATAAAAATAGTGTTCCATCCTCTTTGCTGAAATAAGTTAATGAAAAGATTTGTGTGTGTGTGTGTGTACTCTTACTAAAAGTTCTCCAACTTGCGATTTGATCATGTGACAACGATAATATTTTATGAATTGCAACTTTTATATTTGCTAATATTTGGACATTTAAAGTAATATCAGGGGTTTTGTCGTAAAAATAATAAAGGATGTATGCTCTAAGGATAGGGTATAAGCTCAAGGCCAACGAAATACCCTAAAATGTGTATACTACAGCTTTCTTTAGAAATAGAAGGTATAAGGTGTGCCTTTAAAAATTCCAGAGAGTATACACAGCGTATACCCCCTGATAACCTCTACTACATCGCTGAGTATTTTGAAAATATTCATTCTCGCTGCAATTTTCATTTATCTATTTATTTAAATGTAGTTTGATTTTCAAGTTTTGAGTTAAACATCGACAATTTATTTGAATTTTGATAAAGAGTTTCTTTTAAATGTTTAATTTTAGATCACTGCATTCATTACTTATAAACTGAATTTGTCTGTATTGAGTTATGCTAAGTGGAAATATTTTGTGTAATTCACTTAATTTATATTAAATATTATATAATTAAATTAATATATTATAAGTTATTATATTTTAAATAATTTATATATAATTTAATCATGAGCAATTAGTTTATTATTTATTTAATATGATTATTATTATAATTTATCTAAATTGAGGTTCTCATATTTTTTTCTAGTTTTTACAGATTTTGCTTGGAAAATGAGAAAAGATATTTGAACATGAAAACTTTTCTTGCAAATTTTTTTCTTAGAAAAGAATAAATGAACTTTTAGGATTCTACACAATTAAAAAAACAGTTATTTTTACTTGAATATATTGGAAAATAAATATAATTAAAAAAATATAACTAAAAATGAATCAAAAATAGCTTTCTTCCTGCAGGTTGGTAAATAAAGGAGACAATAAGAAGGAATGTCACTTTTAATTAAAAAGTAGTAATAGAACTGTGCACAGTAATAATCATAAAAAACTGTTAGGGACCATCCATAAATGATGTCACCCTTGGTGGAGGGTTCATAAAAATGTGACTAGGGGGTGGAAGGGGATAAGAAGAAATTGACATCACACATGTTGATTAAAATAACAGCATTAAAATTCAGCAGATGAAATTATTAAGCATGAAGTTATTTTAAAATTAAAATATTTTGTGTTTAAGAAGATAATATTAAAACCCAAATATGTTAAATTCTATTTCAAATTCCAAAATATTACCGTATATACTCGCGTATAAGTCGAGAAATTTTAAACAAAAAAAGAACTTCAAAGTAGGGGGGTCGACTTATACGCGAGACCTAAAAAAAAATCTACAAATAAAATATCGGAAAATAGTTTGCTAGAGAATCTATGCTGCAGCTCCCCATTGTTTATAGAATACAAAATCCGGAACGCATATTTCAGATGTGTATATTGCTGGGACGATTACTGTTTCTAAACCAATAGGAGACCGTCATTATCACGGTCAAGTACACGCCCACACAGTTTGATTGACAGGAACTCGTGGACAATTGACGGTGCTAATTATAACGATAATCTGTTGCGGATGAAAGTGAGCTGATTGGCTGAATGGTTAGAGCGTCGAGCTTGAAACCGGAGGATATGGGTTCGAGTCCATCGCGGGCCGAGAGTCCGTTGGTGATTTTTTTTTTTTTTTATTATTGGAGGCTGTCTTTTATTAATAAATAAGACATTTAAAAAAAAATATTTCAAACCCTTTTAATATTCTAAATATCGTTCCAAAATGATTTATATATATATTAAACAAATGGGAAAAAAGTATTCTGCGAAAATATCCATATAAGCAAAATTCTTACTTTAATTTTTATTTATTTATTTACTTATTTATTTCAGGATCAGAGGAAGTATAATTTCTAATTGAAGTAAATAAAATTCAGTCATTTTGAAAAAAAAAAAATTCTTTCGTACCTCTAATTTTTAATTACCGAGTACAAATTCAAACAATCCGAGTACAAATAAATAATAAACACACACGATCAATTGTCCACGAGTTCCTGTCAATCAAACTGTGTGGGCGTGTACTTGACCGTGATAATGACGGTCTCCTATTGGTTTAGAAACAGTAATCGTCCCAGCAATATACACATCTGAAATATGCATCCGGAACCCTTTCAACCTCGACGATTCTGAATTTAAGATAATTTTTAGTTTATTTTTCAAAAAAATAATCTACCCTACCCTGTTGCAAAGAACAAAAAAAAAAAAAAAAATGTATGATTTATTTCAAGAACACATTTCCAATATTAAAAAATAAAGATGGGCAAAACGGCCATTTTAAGGAATCGTTCACCGACAGGACGAGTCATTTAAAGTCGTCCGTAAAAAGGAACGAATCTGAGAAAAAAGGAACATATCCGAGAAAAAAGGAATGAGTCCAAGAAAAAAAAACAAATCCGAGAAAATGGACGAATTTGAGAAAAAAGGAACGAATCCAAGAATAAACAGAATGAATCCGATTTTTCTTCGTCATTCTCCGATTCCGATTTATGATATTAAGCATAATTTTTCGGACGATTCCTTTTCGGAGTTGTCTCATTTCGGAACGAGTCCGAGAAATCGTTCTTTTCGGAACGATTCAGAAGAGTCCGTCTTTTTTGGAACCATTCCGAGGAATCGTTTCTTTTCAGAGTGGTTTCATTTGGGAACGACTCCGAGAAATCAGTTCTTTTCGGAGTCGTTTAATTTCGGACGACTCTGACAAATCGTTCCTTTTCAGGGGATGTCCATCGGTCTCCCCTTCTGGAAGGGGGTCGAGTTATACGCGGGTTTTGAATTTTTTCTTTTTTTTAACAACATAAGATAGGGGGTCGACTTATATGCGAAGTCGACTTATACGCGAGTATATAGGGTACTGTTTTGAATTGCCCTTTCATATTCATATTTTTTTATTATAATATTCTACATTAATTATTTTATTGTTGTTGTAAACCTTATTTCATGCTAAATATGAATCTTTTTTTTCAGCTCAGAAATGTTATTAAAACGCATAATTAAAGTTGAAAAATAAAATTTGAAATGTGATTCAAAATGTAGTCTTTTTTTTTTTAACGTCAAGTATATGTTTTTGTTATATAGCGTGATATGTGACAAGAGGGGGGTAGGGGGTAAAGTGAAGTGTGACACACTTGACAAAGGAGGGGGAGGGGAATCAAAAATATGGAAGAAAAGCATGACATAATTTATGGACGGCCCCTTATATTTGTATTATTATTATTGTTGTTTCGTGAAAAAAGCCTTGATAAAAACTCCCTGTCAAAATCCCAATTCTCCTATTAAAAGCATCTAAATAATGCTTGTAAAAATATAACATGGCTTTTTCTAATCCAATTGCATCCTGACATTTTTTTATTTACAAGACTGCGTTGAAAGTTAAACTTTTCAATTGTATTGATAAATGTTTAAATATAAAAAGAACTCCCCCCCCCCCCCCCACAGGAATCTTTATTTATCATTGATTTGTGAATTGCTATTATCTGAGTCCAAATTGTAAATAATTGTCTGCAAGGATTGATAAAATGTCTTTGCTTAGGAAAAAATATGCTTTTTTATGTTGTGAAATGTAAAATTTGGTAAATAAAATTAAGTCCAGTTTTATGTTTTATTAGTTTTTATTAAATTTTTCAGTACTTACATAGTACTGCAGCAGAAGTTGTGCTAATGCACCAATAAAGAGCAATCTTGTTGTTTGTACGAGCTCTAAAAAATGAGGAAAACAAAAAGAAAGAACTAAAATATTATGTCAAAAATCAGCAAAAAGCAAAGCAACAAGGAATCCAAAAGATAACTTCATGTGTGCTCGTGCAAACAAGAATACTGCTATTTATTAGTGCATTAGCTCGATTTCTGCTGCAGTGGCGTTAATATGTAAGTGCCAAATGTTACACTAAAAATTTTTAAATATTTTCAATCTAAAAATAACAAAATTGCTATTTATTGGCACATAGCTCAATTTCTGCTCAGTGGCATTAATATGTAAGTACCAACTTTTCTTTATGTAATTTTTAAAATGTTTTGTAAAAAATAACTTGTCAGGTGTTCGTGAAACAGTATCAGTCTATGCCTTTTGATAGTGAAGCACTGTGTATTCTTATAATGCTAGACCATAACTCTTCTTATGTTTTTACTGTGTTTGAAAAATATATTTTTAAACATAAAAGTTTGTAAAAATGCATTTCTTTATGTAATGATTTATAATTTATAAAAATACATTTTTATGGAATAATCCATTCCTATATTTCTGTATTAAAATTCTAAAAAAAGCTAGTAGTTTTATTATTTATTTACATTTCTTAAATTGTTTACAGTGTTTCAAAACACTTTATAGCAAGACACTTGTGGATATTAGCAGGTCGTCATAACCCTCGGCCTATCACAACATAGTTGACTATGTTCCGAGGATGGGATCGATTGGACATCTGTGTCATGATTAGAGGTAATGACCACTCTCCCTATATATTTCAGTGCAACTTCCATAGGTGAGATCATGTAAGGATCAGTACAAAGGTCTGCTCAAAGGATCTTCCTTGGGATCTTGTGATAAATGTGAGTAGTACTATACATTTGTGAAAATTTGAACCATAATTTTGTGAATATGAAATTAGCTTTGTGTTCAGGTCCTTGTTTATGCTTGTATTCATGAGTAACTTCAATCAAGAGTTAAACTGAACATCCAGTAAGTCCAGGTTGAGATTTTTCATCTGTGAGTTCAAAATTTGTATTAATTGTTTATTTAAGAGGAAAAGTTACCCAACTCAGAGTTCTTTGACTCTGGGTGAATAAAGTGGATGAATAAAGCAAGGTTATTGGTTAAGAAAAAAATTATATGTCCTGTTTGATTTGGTGTCAAATTATTGTTTTTATATTGGGAGAAAAAAACATAAAATGAATTTAATGTATTGTGTTTATTGGGACTGTTCAAGTATTACGTAAGCACTAAAGGGGGAGGTGGGGCATCCAGAGTCTGCGTATTTTTTCTGACAAGGGGGAGGGGGGGTCACGACAATTCTTATGTAAGCTATAAACAACGAAGCAACTGCAGTTCAAATTCAACAAGCAAACAAAGTATGATGGGGAAAGAGCGTTCTACAGTCTGTTCAAAATTTGTCATTTATTTTCTATTTTATCCTTGGCTTATCCATCGGCAGTCGCGTGACCCGCATCACCCACTCGCTCTTTGTCTTCATTGTTGTCTGTTAAGTTGTGTGCTAAGTCAAGTACATTGCAGGAGTAGAAAAACACAGGAGCCAGTGTGGCTGGGTTCGGTTGCCAGGGTAACTGGCCAGTTGACTTTATTTTAGGTAAGTTCGTATTTTCTTTTCTCCTGTTCATTTGGTCATAAAATTCCGGGTTTTTGCAGAATTTCTGGAAATTTTTGTCTTTCCCCTCCTATTGTCGAACTTCCTTCTCTACAGGTTTTGGAACTTTAGAAAGCAGAAAACCTACTTGGGGTTTTTCTTGTCTTGGATACATAGCACAGATATTTATTGTTTTAGTTCAGTTGCATAGTGAATTTACATAGTGAATTTTTAGTGAAAGAGTATTGCTTTTAGTTGCATAGTGAATTTAGTCGGATTTAATTATGGATACTAACACTGACAAGGAACAAGGACAGGAAACCTGCAATACCCCAGGCCACTGTTCCAGTGAAAACTTTATAGTAGACAATGTTGAAACATGGGTTCAAGGATCCTGGACATCAGATTAAAATATGAACACCAAATTCAACTCCAACATTTATATGATTCATGTCAAAAATTTTAGTTATGATACCTAAGTTAAGACTTCTTGTATATCTTGTTTTATTGTTCAATGTGATAAATAACAATATATTTAAACCATTTTGTATTCTGTGGTTTGTTTAATGCAATAAGGAACAATATATTAAAACCATTTTATATATTTTGATACTACAATCCCTATATGCCTGTATAAATTTGTAGGATTAGCAATGTAATTGATTGGTAACTTTTTATAAGTCAAGAAGTATTGATGTATAAACTGCTATAAAATCTTACGTAAGCAAAGGGGGGAGGGGTCTAGCATTTGCTTATATTTTCTTACAAGGGGGTGGAGGGAGTACAAAATGACTAAAAATATGCTTACGTAATACTTGAACAGTCCCTATTATTTTTTTCTTTTCACACATCTCCATACATTGAATTGTTTGCTTTCATAAATCACTTGTGATTGTGAGCAGTTTCCATGTCTAAAAAATTAGTCAACATTACATAATTGACAGATAAATCATTACTAAAATAGCATCTTTAAGGTTGTTTATTTTTTTAAATCTTTGTAGAAAAATGTCAGATATCTGCATATTTCATCTCTTTTAGTAATTTTTTTTAAAACTATCAGTTAAGCATATCTAATATATAAATGTTTTTTAATAAAGATTTCACATAAATTGAAAAGTGATTAATTTTTATTTAAAAACTGTGAATCTTCGGAAATGAATTATTATTATCTTTATAGAAAATAGTATTTTTAATGGAAGAATTTAAATTATGTATGTTTTTTAAATTAAAAATAAGTGTTATCAAGATAAATATTACAAGTTCCCTAAAAATATAACATAGAAGCCTACAAACTATAATTATAATGTTATTTAGTGTTAGATGCAATTTTTTTTTTAAAAAGAACAAACCTCAATAAATTAATAAAATTCAGATGAGTAGCTTAAATTTTAAAGTATGTAATTTATAGATCTGAGAGATATCGTATATACTAGTGTATAAGTAGACCCATAAATTCAAGAAGAAAAAATATTTTATACCAGTATTTCCATGTAGCTATATTGGGCTTATTTATCATCAACAAATTCTACATTTATAGTAAGACAAAGATAATGTTTACTAAATAACATTATGTCGTCGATTACTTCTATCGAATTTGGGGTTGGCTTATATATAGGTATATATGGTATTTATCAAAGATTGTACATAAACAGATCATTCACACAAAATCCAAAATTTAATTTTCAAATTTTGTAAGTTATTTGAAAATCTACAATGAGTTGACAGATGCAGGAAGATAATCTGTGTAATTCTTTACTTAAACAGAAATGAAAATCAGTTTGATGCCTCACATTTTAAATAGAACTAATGTAAATGTGTCATTTATTTTCCTACCATCAAACTACATTTATATTATTTTTTTTTTCAGTGGAAATTTCAACAGATAAATTACATTAAATCCAACAGTTGTTATTTTAGTAGTAATTTATTGGATGTTTAAGCCATTTTGGCTACTTTTAAGGCAAATAAATCCTTCTTACGACCATGTGTATTCATGTAAACAAGCAATTTAACATTATCAAGGATTTATATATAAATATAAACAATCAAATAAAAATACTTTGAAGATAATACATTTATATAATATTAAATACTTTTAAATATTGTTTTTCTGATTCATATAACAATATACCTTCAGTGTACTGTTAAATAATATAACTTTAATTTCTAACACAGCACTTTTATTCTGCACATCACTATTAGTGTAAAATGTCTTATCCCATTTATTTACACATGCCTGGTTGAGAAATTCAACTTCAACCTCCCTAGAACAACATGCTAGATTTCCTCCCCAAACCAATTCATCAAGTGAGCATTTGACTGTTGGTTTTCAGCATAAGTCAAAGTCCTAGTTGGTGGATATGAGCATTAATGATTTGGGTGTGTATTAATATGTTTCTTTATAAGAGAAGTTTCATTGAAAAATTCAAGGAAAATGTATCTCATCTTTATTATGCATACTTCATGATACATTATTAATTATTTACCGTATTTTCCGGGAATAACGCCGCACCGAGTATAACGCCGCACTTGGTTAAAAATAAAAAAAAAACTAGTTTAACGCCGCACCGGGTATAAGGCCGCACCGGGTATAACGCCGCGCCGGGTATAAGGCAGCACCGGGTGTAACGCCGTGCCGGGTATATTCCCACATTCATTATTAGAGCAATGAAATAAAATTATTAACTGATATAAAGTAAAACATTTTGATCTTAAATAAATAACTTATCTTTTTTTGTTGTATAGTTATTTCAATGAAACCGGAACCTCATCC
The DNA here is from genome assembly GCA_964019185.1 of Maratus speculifer. Classification (NCBI taxonomy): domain Eukaryota; kingdom Metazoa; phylum Arthropoda; class Arachnida; order Araneae; family Salticidae; genus Maratus; species Maratus speculifer. Next base: position 7,081,434 of record CAXHSM010001350.1, on the reverse strand, counting down.
ATTCGCTGCGCCACGATTCCCGTTAACTTTTGCTAAATTGATAACATTCAGCTTAAATTTTGTAGGGTAACTGCGGCGCTTACAACTCACATCTGAACACATATTTAAGATAAAACTTACCGTAAAATACCGTTAATCCGCCCCCCCCCCCCAAACATTACGAAAAATCGTAAAATAATTAGAAGGGGGCGCTTACACGGGATTCTTCCGCGATCGTTTCACAAAATTTGCAGGGATGAATCATGATAAATTGAATGAATCGTGAATCTTTGGATGAATCATAAATTTTGATACTTGAAGCAATACTTGAAAAAAATCGCGTTTTTTTTTAACGTAAATTCTGTCAAAAAACGCAGAAAAAAAGAAGAAATTTTTCAAAAAAAAAAAACCCAAAAAAGCATGAAATCAATTAAAAAATATCGAAAAAACGCACATTTCTAAAGATTCATGATTTATTCGTTTCATCATGATTCATTCCTTTCTCAACCATTCTTTTGACATAATTTGAACTTTTTAAAAAAATTTTTGATATGATTCGCATTTTTACTGCAATCTTTCCTCGAAATGTGGGTTTTTTGGCGATACTTCGGCGAAATTCATGATTTTTTTCGCGATCCTTTAAAGAAATTTGCGGTTATTTTTTATGATTGTTTGGCGAAATTGGCGTTTTCTCAGCGATTTTTTTTTGGAGGGGGGCGCTTTCTCGGGATTTTTTGAAAATTTAGATTTTTTATAAAGTGGGGAGGGGGCGAATTAACGGGATTTTACGGTATATCAGTAAATTAAAATCAATTTTTAGCACCAGATTCCTTATTCTTAAAAATATAATTCCACGTGCATGTGTATAATTACAGCTAAAGATACGAAAGTTTAAATTTGCCGATCGGTTTTCAAAAATTTTAAATAAATTAGTCCTATTTACAAGCCGCACCTAGTTATTGGCCGCACTTTTGTTTACAAAACAAAAAAATCTAGTTTAACGCCGCGGCGTTATTCCCGGAAAATACGGTATGTGACTTTTTCTTTTAATAATTTAATCATGTAAAAAATATATCGTTACTTAATTATTTTAGTATTTTATTGTATTGCAAACATTCATTATAATGTTGATTGCATTATTTCATTCAAATTACTGTTTAAAAAATGTAAACAAAACAATGACCAGAAATCTGCATAATCTTCTGGTCCTAAGCTATATGGGTTTGAAGGAATCTATTGAATGCAATTATGTACTTTTTTACATCACATTGTGAAAATCATCTTTTTTTAGTATTTAAGAGAAATTATATGGAAAATAATATTACAACTTAGCTTAGCTCTTATGTTTGGAAGTCAGGGGGTTAAATAAATAATCGACAGTAATTCTGTACAATGATTTTTCTGTTAGAGATATATGCTTAGGGTAAATTCAATGGTGTTTTGAAGAAACTGATTATTATATTTGGATTTTCAAACATCTTATTTAAGCTTAATTTATTATTGTTATAAATATGTCCTTTGCTGGATAGTGAGAGGATGAACATGCAATATAATTCAATTTGTATATTAAATAATTTATATTCTAATTTGAATGAGCTATTATGTTCCATAAGAAAAATACTTGATTTATTCATTTATGATATTCATGGGCAAATTTATTAAGCAAGCTCTTTAATTTTTTTTTATTGAGTTCTTTATTTTTTTTTACTTTTTTTTAGTCATATTTAAGAAGCCTTTTTATGGAATATACTTATTACTGAAAAGATAATCAGAAGACTTTTATTTGAATGTAACAAATTTGTAAATGTATCTTATATTTAATAAAATGTAGTTTAAAGGATTCATTATGCATATTTTGCTCTTTTTTTTCTGTGTCTCATCCCTAAATGATCCACAAGTGATTTCAAAATTTATTAGGATGCACAATTTGTATTTTTTGTATAGTTTTCTTTAATTGTTGTTAATGGTAAGTCTAAAAAAAGTTATGTGTAAAAAATGTATTACATATTTTAACTAAAAAATGGTTGTTGCCTACCTTTATGTTCATATAAGATTAGGGATTGACAATTTTTTTTTTTTTTAATTTCAATTGAGTCACAAGTTGCTCAACATTTTTTTTGTCTGGTTTCAGATTTTTGGGACTTGATTTTTAAAATTAAACACTTGGGTCACGTTGTACCCAATTTGTGCCAACTTTGAGATATTGGTTGACCTTAAAATCTCAGGTAAAATGCAGTAATTTTTCTGTAAACTGAAAAATCTGCTTAGCTGCTCTACAAAATTTGTTCAATCTGTAATTTTGTTTCACATTAACCATCAATCACTACTAATAGTCATGCTTTGTTTCTTTGTGTTGATAAAAGAAATTTTTTACTATCTAGAAGAATAGTTTGGGAAATTTTTTGTGAAAATTTGTAGAAAGCCTGTTACAGTCTAATTTTTAAATGTAAAATATGGCAATTGCAGACAGCTATGAAAATGATTTGGAAGCCAAAAGTTTTTTCTTTTATAGCTAAACAAACTGATTTTCCTGTTATTTCCTGGATTGTGATAATCTTAAATATATTTCAAATCCAAGATCTGTTAGTTCCAATTTCAATATCAGTAGGCAAAATCTGTTATATAAAAATAAAACCTCTATAAACAAGAAACTCTGTTATTCAGTCTATACTCTGTTCCACCTTAACTTGGCGTAGAAACAGTAACATTCCGCCCTGAAAAGTAGTTCTCTGACATTTTTAAATCTTATGACGAAAATACGTAGAAATTTATATGGTAATGTTTATAAATTAATAAATTGGAGATTTTGTAACATATATTTAAAGTAATTTCTCTGTTAAAAGAATTTAATTCAAAAGTAATTTCTATTTTAAGCGTACGTATAAAGAAAAAATCTTGGCATAAAAAATTCTCCTTTGGTGAGGAACCGATCTTCAAGGTTAAATATCTGGCGCGCTTTTTAAGCGTCTGTCAACTCCAGTGCTCTGTCACTCGTCGCATTCTTATTGTTTTTATAAAAAGTTCTGAACCACAAAACTGTATATTAATATTATGTTACTACTTGGAGAATCTATTGTTTAATAATTATTAAGATGCTACTTCACTCATGAAAAATCGCGTTCGCTAATATTACTTCTATGGAAGAAATTATTTTAAATATCTAATTTTGCTTTTCAGTATTTTTAAATTATTACCTTTGGATTTCATAGATGAGGTCGACAGTGTTGAATTCAGATATTTTTCTCCGGGAGGGATTTCTGCGGCTTCGGAGAGGGGGGGGGGAGGATATTTTAAATTACTGGGGAGAAGTTGCAATTTTTGACCATTGCAATTTCTCCATAAATCAATTCTTAATATCAATATCACCCATAATATAATTTTTTTCGGGGGGGGGGGAGTTATTGTTTCGGAAAGTAATGTCCCCATGCAGACTCAGGGCTGTAGCTAAGGGGCTTAGCCCTCCTAAAATATTTTGAGCACCCCCCCCCCTCTTGAAAAAAATTCCAAGCTAACTCAATGAATTTCTGTTCCAAAAATTCAAAGGAAATTCTGTTCCAAAATCTAATTTAGTTTTTAGGCCCTTTCACAGTTTTGCAGAATTACTAAATTGTACCTAAGATAGGCGTTACAACATTCGATCATCCTATTTGTATGTATGAAATTAACATACTATTTAATTTTTGACAAGTTATACACTCAAATTTTTCATCATCCTATTCTTTTCTTAACATAAAATGAAGTTATGACAACAATTTAATAAGAAACATATTATCTATAATGTGAATATGCACTAATTTATCTTTCTGCTTCAGAGAGAGAAACTAAAATTATGACCGCCCCCCCCCCCCGCTATTGTTCACTTCTAGCTACGGCCCTGCGTCACCTTCTGAATTCGACACTGGAGGTCGAGCTTCACAAAGACCCTTTTTATTTTTTCAATTTAGTCTTAGGATTTTTTTTTTTCGAAACGAAGTCTGAAAATTAACCCCCCGCCCCCAAACTCCGAAAAAAAAAACCTTCTGGCAAAACCTAAAAATGAAAAAAGTTCTTTGTAAAGCTTGAACTCAACTGTCCAATGCAAGAAAAAACCAATAAGATATAGAAATGCAAACGAGATATTTAAAAAAAATCGTCCATAGGTTTAAATTGTTTTTGCATAAATGAAGTAGCTCCTTAATTTTAAACAGTGTTAGCAATTTAGTGTTAAATGCAGTTTTTAATTAATTATTTTAATAAATGTAAATATATGTTATATTTAATATAGTTTTCCATAATTATTATAAAATTTTTACATACATAATGTTATTGATATTACTAATTAATGAAATTACTAATTTGCAGTTTATTGCAGTAGTTAGTTTTGCATATTTTTGAAATTTCTAACTAATAATTATAATTTTAGAATTAAAAAATAAAAATATATTTTATATTAGTAATTAGAGATATAATTGTTTACGAAACAAGCTTTTTTATCAGAAATTGTGTATTTTAAAGCAGAAACGGGGGCGATAATAAAAAAATTATAAAATAATTTAAATTTTTAAAATTCATGATATTTTTACACCCAAATATCTATAATTTTATATACATTAAAGTTCAGAGGTGCCCAGTCTAGTAGCATGGTACCTGGCTTTTTCCAGATTTCTGCCAGTGGTTGGGTATAAATAATAAATTTTCTGTTTTAAATAGATTTTCGAAGAATTTGGCTTTAATCTTTTAACTCGATAAAATTAATGCTTTCCTCTTTTCAAAAAAATTCGCACAGGATTTTATTTTTATTTTTATTTTCTTGATTTTTTATGTGATTTATAGAATTTTTTGCTTTTTGTGGCTTTTTTAACATTTGTAAGAGGTATTAGGTTTTAAATTTTGAGCTTAGATATATAAATTTTTTCCTCTCTCCTCTGCGATTTAAAGAAAAAAAAATACACCGAAACGAAAAAATTAGCACAGAAAATTCTTTTTAAAAAATGTGACATTCATGCACGGAATTCAGTTTCAAATTTTTAGTTTATTCCAGTAAAAATTTCCATTTTTTCAACAAAGTTTCAAAGTTTTGGAGCTTAAATTATATAAATTTTGTCCTAGCGATTTTAAAAAATCACTTCGATGCGAAAAATATTTCTCTGAAAATTCATGAAAAAATTTGATATTCATGCATGGAATTTATTTTGAAAATTTTTAGCTTACTTCAGAAAAAAAAAAAAAAAAAAAAAATCAATAAAGTTTTTCCGAAATTTTGGCAATTTTTTTTTAATTTTTCGGCATTTTAAAATATTTTTTCACATTTTGTGGGCCGGACAATGTTAGACGGATCAACAATATAATATGAAATAGTATTGAAATAAATTTAAAAAAAATGGTAAAACTAAGAAAAGAATAATAATACTATTCGTTATTTTAATAAATGATTATGTAATAAAATTATTTTCATAAGAACTTCAAAGCGTACCGATTTTTGCACATTCATTATATATTTTTACGCCAAAATGGCGATTTTCCTTATTTATTAGCAATCCTGCACTGTTCGAGCAAACCCTGGTTTCTATGGCTACGGCTGCAATTCGGCTCTTGTAGTATAATCAGTGCTGCCAAGTTAAGGTGAAACGAAGTATAACTGGAGATACATTAGTTGAGGGAATGGAGGCTTACATCCTTCTATAGTAAAAAAAAAACCTAGCCTTAAAAGGAATGACTCCTGGAATGTAGCTGATGTTTAAGATTTCCGAAAATAACGCATCCGGGCGGACCACTCCTTCCATGAGTCGAATAGACCAATCAGGAAAGGGCTCCGCCTATGCATCGCCGAATGGGTTACCATAAAGAGGGAAAGGTTACCATCGCCAAGTTTGTCGCCAACTTGGAGATGTATCGCCAAATTTGGCGACCAAAATTAGTCGTCAAAACTGACACCAACTTGGCAATAACTGTAATATTTCGCCAATTTTTTAATTTCTTTACAACACCAGTCGTGTGACACATCATTTGAGAGGTCTGCAACTGCTTATTCATATTATGAATGTCTTGTGTGTCACCCCCCACTCTGCCCCCCCAGGAGGGGCACATTTTTAATTTCTTTTCAACACCAGTCGTGTGACACATGATTTTAAAGGTCTGCAACTGCTTATTCATATTATGGATGTCTTGTGTGTCATCCCCCCTCTGCCCCCCAGGGGCCACATTTTTAATTTATTTACAACACCAGTTGTGTGACACATCATTTGAAAGCTCTGCAACTGCTTATTCATATTATGGATGTCTTGTGTGTCAACCCCCACTCTGCCCCCCGGGGGGGGCACATTTTTAATTTCTTAACAAAACCAGTCGTGTGACACATCATTTGAAAGGTCTGCAACTGCTTAGTCATAACATGGGGTATTGGCGAATGCAGCAAGCAGGGGTGGCTTACAACTTGGAATTGGGAAGCGATTACGCAATGGGGTTGACGAGCGTAGCGAACAGGAGGGGCGGAGCCCCCTAGTAAGTGAAAAAAACTTCAAGGGGAAAAACAAGAGAAGGCTACACATAATATGAAAAATGGTGAAATGTTTATCTAGTGATGTATCACATGAGAGGGTTGGAAAAAATTACAAAAGTTTCCTCTCTGTAGAGGGGTTCAGTTGAACCCCTATTAATTTGAGGTGAAACTGAGGGCAGAAACTGTTGCCGGTTGACCCATATATGATTACTTGCTCAAGTTTTCAAGATGGGGCGATATCAGGGGTCAGGTAATTAGAATCCCAGATATTTTACCAGTGATGTAGAATTAAAAGGGAGGGGTATATAGGAGGGAAACGTCGGACGATACATTATATAAAAGAATGTTCAAAAGGCTAATTAATGTTATAAGGGAGAGACAGAAAATGTTGGAAGAGTTCAGCTGGAGGGCCGTCGAATCATCATCAGGGGGACAAAATAAGAACAGATATACATTAGTCATGCTTATTTACTTTTTGTTAAAGTTTTCAAGAAGGTTCAATATGAGTATTTAAGTTTTTTATGGGCCAAGTTACTTAACCGATGATTTAAAATTTAAATGGAAACAGTAAGAGGGAGGGGAATGAAGGAAATGTGATATGAAAGTGTAGTCAAAAGGCTATTCACTGATATATCACAAGAAAGGAGTAAAAAAAAATTAAAAAAGTTGGGGGACACTTTTCTAACTTTTAACACATGTCTAACACTCAATGAACAAGAGGCGAAACAAATCACAAAAATGTGTTGCTTGTTTTTAGTTAGTTTTCAAGAAGATGTTATATAAGGGATTTATGTTATCAAAGACTAAGATACGAGTTTAATAATTTGTAATGGGATTAAATGTAGAATAAGTTTTTTTTCAATGTAGGAATCAGTTTATTGATAAAAGTTGCAGATGGATTTTTTTAATTTTTAAAATAGAATATTATTTTGTGTATCTGTGCCAATTTTCATATCCCTACCTGAATTTTTTTTTAAATTTTAGACTAGTGATTTAAATATCTTTCATATTGGAAAGTAGATGAATATATGTATTCTCAAAGTTGGGGTTAGTTCAATATGACTCTTCCAGGTGCACCGTTGAAATAAAAAGACAATTTTAATTAATGACCTTCTTATTAATATTTTAACAAATTATTCACAGACTTTTTCTATTTTTGGATCTTCTGAAAGAGAGTTTTATTTTGCATATATATGCCGATTTTTAAATCTTATCCAAAATAGTTTTTAAAATTTACATATACAATCTCTTACTATTCTATGTTTCTGGCAAAATTAAAATTTTCAGACAACACTCTTCAGCTCAGTGTGATTGGAACAGGTGTAAAATGCATTTACTTTGTGATTTTGCAATGTTCTGAAAAAGTCATAAACTTTTGTTCATTTAATTTGGACCTTTTCATTAATAACTCAATTAATTGTTATTACAAAGTTTAAAATTCTGAGTGTCGGGTGCATCTGAACTATCCTTATATAAATTTTCAATCTTGTATGTGAGATAGATTTTGCTGGCTATCACAGTCTTATAGAGGAAATTTTTCTACATTAAAATAGAATAATTACATCTGAAGTTGAAAACAATTGTCTAATAATGACTCTTATTAGGCTCTCATGTTTCGAATTTTGTTTCAAAATGCAAATTCGGCAGCATTTTCTGAAAGATTTTTGCTTTGTGGAGAAAAATGAAAAACGAAATTTCAACTTCATTGTTTATGAATAAGAGAACCTGTCATTCTCATGCCTGAGAATAAAAAATGAATGTAATAAAGCAACAAAAAGAAGAGAGTTCATATTAGAAAACATTCTCTATAAAAAATTAAATATTGTCCAAAGGGCAGGTCGACAAAACAGATTGCTCTGAGCTACTTCTTCATGTGATGGAAGATGGATGGTATACCAATGGCTAATAGGTCACATTGAAATTCATACGATATACAGGGTGTCTTCTCGAGACTTTTAAAACCAATTTTGTTTTCTTTTTTCTGGAAAAATTGGAAACATTTAAACAATTGATTTATTAAAAATGTTTTTAAAAAATAAGTTATATTTTATTAAAAAATATAAAATAAACTTTTTTAATAAATTGACACACTAAAAAATATTATTTTTCATTTACATTAATATATTAAAAGCGAGAGAGAGCAAAATTTGCTAGCTCTTAAAAGTTTATCCTTTTAATCTCAGAATTCTGACAGTTGCTTGCCTTGCTTAATTTAACACCAGTGTTTGTAATATGTATTTGTTGAAATGAAATTTTTCAATAACATTCTTGAATGATATTATAGCTAATTAAAAAGAATTACAACAAAAATAATCTTAAGTTTCAACCAATACCACTGCAGTTTCAAAGCAATTTTAAACTGTTACTATGTTTTAGTATGTTTTAATTTCGTAATATTGAAAGTCGTAATTTTTATTTAAATAAACTTTCTAAAACAGATGGGTTTTTTTTATGTTTAAAAATTGTTTTCAACCAGATTTTTCTCAGACATTTCCTGTATATGTCTTTTGAAAAGTTTGTACGGATTTATATTTTTTCTTAAAAATACCTTTAGACAACTCTAAGAATTTATTTTTCAGGAAAATAAAATTAAAATAATTTCAGCTGCATGTTATTATTTAAAAAAATCTATCAATCGTGAAATTTACAGCTATGCAAATGAAAATAAATGCATGTTTCAAATTTTATATTACATTTTCCACCCTACCATTTTCATTCATTGGTATAATATTGAAATAATTTTGCAGCTGAATTTTCATTTTTTACAAGAGAAGTTGGATTTAATTATCTTACTATGGATTTGCTTAGATTTTTTTTCATATACTGATGCTTTTGTAAAATTGTGAAATTTTAAAAATGTAAATGAAATATAAAAAATTGTGAGTTTATCAAAAATATAATTGCAGTTTTGTAAATTTGAAGTTATCATATTTAAGTTCTTACTTAGACATCAATGAGATGGTCCTTTGTACAGCAAGTTAATAGAATCATTGGCGGTTGCAGTTATTATTGCAGCAACAGGTTTTTATTTATTTTTAAATCATTACATTTATGAAAGATTCAATATGGAGATTGAAATTTTTTTCGAAATGTCTATTTTTAAGAGAAAGAATTTTGTTAAGGGTGATAGATTTTAAGGTGAAAAAACTGTTGAGTATAGTGGCTCAAGTTCTTTCTAAAGAGATACCACACATAAGATTTTGAAGTTAAGTTTACTTTAAGGACACTATACATGAAAAAATATATAAGTGAAACTATCAAAATGTAGCGAATAAAAAATGGCTACATTATTTTACAACTGAAATTTCAATTATTCCAAATTAGAAAAGTTTAAAAATAGCCCTATGAGAAAAATACCTGATAAAAAAGTTTTCTTCTCCCGAGTATTCCCATATCTGGTGCCTTCTATGTGCAGTTGAAAGTTTACTTCCTGCATCAAGTAAAAACTATTATTCCTGTTTCTGTAGCAAGTAAAAGCCGCTACTAAGTTATTCCAACTGCTTTATGTGCAAATATTAAATAGTTTAGTTTTTGGAAATCGAGTTGCTCTTGTCTTATATCGACCTTCTGTATGCCAATGTGTGACTTAAAATTCTTTCCAAATTCTATAAATCCTATCCTAATTCATTTGTAATAGACTAAGAGGCAACACAGACAATTACCTCATCGAGTTCTCGGATGGATTTCCAGAATTAGTTAAAAAACAATTAGTTTATTGAAACATATTCGACCTGACAAGTCATATCCTGGTGGAAAACACAAGAGAACCCAATTTTAGTGACTGACTAGTAGGTTTACTATTGTGTTTTCATGCACTCCATTGTATGAAAACATGAATGAATAGTTACATGTCGTTTAGTATCTTTTTTTTCTTTCATATCAACATTAATTAAACAATGACTGTGTATGAGAGTAAGTAATATTGCCAACGGATTATTGTCTGTCAAAATTTTATTATTATAATACTGAGGTAGAAATGTGAGGCACTTTTAATATATTTTAGATTACCTTATCGCAATCTCTATAATAAAATAATAATTCCAAATCAATTTTTCTAATTTTTTATTTCATTTTACAATTATGTACTTAAACAGGCTTTTTTATACTTCTTGTTGATAATTCATTATATCTGCAACATTGTTATTCTAAATTTTGTTCTCTATTGTCGGTTTAATATTTTTTATTTAAGATACTGATAATTTTATGGGCTGATAAAATAAATATTTGTTATTTATGTGATTTTTCTTTATCATCTGACGTTCTTTTGAAATATTTTATTCTTTGCAGATTTCATTGTCAGGTATTCTACAACAACGGTTTAGCTACACGCTTCAACCATTCCATCATTTAATTTGCATGAATATATTCCAAAATCGCAGAAGAAAATCCATCGTGTTTTATCTATAATCAATTACACAAAGTTTTAAACATTGCAAAAAGTTTGTTACCTGATTCCAGTAATGTATTACATGAAGCTGTATTTTATCCCAAAAATCATCTGTGTTTGAAAATTTAATGAAATGGGAGGAATTTAGACTAAACGCTATATGTGCATTAGACTTCACCTAGCCACAAAAATATTTTTCCTCATTGCATTTAAAATGTATCACAATTTTTTAGAATTATAAAATTTTCTCCTTAATTTTTTTACATATATTGTTTCTAATATTTTATTGTGATAAGTTATTTATTTTATGATTGTAGATACTTATTTTACTTATAGATTAATCTTTATACAGTCTAGAAATGCTTGGGACATGCTTTAGATTCTGCAGTAAATTGAGATTTTTCAGTAAATTGATATTCTACTTATAACTTTTTAAAACTACAGCAGGAAGTTTAGTTGAATTCAGTTCCTTGCATTGGCTGTAAATTTTTTGTGAGTTTACTTTAACTTATTTTCTTCTTATTAATCATGAAAAAGTGTTAGATAAACTCAACTCTTTTTATTTCAGATTAATATATCAAAAATGTAAAACACATCACATCATTCAAAACATTCTTTAAAGTGTGAAGTCTGCAGCAAAATAGTATTTTTTTACAAGACAGTTTTGGAGAAGCAGCTTCTGAATCACAGCAAGTAAAATCATTTATTTGTGAAATATAGAGCGAAGAATTTTCTAAAAAAAAAAGATATAAACTGTCATCTGTTAATTCAGACTATTGTGAAACCTTTTGTGTGTGAGATATGCAACAAGCAATTCTCTCGATAATGTGATTTAATGCATACTGCTAAGAAATCATTTCTTTGTGAAAGATGAACAAAAAATTCTCGCACAATAGCCAATTAAAAACAAACATGTCGACACATACTGTTAAAAATCCTGAGTATGAAGTATGTAGCAAGAAATTCTCTCAAAAAAGCCTTTTAAAAAGGCACATGTTGATACATACTGGTGAAAAGCCTGTTGTGTGTGAGATTTGCAACAGGAAATTCTCCTCTAAGGGTAATTTAAGCCAACATCTATTAATTCATTCTGGTAAAAAGCCTTTTGTGTGTGAGGTATGTTGTAGAAAATTCTCAAGTAAGAATAATTTAAGTCAACATATGTTTATCCATACTGATGAGAAAAGTTATACGTGTGAGATATGCAACAAGAATTTTTCACAAGCGAGTAATTTAAGAGCGCATTTGTTGATTCATACTGGGGAAAAACCTTTTGAGTGTGAAATATGCAACAAGAAATTCTCTAAAAAGGTTAATTTAAGGAGGCATCAGTTAATCCATACTGGTGAGAAAACTTTTACGTGTGAGATATGCAACAAGAGATTCTTGCGAAAGAGTAAGTTAAGAAGTCATCTTTTAAATTGTACTTGTGGGAAACCTTTCATGTGTGAAATATGCAACAAGAAATTTTCCCAAAACAGTCATTTAAAAAAACACATGTTGATACATACTGGCGAAAAATCGCTTGACGAAAAACCATTTGTGTGTGAGGTATGCAACAAGAAATTCTCTAGAAATATTTTTTTATCGAGGCATCTGGTAATTCACACTGAAGAGAAACCTTTTATGTGTGAAATATGCAACAAGACATTCTCTCAAAAAAGCAATTTAAAAACACATTTGTTGATACATACTGGTGAAAAACCTGTTGAATGTGAAATTTGTAACAGGAAATTCTCTCAAAATAGCCATTTAAAAACACACATGTTGTTACATACTGGTGAAAAAACTTTAATGTGTAAGGTATGCAACAAGAAATTTTTTCAAAATGTCTCTTTAAAAACACACATGTTAATACATACTGGTGAAACGCCTTTTGTGTGTGAGATATGCAGCAAGAAATTTTCTCAAAAGAGTCATTTTAGTAGACATCTCTTAATTCATACCGGTGAGAAACCTTTTGTGTGTGAGGTATGCAACAAAAAATTCTCTCTTAAAGGAAATTTATGCAAGCATCTGTTAATTCATACTGGTGAGAAATCTTTTTTGTGTGAGATATGCAACAAGAGATTCTTTAGAAAGGGTAATTTAAAAAAACATCTGTTAATTCATACTGGCGAGAAACCTCTTGTGTAATACTTATAAGAACATTTTTCTCAAAAGTTTAAAATAACATCAGTGTTCATGCGTGATTTAGTATTTATGTGTGATTCGCTATTACTAATTCTATCATTTCTTTTTCATAACAGCCTTGGGATATCCTTCATTGTCATATATTACAGGAACTAAATGAAACAATGACTAATGAAAATATTTCTAATTTAAACTAGTAAATCAGCAGATTATGAGCCTCAATGTCAGCTGTGAGAAACGAATTTCTAATTTAATCTAGATTTATATAGTATAAAAAAACCAATCCTCATTTTGTTTTTCGGTTTATGTATTATCTATGACATATTTGATGAAAGATAGTATTTAAGTTTAAAAACTTATTTTAAACATCATTTCGCTCAATGAAGTTCTTTCACTGTAAAACTGATTTTGTTTTAAACTTTTAAAATGAAAAATACTCTTCTTTGAGGAGCGTCTCCACATTGACCTCCCTCCGTAAATGTCCTATTGTATTATTAAATTTACAACTTCCAATTTAATTTTTTTCTATTTCTGTATTCTAATATGTCTATTTGTTTTTATGTGATGGTTCTATTAGATAAAAATCCTTTCCTATAGGAATTCATTTTATACCAATAACAATATTTACTAATACTTACCTGAACCAACCGCAAAGTATCTGTATCTATTTCAGAAGTTGGATGAAGTTTTGTGTATTAAAGATGACCATACACAATTATATAATTTAATTTCCTTCGTGCGTACACGTATATGAACTATAAATCTTTTCATACACATAAAATAACTTTAACAGTTTCACCGGTTGCCCTGAGATGACTTGGGGCTAGCGTGTCCTATGTTTTTTGTTTGCACAAGAAAACTTATCGCTACAACGCTGGTCTAAAATTGACAACGCCGAGACTGACATTTGATTTGTCAGCTTCCTCCAATAGCTTTTAGTTTCCTCTTTCAGAGAAGATTCACAGGGCAGTGATTGAATACTTCCAGGGGTCTACAGTGGAAAACGATCCCCTGCTGTTTTACATTCAAGAGGATAACTGACTGTTTTTTCTTAAAAGAAGCTAAAGTGTATTTTTTTCGATTCTGAATGCTTCAATGTTAATATGTTCTATTTTTGTTTCTTATTCAATCAAATAAAAGGAAATATTGCAATTTAATGTAGTATAAATTCCATTATAACTTAAAATCATTTTCATGAAAAAAATTGTCTTTAAAATGTATGTTTATTTACTTATATATATATATATTTGTAAATTCGTAGGGCATTGGTGTTTTAAAATTCATTTTCTCTCTATCAAATGTAACAAGATTTCGTTTTTCATGTAAATTATCAAAAAATCTTATTTCATTCCAGAATTTGACTAATTCATAAAAGAAATTTTTAAGAAACCAGATATGTTTTAAATGTCTTCACACTAGCAGTTTTTTTTTTTACAAAATATTTTTTAACGTATGTACAATTCCTTCTTGCTGTCAGACCACATGCAATTTTTTAACAAAATATGATCTGTAAAAATATTTAAAATAATATCATTATAACATATCTGACGTTGACCTTAATAATCTCAATAACATATAAAATATTCTTGGAGGGTTTTATACAGGGTTCGATAAAGGTGGGCCCAGTTCGAAAAAAAAAACAATCGGTTTTTTCAGAATGGACACATGAAAAAGCCCACTGAGAAAACCATAAAATAGATTTTTCAATTTAGAGAAATACTTAAAAATTTAAATAACATACAATTAAGAATTTAAGTCATTTCAGTTAATTTATATATATATATATATATATATATATATATATATATATATATATATATATATATATATATATACATAATTTGTAAAAGTCACAAATCACGCTTTATTGAAAATTTAAGAAATTGATTCTGAATATCTCTAAATCTATTCTGTTGGTTAACATGCATCCAGAAACATTACAATCTCATAGGCGTAACCAGGATTTGGAACAAGGGGGGGGGTGCCCAGATTTTTTTTAAACCTGAAAATGTTGGGTGCAAACAATATCTTACGTAGTAAAATCTGCTAAAACGGAATGCAATAAAGCAGGCGGTCTTTCCGTTTTAGACAAGTTATCATCTGAGAAGGTATAATTGTGTTGTACCTATTTTAAAAAAGGACGAAAAAGCAATTCTTTCGATAAAGAGTCGACAAAATTTTTTTTCAAATTTCTTCAAAATTTCGCAGAAAAGCGGAACGAATTTTGCTAATTGGTCACGGAAAGATATGGGGAATTTTCCCGATTCGTCGAGCAAAACTGTCACGTATTTCAACATATAACGCCGTAAAAAAATTTCGTCAATCGGTTACAAAAAATGAAAATTTTGTCAAATGATTGCTATAAAAATGTGAATTTCGACAAAGGATAGTGGAATGAAACCGCAAATTACGTCAAACGATTGCGGGAAGAAAGATAATTTCGTCAAAAGATCGTACAAAGAAAATGTGAATTTCATCGAATCGAGGGATCGCCCTGTTGAAACACGAATTTCGTCAAATGATCTTAGTAAAAAAAGGCGAATTCTATCAAAAAATCGCGGTACAAAAACAAGAATTTTGTCAAATGTTAGCTTCAAAAAACAAAGATCTTGACAGAAAGAGCGATAGAAAGACGTGAATTTCGTCAAATAATTGTAGGAAATAATTGTGGATTTTGTGAAATGATCGTCAAAAAGTATTGCGAATTTCATCAAAATTTATTGCATAGGACAAAACATTTGAAATCAAATTCCTCTTCCTAATACCCAAGGAAAATAATCCTGATGCAAGAAGAAACTCTCAAATTCGAATGAAATTTTTCTAAGGGAAAAAATACTATATTCAGTTGAAATAATTAAACCATATTATTTTTACGAATGTTAGAAAACGGTCACGAAATTGAACCAACTTACGAACCTCCAAATTATTTATTTTCTGTGCTGTTTGGAATTTTCAAAGTAAGGTGAATCTGTGCACACTTTTCTCTTTCCTTCGTCTAATCACATGCAGGGGCGGCATTTGAGAGACGAGTGGCAAGCAGTAGTCCTCCCTTCCCAAAGGAGTTGATATTCCATAAAATTTATCAATCATGAAATGTCAGACTCAAACAAAGATTTAAAAATTGTTCAAACACTAAAATACCATCAGATTTGATTGCAATAAAAACGTATGTATTAGATAAATGCTTTATGTATAGAAATTATTATTTATCAAAACATATTTCTAAAGCTTTATTATTCAAATTTCCTCAAGCTGAGACAAATATTGTTCGAAGAAACAAGAAATTTATTGATCGAAATTCTCTTCGATTTTATTTCGCGATTGTTTCACTAAAGTTTCGTGATTTTTTGCGCTATCTTTTTGAAGAAATTCGCAATTTTTTGAACAATCCTTTAACGAAATTAGAGATTTTAGTTTATGTAATCATTTGACGAAATCTGCATTTCTTTTTGCAACCGCTGACGAAATTGGCGATATTTTCCACGGTCGTTTGAGGAAATTAGTGATTTTCTAAGCGACCATTTAGAAACTTTTTCAAAATTTGCAAAACTCGCAATTTTTTCTGTGACTCATTGACGAATTGATTTTGCGGATTTAAAACGAAAAAAAATCGCGGACTTTCATGCATATATTTAAAAAAAACGCGAAATAATCACATGCCTATGAAAAACGTTAAAGAGAGAAAATTCTGCAGGGATATTTCTATTTTCTGTGTGGCCTCTGCAGTTTTGCACATTGTGCATTTATGCAAATTCCCTGTTTCTCACAGAAAATTTCCTCTTGTCTTTCGTTAGGGAACTCTTAACTGACCCTGTAGTAAAAAAAGTGCTGTAGGGACTAGAAAAAAGTTCCATTTTAAACAGATCTCCATTATAGCAAGTACCATGGCATAATTCCCCCCCCAACCCCCTCGAAATTAGATTTAAAAATTCCATTATACACATGATTCGTTTTACAATTTATACTGTAATACATGTCTTTTTAGAGCTATACTGTAGAGTGGATTATTAAACGGTCTTTGAAGATACCTATAGAATTGGAACTTGTAGACGATAAAATCCTGTCTAAAAAGAAACATTTCATATTCAGTACATTAAAATTTTACTTGCCAAGACGGAAACCGGTTTAATACGAAATAATTCATTGGTCTTAAGTTTCTGTATTCGGGTTTTTTGTATTTTGTTTAAGCATGATTCAGTAAGCGTTTCTCGTTCGGAGTCGGGGGAGGTGTTAGAACTCGGATCCTATCTTTAGTTCTGAAATGGCATCTCTGGTCACATTTTGGAAATATCGTTTCACATCTATAAATTCTTCCCTCTCTCTCTCTCCTTTTTTTTTTTTTTTTTGCTATATTTTAGATTTTAGACTAAGAACACAGAGACAAATAGTCTTTATTCTCGTCGCAAATTTGTATTATTTCTCATAGAACTGAAGAAACATCAAACAGAAAAAAAAAAAAAAAAAAAAAAAAAAATCCCATAAATTAAAGATGATTTTCTAAATTAATTAATATCTTAACTCTTGATTTATAAAAATAATTGTACTTGGGTCTGCGGAAGAAAGGGGGGGGGGTGCCTGGACACTCAGGGCACCCCTCCCCCCCTTGGTTACGCGCATGCAATCTCCACGAAACTAGTTTTATCCTGCATTTCTGGTATTGTAAAAACTCGGTTTATAAGGAAAACCAAAGGATGCAGTTAGGTATTTTACGATTTTTCACAATTTGGTTTCCTGGATTAGGCGAGTTTTAAAACTCGCATCGTCATAAATATATGTATGGCTTTATGCATTGCAGATCATAAAATGGGTTTATTAGTATCGTCTAGTGCATCGGAAAATCAATGAAATATGTAATGAAAAAAATTCAAGAAATACACGAGCACACATTTTCTTTAAAAATGTTTAATTCGCTGGATTTCAAAATGTTGACAGACGTGTTAAAATAGTAGTAATAATAATAAAAAGTTGAATTTGTGTGCATCTATGATCTATGTATATCTATATATGGAGTAGAGTAGAATGAAATTATAGCATTTTAAAGGACGCCAAATCCTGCCATCTATACATATATGTTGGAAAGTAGAGATGGGCATTATTTAACGTATTTGGATAAATAACAATGTTATTCTTTTACGTTGCATTATTTAGTAACAGATTACCGGAAAGTCCCTGTTAAATTTGGAACGCATTGCCTGCAAAGTATGTAAAAAAAAAGCTGAATGAAAAATTTTTTAGAAATACATATTAAATTTATATTAAAAATAAAATTTCCAAAATTTGTTTTCGATATTAATATAAAAAGAGCTTAAAAATATGTTTTGAAATTAAAAAAATTCTTTTTTTTTTTTAAACGCTTATTGCGACGCGCCTAAGCAAAGCGAAAGAAATCATATGATCAACTGCATACGGTCAAAAATCTTCCATCCGTCAATGCCTAGAAAATATCATTCATCATCCTCTATCCACTGCAGAATACGTAAACAGCTTTATAGCTCCCTAACACCCAATCAATGTCCAATTCACTAGCAAACAAACACCTGGCCATTCGCCAGGAAAAAAAAGAAAAAAAAACCCTACGACTGTCAAAATGTTCTGAAAAACCGAATTAATTCATTGTTAATTCTAATACTGCTAATACTGCAACTACTTTTATTCAATAGGAAGAAAAAATATTTCTTAACACATGAATGACACTTATATGAAAGTGAAGTTAAATGTTTTAATTTGTTGTGCAGATAAAACATGTTGTATAAAACCATATTAGTAGATGGTTTTCGTTGGAATAAAAATATAAAAGGTGTTATTTAATAAACGATATCAAAGGATAGGACTAATTTTGATTTCGTTCCTTTGGCAGGGTCAGTTTCGTCAGCCATTTTTGCCCATGTGTTTTTTTTTTTATTAGTTGAATGATTAAAGGGAATTAGAGGATGGGGATTTTGATTTCGTTGTACTTTTGTCATAGCGGCGGTTTCTTTGACTTTGGATGCTTAAAAGGGTGCTCATAGAGTTTGAAAGGCTTTTTTTTCTTTTTTACATGACGTTAGATTTTTTTTTTTTGGGGGGGGGGGGTAGGAGGCATATGTTTTTATTATTTATTTAATTAATTTCTCACTACTGTTTTTTTAGTAATTGAGCGCTAGGAGCATTTTTATTTCTGCGATTTTGTTTAATTGTAAATCAAAGAAAGACATTCACAAAAAGAACAAAGATCGCATTATTTACGCGAGTACAATTGTAATTAATTTGAAAAAGTAATAAAAATATGTTTTGATAAATTGCTTTTGATTAAAAGTTTATAATTGATTATAAAAGTTTATAATTTGATTAAGCATTTTCAGGTTCTATTGAATATCTTTGGATAGGCGTTGTTAAATATGGCTACAATAAAATCGGGGTTCAGTTTTTTTTTTTTAACAAATCGTGTTGTTGAAGTAAAATCCTGATGTAATGTAAATTAATGTAAAATCCATTAGTTTTAGTAGTACAGTTACAATTGCAAAACTGTTTCAAATTTTGTTCTGTATCATAAAAAATCGATTTATGTTAAAATAGCTGTTTTTTAAATTCTTAAAATGCATAAATAATATTTTCATGGTCTGTTGGTGTTCGCTATGCATATGTATTGATACATATGGCAACAATGAAGTCGGGAAGAAACTTTATTTATTTATTTACTTTTATTTTTTTTATTTACAAATTATGTTAAAACTGAGTTTAATTTTATACAGGGCATCTCTTGTAATGGTTTGCACAAGCTAATTTCTAAACAGTGAACGAACTTTAAGTGGTATAGTTCCAATTACATAAATGTTGTTATGCATGATTTAATATCCAATTTACGCTAAAATAGGTTTTTTTAATAGTTAAGAAATGTAAAAAAAAATTACAATATTTGAATCCTATAATCTTCATTCAGTTTTTTTCCATGTTCTAATCATTAAGGCTGCTAGTCACTCAGAGGCCGATTTCATCTCCCATTAATAATGTTAAATCTATAGGCGTTTGATGAATTCTTATACTTAAAACATCTCCTTAAAGAATCAATATTTTAAAGTTCGTTTTTCAGTGTTCTCTTCTTAAAGGATGTCTCTTTTTTCTAGATTTTCAAAATATTTCTAAAATCTATGCATAATTTTATATGAAGTGTTAAAATTTTATATCCAGTTCGTTATTTTTTAAAACATAAAATATTAAATTGATGATAAATTTTAGAAATATTTTGACAACTAAAAAACAAAGTGACATTCTTTAAGAGAATACTGTAAAAAGAACTTAAAAATATTGATTAATTAAGTAGACATTTTGATTATATAAGAATGCTTTATATCCCTATAGATTTAATATTACCAAGGGGAATTCGGCCGCTGAGTGACTAACGCCCCCAAGACAGTAAAAATGTATTTTTCTACAGCTAAAACTTACTGAGTTGATATACTTAGAATTTTATGAATTTTCGACGTTTCAATCACCATAAACAGAAAACGCGTTTTTTGTGTCAGAAAAGCTGAAAATGGTTGAAATTAAAAGTAGAATAACTAGGTTAGTTTTGTCCTGTAAAAATTCAGATTTTAATCAAAAACTGATTTTAATGGTGTGGATTCATCTGATCAACAAACAGCATCTATACTTATGTCCCAAAATTATTTCAAATATTTTGTTAAAGGCCTTCTAATTAAAACATCTGTTGACCGCATACTATTATATATATGTTATAAAAATAACAGGTTGTTGGAACCTGTTACTTGTGCAAATGTGTAACACTGTAACCTGTTAACCAAAAATAACTGTATTTCCCATCTCTATTGGAAAGAGTAATTCTTTTGCATACAACTTTGTTTAGCATTTTTGGAAATAAGCTACAAACAAACAAAAATAGATGCAGAATAACACTATTATTAGATCATATTCTTCTCGTTTAGGCTTATTTTCGAGGATCGAAAAAAAGTACAGATGAATTCTCCCTTTTTTGCAATATTTTAAGTTATCTAAAAAAAGGCTGAGTCAAGCGTATTAATTTTGACAGGAGTCAAGATCTTTCCTATTAAGGCTTGGATTTTCTCTGTTGATAAATTAGCACAAATGACGTTAATGCAAGTTAGAATGAATACAAGTGTGGGAAAACAAACATTTTTCTCCTTCGATTCAAAGCCGAAGTTCTATTAAACATATTCTTTGGACAAATTGAAATATTCAATCACAGATTTTTATTTTTAAAACTTGGAAATCTGAAGACATTCCTTTTATATAATAAAAAAATCAAATAATGTTTTTCGGTTATCTAAAATCTTTTAAAAAATGCTATCAAAGTTTGCATTTTACGCCAATCTTCGAATTCGAAAATGATGTCAAGAAACAACGATCTATTTTAAATTAAGATATTACACATTATTTAAAACATGGAAAACGTTATTCATCACAAATCACAGTAAGGTGAGGTCTGCCAATATTATCTGCATATTTATGTGTAAAAAAACATATTGCACATATTTATGTGCACACATGCAATATATTTATGTGAATATGTTGCCGATATTTGCGCTTTTGTGAAAAGAACGTATAACTTCTGTAAACATCCTATATTCTATAAATATATATAGGACAGTTGCACCATAAAATTTAACTAATAATAACACATTGCTCAGTGGTGCACAAAATAGGAATTTTAATATACATTAGTACATATTAAAATCAAATAAAACTTTCAACGTTTCGCGCCGTCTTCTGCGGGCGTCTTCAGGAAAATATGAAATGGAAGGACTACGTTTGCATCTTGTTCCAGAGATAAAATTTCTACTAAATTAAAAACTAAATGAATTAAAATTTTAAAAAATGTTGCCAATTACACGTGAATAAAATTTCATATTCATTCAAATAATTCATTTAGTTTTTAATTTAGTAGAAATTTTATCTCTCGAACAAGATGCAAACGTAGTCCTTCCATTTCATATTTTCCTGAAGACACCCGCAGAAGACGGCGCGAAACGTTGAAAGTTTTATTTTATTTTAATATGTACTAATGTATATTAAAATTCCTGTTTTGTGCACCACTGAGCAATGTGTTATTATTAATCTTATATTCTTTTCTCTCTTTTTTTTTTACTCGCGAGTAAAAAAATAACTATGCTATGTATGAAATAATAAAATTACATTTGTGATTTTTTTCGATAAACAGCTTTGGATATTGTTCAACTAGCATACTTTTACAAAGGCTTTCTGTGGGGCATAAAGTGAGGTCGACGCTTCACTCAGCACTGATCACCTGGCCTTCAATTGCCGTCAGCGCCACCTATTGTTTGAGATGCGAACTAAAATAAAAAATTACGGTAAAAAAACTCTTGACATTATACACAACCCTCTTGCAAAATTTTTTTAAATAGCTGTCACCGTTTGCAAGTTATTGAATTTTAAAATCCATCAGTTATTTTTGGGACACCCGGTATATACATACATACATACAGATATATATGTATCTATATTATAAAGGCCAAATGTATCTGTTCGTAACGCACACGTCATTTTGTGAATGGCAACACTTTCGCATGCAATTCGATTATTCAATTTTCGCTACTACAAATTTTATACTTCTAAATATCATGCATTTTCAATTTTTACACCATCATATTGAGAAAAAAAATGTACTTTTAAATGCAATTTGTTAGAAAGCTGTATCTCAATTTATTTATGGGTTATTAATTTTTTATAGTTTTTAGTACAAATTTTGCAATTGTGGAAGCGTCTAACATAAAATCCGATGAATTTTGGTTTTATTGCATTTTTATTCATCAGTTAAATGTTCTTTTTTTTGGTTTATTGCAAATTTAATTTACAAAGGATACAACACTTTCTCTTTACAAAAATGTATTTTAAATAATATCCGAGTGACTTTACCGGATTTGCTCAGTCCGTATCAGAAAGCTAAACGAGAGTAATTTTATTTATGCAAAAATTTAAAATTTAAAAAATGCAAATGAATGATTTCTCATAAAACATAGAGCTACTATAAATAAAGAAGTGAAACTTTGTGAATCATCAGATATCCGATTTTTTTTGCCAAGTGTCTTGGATATTGTTTTTGATGTGTTTATGTAACATTCCGTCCAAATGACGTCATATGCAAACTTTTCTATAGATGTTGTTTATGACTGGATCCGTAAAAATATTTAGTGGATGCAAATAACGTATTTTATACATAAAAAAGGCAAATGATTTTAAAATGATCAAATTAAAATGCTAGGAGAAGTGCGTATTTAAATTTTGAGACGATGAAAATTATGAAGGGTTTAGATTTCACATGGAAATTCTATGATCAAGTCAATTTGGAATATCTTTTTTTCATTTGTTTTATACCAAACATAAGAGCTTCATTTGATAATTTCATCATAATAACTGATTTTTATTATACTTTACTTATTACATATGCGATTAAAGTTTAATTTTAATAATTTGGATAACTAAGTTTTACAGAAATACTTCCTTAGCTTAAAATAATACTTGTTTAGGAGTTAGTCTCACCAATCTACGATACATTTTTTACTGTAGCTAATTTTGAGGATTTATTATAAATCAATGAAACAGTTCTTTCCTAAACATTCTCTTTCGTCAAAATTCGACGGGTTCCACCTCGTATATACAACTTTAAAGTCCCTACAAGTATCTTATTATGTTTTCATAGCAAGTCCACCGCTAGGGGTTTCTTTTCTTTTCGTTTATTTCAGAGAAAAGAACATCTTATAGATTTTAATCTAAAATATCTTTAAAAAAAAACTACATAAGTTTGCGACCCCCCCCCCCACACACACACACTTTTCCTGCTTTTGAGAAGATGTTGAATCGAATCCGTTTAGTCTCAATCGAACCATGCTCTAGTTTCTGAACATAGTCAGACAACACTTGATAAATATCCCCGAAAGGAAAAAATTACATACAAACCAATTTAACTGTGTGTATCATTATTATCAAGAACTATTGTAACGAATTCAATAAATTTTTAAAAATATTTTGACTGTATTGAAACTATAAATAATTAAAATAACAAATTCAATAATTATAAAACTATATATAAATTTTTTATAGTTAACTATGCGAATTTTTTTTTTCAGATAGACAAATTTAAAATTTTAGCCACCGCAAAAAAATAAGTGTGTTTTTTTATGGTTCTTTTTTTTCTTAAATAAAAAGCTTAGGACTGTCAGTATCCATTAATATATATTATTTCTGTGTGTTTTTTTCGTGTGCATAATGTAATTCTATTTTATAATTTTATCGAAAAATGCATTTATTATAGCTTAGTTACTGCCAAAATTATTATTTAAAGTACTGAAATGATTTCAGTAGTAACAAAAACAAGGGTACACTGCTATCAACTGTCTTATTTGGAATTTCTTAGTTATTATCACCTGTTTAAATACTTTACATAAAAAAATTACATAAATGTTAATCCATCGACTTTTAAAACTTTCTGAGATACATGTAATAAAATAAAACAAAACAATTTTGCAGTTTTGTTATGTGTTTATGGAGAGATATATTTTTAAAGTTTTAAGACGCAAAATTCTACAATTTACTGTAAACATTTGATTTGCAAGAAGGAAATTTTCCCCATCTCTTTTACACTAAAAATAGACAACTCACTTTTTTAAACTA
This sequence comes from Maratus speculifer, assembly GCA_964019185.1. Classification (NCBI taxonomy): domain Eukaryota; kingdom Metazoa; phylum Arthropoda; class Arachnida; order Araneae; family Salticidae; genus Maratus; species Maratus speculifer. Next base: position 7,056,811 of record CAXHSM010001350.1, on the reverse strand, counting down.
TTCAGAAAAGCTGTTTCACCAATAATAAATGTGTTCAGAACAAAAACAAGATCGATATTACTTTTACTGTAATTCTATAAAATGCAATAGTATTAACCCTTCAATGCACGATATTTTTCCTTTCTGCATGAAAAAATTATTTTGAATACTTTAGATAGTCACAAATGCAGGAAAAATAATAAACAAATTCTGACTTCATATATATTTTTTTAATATGGATTTTTGTGGTATGTGCCATATGTGTCCCAAAGCACACAATGAGATATTTTCATTTTTGTACCAAATGTGGCATGAAGCTCACAATACGGGTATAATATATATACAAAAATAGTATAATATGTATTAAAATTTTGTTGCAGGTATTTAACCCTATGAAGGGTAAGAAATTATTTTTCTATAATGTTGAATTCACACGAGAATATTCGAAAAAAATTAAAACAAAGAAATCAATTTTGAAACTTTTTTTCTCCTAAGTTAGAACTATAAAATTTAATTAAAAGCTTCCCCTGTGAATCTTGATTCAAATCAGGTGGTATATATTATATCCCGCTGTCCTGATCCACTCTATTAGAGACCTTAATTCAAAAAAATTATCATGGCCCCTCATGTCTTTGGAAATTTCTTTAGTATTGACATTAAAATGTGAAAATTGTCGGATTTTATTTTTCAAATTCAATGACAGAAATTGTCTCTTTAATTGTTTGGTTACCTAAAACATCACTCCAATAAACATTTGTAATGGAAACTTCTAAAGTTTGAGAAAAATCCTTTCCTATGCTGTATCTATGTCTCTCTTTATGATTGAGATAAGATTCAAAAGTTTTGGATTAAAAAGGGGCAAAAACTGATACAGAGTCCAGAGTCATAATTTCAAAACTTAAGGAATTGCTTCCTCTATATTTTATTTGCGCTTCAGATATTTCTCTCTCCTTTGTTACTTTTTTGTATCAACATTGGGTCCAGCATTGATATCTACAGCACTAAAGAATAAACAATCTTTCTCTAAATTGATGCTTTTCATTATATACATTCAGTGTTGAATTCAGAGTGTCAGTGAGTAGGAAGCATTCGTAGAACATTTACATGTAACTACACTGATAACTTGAAAATTTGTCTACATGTTTGTACAAGTTTAGAAATTCAATCCCCCCCTCCCTTCCATATACACTCATGGCACATAACAATGTCCGGTCAGTAGAAAAACGTCTGACTTCAATGTTGTTGAATTTCACTTGTTGATTTTAACTTCTAAATAGTACTTTTAATGAAATTTAAAATTACTTTAATATTAATTATGAAAATTTGTTTCAAGTGGCTGTTGAATCAATTTCTTGGTTCCCATTTATTGCAGTCAACGTCTGATTCATATGAAAAAATATCATTTTCAATTTTTTTTTGCTGGAATGTATGTTGAATCATCCCAACTATAATCAGAAGCTCTAAAAGACTGATCATCATTATCAGAGGCAAATAATATTGCAATGATTTAACTTAACCTTGCTTTAGCCCTTTGCGCTCCATTTTTTATTAGAATGTTTTATGAGCGTTATGCTCTATGTTCCATATCTGGCACAAACAGAAAAACAGGATTTCAAGCTGACATACTGAAATATTTTAGTTTTAATCAACCTTAATTACAAATATATGATATACTTGAATGTCTAAAATTTTATCTTGCGAAACTTTCAATATTTTGGGGTGAAAAAGTTTAAGCAAATTCGACTGTTGTGTACGATGCAGACTGGAATTTAAAAAAAATATAAAAGCCTAATAACTAGTGAGGTACTGCCCTCAAATGGAAAAAACTAGTACAAAACTCTTTGTTTGAATGTTTTACATATGCCACAAAGCTCAGATAACCTAAATTTAATATCCTTGGGAAAATAGAAGGGTTTTATCGGTATGTTCCATATATGGCACACCGTGCAGTGAAAGGTTAAAATGGGAAGCAATAAGAAACAATGTTCTAGAAACAACACTTTTCCCCTGTTAGTCCAAGAGCCGACAGCACAAAACCCTGTGTCATCGAGCACAAGAAAGACCCTTTATTTTATGGAAGAGTAGTGATAGGGGAATATGATAATCCATGCCATGTCTGCCGGAAATAAAGTGGTACATTAGCCAAAAATTAATAAAACTTGTGTTTCACTCGTAAGCTTAGCATTGTGTTTGTCCTACTCTCAAAAATATGAAAATATGGAAAAATCAGTGCAGGAAAACACAATGCTAAGCCTACGATATTCATTCACTAGTGATATTCACTTCCGGCAAACATGGATCATTCGATTTCCCTATTACTTCTCTTCCATAAAACTTGTGCTCGATAACAGAGGGTTTTGTGCTGTCTGTTCATGGACTATACCTATGTTGTACTTTACAGCTGAGATTTTTTTTTCGAGATAAATCAAAACAAAAGCCTACTGAGAAGCCAGCATACTTTGAAGGAAAAAAGCGACACAGAAAAACTAAAATTATTGCTTTTAACGAAAGACAATTTTCAACTCTACAAATTCAAGGAAACAGCCTAGGTACGGGTAATTTTTGTATTATCGTTTCGCCGGTGAAGTGGTAAAAGTTGAAAATTTTTGTTAAGGGGTGCTTTAAAGTTATCAGATTTTCCTAAAGAGATCTCTGTTATGTCGACGAAGAGTTAAGTAAATTTTAAATATTATAGTCTTAATGTGTAAACATTATTAGCAATCGATTGGTACAAATCACTGTTTTATAAGATGAAAAGCAACTGTGTTAGTATGGGGTGTTGTTTTTATTTAACTTTCATTTCAAAAAGTAAAAAGCTACCTATTGCAGCCGTCTGGAGGAAAGCACTTCCAGAAAATTTTGGTATATTTTCATCGATAATGATCCCCAGACCACAAAACCACCCTCCGTTCAAATGTTGACATATATATATATATATATATCTGTTATTTGTCATGCTGTAACTAACGTATTTATGAGCCGATTTCAATTAAACTTATATGTACATGGAACATGCAAATGTCTCAACTGAGTTCGTTAGCCAGCATCATCCGCCATCTTGTTTCAAAATGGCGGCCATTTACATTTTTTTTAATTTAAAATTAAATGAGAAAATAGTAAAAGGAGAAAATAGTTTTTCTTTATGTGTTAGAACTTAAAACAACGATCACAGAACACTTTTTATTTTGTATATATCTTAAAAAATGATTGAGTTATAGCACTTTGAATTTTTCTTATGGATGACATATTGAAACGATTTGATTTTTGTCACGTGATAACACGCGTATTTATGAATCTGTTTGGATGTAACTTAGTGTGTACATAGTAAGTAATGAGGCCTGTACCAAGTTCATTAGCCAGTTCCATCCGCCATCTTTTTTCAAAATGGCAACCATTTAATTTTTTTTATTTAAAAATTTAAAATTAAATGCGAAAAAATTAAAAGTTGAAAAATATTTTTCTTTTATTTCTTAGAACTTAAAACAATGATTATAGAACCCTTTTTATTTTGTCTATATTTTAAAAAATGATTGAATTATAGCACTTTTAATTTCTAGTGTTGCTCACATTTTAAAATGATCTGATTTTCGTCACATGATAACACGCGTATTTCTAAACCGATTTGGATGAAACTTGGTGCTAACATAGTTTATACCGATGTCTAGACCGAGTTCGTTGGCCAGTTTCATCCGCAATCTTGTTTCAAAATGGCAGAATATTGTTTTTTTAAATTGAAATTTAAAATTAAATGCAAAAAAGTAAGAAATTGAAAAAGATTTTTCTTTTGTGTGTTTGACCTTGATGCAAAGATTCCAGAGCATTTTTTGTTTCATCTATATCTTGAAAAATGGCTCAGTTATAGCACTTTCAATTTCCAGTGTGGTTGATATTTTGAAACAGTCTGAAATTTGTCACGCGATAACACGCATATTTATAAACTGATTTGGATATAACTCCGTGTGTACATAGTACATATCAATGTCTTGACCTAGTTCACTGTCCAACTTCATCCGCCATCTTGTTTCAAAATAACGGCCATTTAAGTTTGTCAAAAATCTTTTAAATGTATAATGATGTACAAACAAAAAATTAGAAATTGAAAAAGGTTCTTTCTAAAGTACTTATTTTAAAATTGAATTCCCGAGTATTTTATGCTTTATCTTTATATTAAAAAACGCCTAATATGTAGCAGTTTGAACTTCTAATGTGGGTGACATTTAAAAAAAAATCATTTTCCCCATGGCAGCACTCGTATATATTAAACGATTTCGATATGAGTGTGCATGTGCACATGAATTAAGATTTTGACCAAGCTCTTTGTTCGTTTTATCCATCATGTTGCTTTAAAATGGCATACACTTCATGATATCGTGAAATTTGGCGACTTTCTAAATAGCAGAAAATGAAACCAGGTTGAATAAATATGACTAATTTCTAAATATTCCTATTAATATTCAGTTTTGACAAAAACTAGCATTCAATCTTATAAAATCGGGTTCCACTAATTTGAGCTTCGTATGTTTGAATAATATGACTTAATTTAAAATAAATAAATAAATAAGTATATGAAAGCTACCTCTTCCTCCCGGCATTGCTGGAAGGACTTTTATTTTATTTTGTTTATTTATTTTTTGTTTCTAATTTAAGACATTTCATTAATTCCATTCAATTTTGCAGGGTAACAGTTATTGCATTGCACATGATATATGAACTTCAGCACAACTGCTGGACTGAAAATGTTACCAGGACCTGAAAAAAAATTCAAACATAACCTCACATACTAGGAGTGACATCATAATGGAATTTGGCTATTTTTCTTTTTTGAAAGAAAAATTGATGCAATAAAATAACAAGAATGAAAAATCATGCATCAACTAGAAGTTATGAAATTCTTTCCAATATTCTAGAATACTTAAATGAGACTTCACATTTTATTAAAGTGATAGAAGACATGTAACTAAACAATTAAGGACATGCATAACATATTTAATATATTTAACATATTTAATATAAAAAATACAAATTTCCCCAATTATTTTCATACCTAGAAAGGCACTCAAATTCTTTTGTAGTATCCTGTATAGAATCTACAGATTTATATGTATTCCACAACTAAAATGTATCTTTGCCGCAAAATGAATGTAACAATAGAAAATTCACTTTCAACATTAATCTTTTTTAAGAAAAAAATGTAAATTATTTTGCACAATGAAATAGAACATTACAGAATTTTAACATTTACAAAATTTTAAATATGCTATTTGCTAAAATTTATTACGGGAATAAAATGGATATAATTTCTAAAAACACATTTTGAGAAAAGTGTCATCCAGAAATCCTGTTCTTTACATAGCCCTGCCTATGATTTTATTTATAATCTAGTAATATATCTTAGTTTACTAAATATGTTAAACTAGAACATGGATACCGCATATAAAAACTAGCTTTAGTCCGTTCGAGATGAGCGTGTTTCACTGTTTTTATAATTTTTTATCACTGGTTTTTCAAGACAAATTTTTTTGACTAATTTAATCGTTGAAATATGTTGATTAAATAAGGCAAATTTGTCGTTAAAATACAATTGTGGTGAATAATGAAGGATTCTGAGCACCATACGTGGCACGTAGTTTCAACCACATGAATACATACCAATCAATTTTTTTCTAACCAACCAAAATCGTTGATTTTTTAGCCAATATTATCATTAAGCCAATCAAAGAGGAGAAAAAACAGAAAAACCGACTGGTAAACAAAGCTTGTCAAGTTTGTTGCTAAATATGAAGTCTTATCTACGTTGGTCCTAGGTGTAACGCCATTTGATACTGATATATACATGATACTCATCGCTAAAGAATAAGCTGTTAACGTCTCTGCATAGCAATGTTTACCAATTATTTTGTGTAACCAATAAAATTTATAAAAGGCCTTCATGGCCGGGTGGTTAAGGTGCCATGTCACTAATCATTTGCGAGCGTAGGAGGTTGTGGGTTCGAATCCCCGCTGGCTCAACTACACACACTCTTTGTGTGGAGCTCCCGGTTGTATTTGTTTCGTGTTGAAAAAATTCATTGTGCTATCTCGCCGCTATATATTGACGATGATTTGCAGGTATGCAGGCTTTCATATAGAGCACGCAAGTCAGTTGTATGTTGTCCAATAAATAAATAAATAAGCAATGTCTTGTAGTTCATTTCAATAATGTGTATAAGTTGTATTTGATTATATACACTGTTGTGGAAAATTTAAGGACGAGCTCCAAAATGCAAATTTTCAAGGGATTTTAAAGCGATAATTTTCACACGAATTTTCAAAAGGAAGCAATATAATTCGAATAATTACTATCCCTGCATAACAGTTAATCCCTATAGCATCTCATTCAAGTCACACATGGTCACAAGAGTCACAGTCACTACGGCGAAACAGAAAATAAGAAATTCCATACATCTCTTTTATGAATGTCAAATGACCAGTCCATTGGCAAGTCACTGCGACTGATGTTTTGTGTCGAGTCATCAGGTGACTTTACAATGTCGTTTTATTCAGACTCTCATGTGACTGTCATTTGGAGACTCAATTTTAATGTCTTTTTGAATATGTCGTTATGATAAATCACAAAATAATGTCACATTAAAGTCACATGGTGATTTTCTGTCACAAGACTTTGTGAAATGGTGACAGAGACTCTACTATGAAGTAACCACTTTGAAAAGTGGTGAAAAGTCACCATGTGACTTTAATGGCACATTATTTGGTAATTTATCATAATGCAACATTCACAATGACTTCGAAATTGAGTCTCCAGATGACAGGTCACACGAGTCTCAATGAAACGACATTTTAATGTCACCTGGTGACTCGTCACAAAGCAGCAGTCACAATGATCTATCAGTGGAGTCACATATAGTAGTCATTTGAGACTCATAAAAAGACGTATGGAATTCCTATTTTTTGTTCCGTCGTAGTGACTGTGACTCTTGTGACCATGTGTTACCTGAATGAGATGTTATATGGATTAGTTAGTTATGCAGATATAGTAATTATTCGAATTATATTACTTCTGTTTGAATATTTGCGTAAAATTATTGCTTGAAAGTCCCTTGAAAATTGGCATTTTGGGACTCGTCCTTAAATTTCAACACCAGATCGTACTTGAAGTTGTTTATCCGTAGATCGTTATGGAGACAAATTGCTTTGTGTGTCACTATAAATATGACATTGTTAAACAATTTTATAGTAAAGTAACAAAGCAATATAAGAAAGAATGAGTATTAGCTATTTAAAAAACACAAAATGTACGCTTACCACATTTTTAAGATAAAAAAATAGTAGATCTTCTCTGAGAATCAGACTTTTATGAGAGTAAAAAACATTTAGTTTATAGAAATGTAAAAATAAGAAAGCAAAGTAAATAAAATTTTAATAAAATTATATAAAAGAATTTTTACACTACTGTAATGTGAATAAGATTCAATGTGAAAAAAATGATTGATCCAATGATTAGGTTGCTTTAACATAATTTTTTGTTGACAATAAATCAGAACGTTACTGAGAAAACTGGATTTTGAAAATTTTCCTAAATTTAATGCTTTTTTAATAGATTGAAGAAATTAAAAAAATAAATAAACAATTATTACATTCTTTAGTTATTTCTATCAACATCTCACATTTTGATGATACGGATCAATGATTTTGTCTTGGTCAAAAGTTGAGTAAGAAGCATTACTATTTTTTAAAAGTGATTGGTTCCAAGGACAATTAGGATAAGAATTTGCTGCTCTGCTACATAAAATTCTAGCGTAGTATTTACTCGTGTATAATTCAGACCCCCCCCCCCCCCAAAAAAAAAATAACCATGTAAATTTAAAAAAAAGAATTTTCACGAATAAATCGAACCACATTTAGAATCATTTGTCCAAAAATGATTAGTAATCGAGGCAAGAAAAATTAACAAAGTTTCCTCAGATCAGTAAATTTCTAATAAGACTTTTTTAATTGGATGTTTTATTTTAAAATTGTATATTTATGTGAAACATAAGAAGCTTAAACTATTTTGAAACTTATTCACATCAATTTAATGATACTTAAAATGAAAAAAAATATTTTGAGAAAATTATTTAAGCCTAATTTATAAAGATAATAACTAAGAATGCTAAAATATAGTATTTCTTTTTTGCACAGTGAATCTTTTAGGAGAGAAATCTAGAAGCATTCTCAAGTTGAACTTATTTTTTTAAAGGGATTCAGATGTTAAAAGGCATATATATATTAAAGGGAATTCTATATCAATAAAATGATTGCAGATTACATTGCTTATTGTTGACTATTTTCATTTGTCAGTCACAGAGAATTTGAACTATTATCCGATATTATTTCTTTCTCCAAACCAGAGTCATATGTGATTAGCTCAAAGATTGACTATTCGCCGATTATACTGGGAATAAATTATTTTTTACTAACTTGTGTATAAGTCGACCCCCCAGAAAATCAAAATTTTTTAACTCAACTCTCGAATTTTGTCTAAAAGTTCTATTTATACACGAGTATATTCGGTAATTCTTTTAAATACTTTGAATAACCCCCCCCCACACACACACACACACCTAGACAAGAAATCTTCGTTCAAAATTGTTGCTTAGGAGAGAAAGTGTAAACTACAGTGGTGGATTTACTACTTGAGAGAAAAAGGTGTTTTTTAAGATATTTTATTTATTTTTTTAAATAAAGGTATGTGATTTGAGATCATTTGCACTTTTCTGACGGAGGGGAAAATCTACGTTTGTGGCATCAACACTAAAGAAGGAAAAAAGTTACTGATATTGAGGATCACTAAATTTTTCAAATTATTAGTGAGTTTAAAAATATTACGTGATATCAGAGCAGCAAAACATCAAAGACTTGAACGCTGGTAGGACTAGTGTTCATGAATAATAAATCCCACATTTCTTTTGATACATAATCCATAAAGGATTTTATTTACAGACCATAACATAAAATGGAAGAATATGTAGTATATCATAGCACATCTAGTTCGTTCAGAGAATGAACTAGATATACTACGAAATTCATTTTCAATAGGCAGTATGGGATATCTCTGTACAGATATCTCTGTAATCATAAGTTTATCGTAATCAATCAGTTTTAAAGGGAAATTGAATTGGAAAAAGAAAACAAACAAAAAAAATCAAATGCTATTTACCAGCATTTATTGACATTTAAACATCACATCAGATCTCTAACTTTTATGAAAAATCAATCAGAATTCAGAAAATCTTGAAATTAAGTAATTTAATAATTACAAATGTTAGCAATGACATTGTAACAAATTAGGATATTTTCTATTAAAACATTACTGATGTGCACAGCATAGATTTAAAACACTTTTAGTGACTTTTACTTCAATTTTGAAACCTTACCAGGCTCCTTTTTAAAATAACAATCAGTATATCATATATCAAACACATTTAATTATATCTTATTTTCAAAATTATGGGGTATTCAAGGCTGTATCCCTTTAAAAACGGTATTTTCAGCATAACCTTTTCAGTACTGATTATGACTGTGGACGACACTAGAAAACACTCTTTAAATTAGTTTAAATTTTTCTAGAATTGTTAAATTACCTTCAGATATTTTTAACGGATGTGGCAGGTTCCGACTTAGACTGTGTGTGGGGGGGGGGGTGCAAAATTATTCGGGAGCCCCCCCTTCAATCTTTTGAAAATTTTCGTGAATTATGCGGGAAATATCTAAAACTTAACTTCATACTTATTATCTGTATACATTAATTTCATATCAAGTATTATTCAAATCTATATACAGAATAGTGCAAGAAAAATAACTTTAAGAAACTGAGGAGCAGAATTTTTTCGGTTATAGGAATTATAAAGATAAACGTAAGCTGTTAAAACATGCTGTTATTTCAAGCATAATAATGCTTCATCATAATTAAGCATAAGCATGTATTTGGGCGAGTCCTCATACGGAAAAGCAAATGAATTAATAATAACAGCAAAAAATAAAAATAAAAATAACACTTATTATGTTGTTACTACTTTCCCCATGGTGTGTACTTCGGTACTTCGGTATAAAATTTTCTGTTTTGACAAAGTCTTTTAAGCAGAAAGCAACAGGTAAGAGATGCATGAGATACGGTAATATTATAATGAAATTTACTTATTTAAAAAAAAAAACTTTATGAAATCGATAAGAATAAAATCAAATATAACAAAATAAAAAGCTCTTTAAATTAAAATCCGTTCCCTTTTCATCATTTGGCTCCTTTTGGCTCCATTTGATAAGTATCAATATACAGGTTGATACATTTTTGAAGAAGCTTTATAGAAATTTTAAACTGGATTTTGTAAGCCACGTAATATTTGTCTCAGGGCTAAGGAGATTAATATGTTATACGAAAGACAATTTTAAAATCAAAGAAATTCACTGTGAAAAACAACTTTTAACAAATCTTTTAACTTAAACATTCACAATAGCTAACAGGCTCAATATTACAGACTTATAAATCTATGTTATATACAGAAAATAAAAGATTGGAATATTTTTGCGATCATACGAAAGATAAAGCCTGATAAAAAAAGGGGGTTGCCAGAAATGATTTTGAAGTTCCCCATTTGCTGATTTGCTAGTTCAAATTGGCAAAATATTTGTTGGTAGACGTTTCATTTTAGTCTCTATAATATTTGGAACAAAACACTATTTTAATAGTAAAATATGCCAAAGTTCCCAAATACAATACATATAGAAATTAGTTAATCGCAGTTAGCACATTATGAGAGCGAAAATTAACAGATTGCTCTTTGATTGATTTATTTTTCTCTAATAAATTTTACACAAGTTTTCTCAATGCATGAACAGATGCTTCATTTTAAGAGAAATTACTGTTTCATATCGCACACAAAACTTTTCTCCCTAGTATGCATTAAAAAATGTTTGCATAACGTTTATTTCCAAGAGAATTTTTTATTGCATATCTTACATACAAAAGTTTTCTCACCTGTAAGAATTATCAGATACTTTCTTAAAAGATCGTTTAGAGCTAATTTCTTGCTGAATATTTCACAAAAAAGGTTTCTTATCAGTATGGATTAACAGATGTGTGTTTAAATTACCCTTTTGAGTGAATTTCTTGTTACAAATCTCACAAGCGAAAGGTTTCTCACCAGTATGAATTAACAGATGATGGTTTAAGCTACTCCTTTTAGAGAATTTCTTGTTACATGCCTCACAAACAAAAGGTTTTGCACCAGTATGAACTAAGTTGTGTCTGCTTAAATTACATTTTTCAGAGAATTTTTTGCTGCATATCGTACAGACAAAAGCTTTTTCACCAGTATGAAGTAAGCGGTGTCTGTTTAAATGACATTTCTGAGGGAATTTCTTGTTGCGCGTCTCACAAACAAAAGGTTTCTCACCAGTATGAATTAACAGATGCCTCCTTAAACTGCCCTTTTCAGAGAATTTCTTGTTGCATATTTCACACACAAAAGGTTTCTCCCCAGTATGAATTAACAGATGTTTGCTTAAACTACCTTTTTCAGAAAATTTCTTGTTGCAGATTTCACACACAAAAGGTTTCTTACCTCTATGAATTAACATATGTTTGCTTAAACTACTCTTTTGGGAGAATTTTTTGTTGCATATTTCACAGACAAAAGATTTTTCACCACTATGAATTAACATATGTTTGTTTAAGTCACTCTTCCGTGAACATTTCTTGTTGCATTTCTCACACTTATAAGGTTTTTCACCAGTATGAATTAACAGATGTGTGCTTAAATGACTCTTCCGAGAAAATCTTTTGCTGCATACCTCACAAATAAATAGCTTTCCTTGCTGTGATTCGGAACTTAATTTTCCTAAAACTTCTTGTAAAGAAATATTTTGCTGCATATTTCGCACTTCAAACACAGTTTTGAGTGATGTGATGAGCATCAACATTCACAGCATTTTTCATCTGCAATAAATATAAGTAACATAATCTATCACCTTTAAAAATCATAAAAAAATTACAAAAAATAAACACATTATGATATGTTGAATTAACGCAGAAAACTGAATTAAAATAGACTTCAAATACCTGAACCATTGATGCGTCAAACTAATTTTCTAATTGCATAAAGATTTAAACTATAATTAAATTTAAAATAAATCAAAGAATTGATTGTCACCATAAAATAAAAAACTTTTCATAAAGAATATTCTTTTAATAAAAATTATACATTTTTAATAAAAATTATACATTTTCAATAAAAATTATACAAAACATATAAAATTAAAAGATATTTTTGCCATTTTAATATATTACTTATATCATAAGTAATTTTATATTTTAAAGTTAAGTTTTTCATATTACATAAAACATTCAAACTATTGACTCGTACCTTTAATCTCAGTAAAATTAAGTAAAAATTTCAGAAATTCTTGTCTTGTAGGCAGTAGCGTAGCTATGTTTTTTGGCGCCCGGGGCCAGCAACAAATTTTGCGCTCCCACCCCAATATAGATATATAACAATTTCTCTCAACTTGCCCCCCCCCTTAGCTACGCCACTGCTTGTAGACACACTTATTATGAAAATATTCAGTTTTATGAATGAAAATGATCGTTTATCTTTTAGTAAGCGTCTTTTTTACTCACTGAAGCATTTTGCTTTTTATCTCATGCTCAATATTGGCAGAGTGAAAAACTAGTGAATAATAACATCTTCATGAAGGAAAGTGCCTGTTTTTTAAAGCATCGCGTAATTTTCTAACAACGTTATTTAAAAAAGTTATTTTTAGTTATAATGATAAAATGGCATTATAAAAGATATAATCAATAAATAAAACCTATTACTCCTCAGAAACAATGGAATTAATCCAATTGCTACCGTTTTGAAGAAATTTCATAGTAATGTTTCGTACAATTTTTGTTTGTATCTCAATGATATCTTTTCACCAGAAGGTTTTATTTTATTTTTAGAGATATAAAGTGAAATGAAGTTTTCTTTTAGTAAGCAAACATTAACTTAAGTTTTGTGAATTCAATTTTATAAATATTTTGAAAAAAAGATGTTTTATAAATATCTCATTTCTTGATAGCTGATAATGAATCCTGTATCCTTTTATTTATTAACCTTAATGCAACTGTTAAAGAAAATTATCACTCTTTTCAATTAGTTGATTTTCAATATTGTTTTAAATTTAAAAAAGTACTTTAATCTGTTTTTTTATTAGTTTTTTATGGTAAGTGCAATATATTTTAGTTTCTAATTTATATTATGCTTGAAATATTTATTATCAGCAGTAAGATGACTTTTTTGAAAATACAGTAGACTCCCTTAAATTCGCGTCCCTAAAATCCGCGAACGCCAGAAATCCGCGCATTTTTTCAAATGTAAACAATGAAATTAAAGATGGCGCTGAAGTCAGCGGCTAAAGCAATACAAATAATTCTATAAATATATATATATTTAAATTATTTCCAACTTCTTCCATCGTTTTAAATGGCAATTAAAATTCAATGTGATATTCAAATAAATGTCCTTTAATTTAAATTCTGCAGTGTTAAATGTTTCTTAGACGTACGATGATCGATATTTAATCGAATTAATCATTATCGTATTGCAGTTGCAACGTAATATAACTTTCAACGGCAGTTTGGTAGAATTTACAATTCGCATGGCAGGATAATTTTTGCTATATCAAATTATTATTTTAATAGTTCTATTACTATTTTCGTATCCTTGCTAGTTACAAAATGAATTTGGGATTTACATTCGGGCTACTAATTACGATGATCGATATTTAATCGAAATACTGTAAAATCCCGTTAATCCGCCATTCTCGATCAAACGCCCCCTCCCCACTTTATAAAAAACTTGAAATTTTCAAAAAATCCCGAGTAAGCGCCCTCCCTCCCCATTCTCAAAGGCGATTGAGAATGGGATGATGAATCATGATGAAATGAATGCATCATGAATCTTTGATGAAACGTGCGTTTTTTTTCGAGATTTTATTATTGATTTTATACTTTTTTTGGCTTTATTTTACAAATTTCTCTTTTTTTCTGCGTTTTTTGACAGAATTTACGTTTTCTTTTGAAAAAACCCAAATTTTGTCAAGAAATGCTTCAAGAATCTAAATTCACGATTCATTCATTTCATCATGATTCATTCCTGCAAATTTTATGAAACGAATGCAGAAAAATCCCCTGTAAGCGTCCCCTCTAATTATTTTACGAGTTTTCGTCACGTTTGGGGGGGGGGATTAAACGGTATTTTATGGTAATCTTTATCGTATCGTAGATGCAGCGTAGTTTTTGATGTATAAAATGAATATTTTTTTAATTAATCGATCCTTTTTTTTGTTTATCAATAAAGGCTTGAGGGAGTCTACTCTACTGTATAATATATCAAAAATATTGTGATATGTATGAACCCTGATAAGGAATACAGTTTTGGAGGAAATAAACAATATATAGATCAAGTATTGATGGACAGTAATAGAGAGATTAAAGATCTGGTGGATGTATTTTCATAGATAAAACAAGCACAGTCACAGAATGAATCTAGCTTCTTTCCTTTTATATTCTAAATATATTTAACTTGCTTACAGTTAGAAAACAAATCACCAAAACAAAAAAGAAATGATATACCTTTAAGTTTTATTTTCCTTACGAAAAAAAAGGGGCCTGTCAAAATTCTAGAATTTCCCAAGCTCACATATATAGGAGATTCCACCAACCTTCCCCCCACCCATTGGTGAAATTTTAGATGGTGATTTTCATCCTTCCGATGATTTCTATTAATCCTCTTTAAAATGTTGGTTGAATTTTAAACACTCAGTATAGCATAGTTAAAAACATATGAAAACTACATATAAAACATACCAAACTATTGCAATTAACTTTTGAATTGAAAGTAAGAAAATTTTCTTTTAGTTTCGTACCTGTATAATAGCAGCAACAATATATAAAATTCATATTAATTACAAAGTCATATTACTTAAAAAATGTGGGTATATATTACATATACTAACACAAACTATTGCAATATTTTTTATAACAGAAAAAATGTAATAGAATTATATAGAGATGCAAAGGTTATTTGCCCGAAGCCAAATACAATAGACTCCCTCAAATCTGCACATAATTTATGGATGTAAACAATGAAACATTCAGTTCAGATGTAGGTGTAAAATTTGACTTTTTTTAGTTATATATCAATTCCACATTTTTTTAAAATTTGTAATTTTTAATAGGTTATTGAATTGATGTTTTTTCACGAAGAAAAAATAATTTATTTCAGAAAAAATCAAGATATTCCTGATATCATTGGTAATCAGAATCTTACCAAATATATTTCTGCATTCATCAAGCTTTTTTAGGTGCGTTCGTTATTATGTAAATACGTAGCACCTATAGTGGTCGTTTAGTCCGTCCGTTTGTCTGTCTGTCCGCATATAACAACGCAAAAACTACCCAACCGATTCATTTGAAATTCAAAATACATAATTAGTACATAATTTTGTCGAGTCATTTCAAATTCTGTGAAAATCGGATGCATTTACAGAGGCAATCAAAAGTATTCCATTACATTACAGTCAATGGGGAAAAAAGTTTCAAATGGATTTTAATCGTTTAAAATTTAAAATACATAATTATTACATAATTTTGTCGAGTTATTTCAAATTTTTTGAAAATCATATGCATAGATCAATTACAGGGGCAATCAAAAGTATTTTATTACATTATGGTCAATGGGAAAGAATGTTTCAAATGTATTTCACTCGTTTGAAATTTAAAATACATAATTATTATATAATTTTGTCAAATTGTTTAATTTTTTTTTGAAAATCCGATGCATAGATCAATTACAGGGACAATCAAAAGTATTCCATTACATTATGGAGAATGGGGAAAAAAGTTTCATATGCGTTTTGCTCGTTTGAAATTAAAAATACATAATTATTACATAATTTTGTGGAGTTATTTCAAATTTTATGAAAATCGGATGGATAGATCAATTACAGGGACAATCAAAAGTATTCCGTTACATTATGGTCAATTGGTGAAAATGTTTCAAATGCATTTTAAAGGTGTTACACTCATTCGAACTTAATAAAATTTATATCCAACTATAAAGTACATATTATAATATACATTTTACATAATTTGTGGTGCAAAGATTATTTGTTATTGATTTACAAGGCCACACAAAAGTATTCCATTACATAACGGTATAGGGAGAACATTGTTTGATGAGCGTTTTAATTGTAATTCAGTATTTACAATTTTATGAGATTGATATATGAGAGTAATAGCTTTAAAATTTCGTTATCGTACGAACGCACCTCATTTGCTATGCTTCACATGCAATTTCCAACTTGCTATTTATTAAGTCTGGCTAAACCAGAAATACTCCTTTGTTATTTTATGATTCTGATCCGAATTAGTAATGTACCTTTATGAAGCAAGTTTCATTGAATAATTTAGGAAAAATACATTTTATCTGTACAGTGAATATTTAATCATACATTAATGATTATTAACTTGACTTTTGCTTTTAATATTTTAAACATTTTAAAAATTATCTAAATTTTTATTGTTTAATTTATTACTAATTTTAATAGTTTTGTATTTTGTAAGCATTTTTTATACTTTGATTTCATTTCTAATTAAATTCAAATTATTTAAAAAATATATAAACAAAGCAATGACCAGAAATATGCTACATTCTAAAAACCGCACAACCTCTAGTCCAAGGTGCATGAATTTGAAGGAGTCTACTGTACACGGTCCATTCCACCTATCAGCTTAATATTCGGCTTCGGCCGAATATCCATTAGTCCATTATCCGGCTTTGGCCAAATAATATTGCAAGAAATGTTCATTAGATAGTAAAACTTTCTAATTTGTTAATTTATACACTTCATGTATAATAAAAAGCTTGTTTGAAACTATCATCCCGCAGTATCTATTTATCATTGAATCTTATTAATCAAATGTGTCATTTTCTCTCAAGGAAAAAAAATTGAAAATCATTGGATTTGCCATAGAAGAGCATTATTGCGCAAAATAAAATATTCTATTTTTTCCAAATGAATGAACCAAATCTAACAAAAACTATACAGCTCAATTCCAGTGCCTCACCAGCATACCCACTAAATTTCAAGCGAATTGAATGCTTTTTGCGTCAGTTATCGTGGAACAGACAGAAAAAAAAATTGTGTCTCCAAAGTAAGCCTTTACTGGTGTTTCAGCAATAATGTTGTTGTTGTTGTTGTTAATTGAGAGCTTTATTAAGTCTACATTGATTTTTTTCCCTATCTTTTCTTAGTGGATATCCCTTTCTATCAGTGGTTTTTCTTAAGCTATTAAGATTTATTTTTTTTCATCTGAAAGTTAAAATTTATGTTCTCTTGACATTTAAAAAATTGTGTCATTATTTTAAAATATAACTAGACAGCACTTGTTGAGAAACTTTTTGGTAAGATTTTTTTAATTGGGGGGGGGGGTATATTATTAAGGCAATTTTTAGGCCAAATACTTTTTCAAAATAATGCTTTAAAAAAAATTAAATTTTTCATATAAATAATTCTTTTTAAAGAAAACAATACACTGTATTTGCGAAATATACAAGAATTGTGCATAATAGTGCATACTAAATTTTATTTTTAGACATTAATGAGTTAATTATTCAGTGGCCGAATAAGCAGAATAATTAGCTATAACTTGGCTGAATAATTGTTATTCGATTATGCGGCCAAACCACTATTCATTGCATCCATGCCAGGGTTGGCAAGTTTTTGACAGTGTGTGGTTTTATCTGGTTTAAACCGTCTTGTCAAAAACCTCAAATACTACACTCATATGTAAAATTTCACATTAAATATCTGTCATACATATACAACATTCGATTTAATATTAAAAGTTTACTATTAATGTATTGTATGTTATCATTTCCAGAAAAAAATCTGTCATAAATCCGAAAATTTGGACTGCCAACTACCAATAGCAGGGCTATCAAGTCCTGATATTATTAATCAGCATCAATTGAGAGAGTATTTTCTAACTTTGGCTTTATGCACTCTAAACTCAGGAATCATTTGGGTGTAAATAAATGTGCTAAATTGGTTATGTGCTATAGGATGCTGCGGGGTAAAATTGATCCAGTTTATTATCTGTACAAAATTATTTTCTTCTGTTTGAACATTCTAAAAAACAAGAATGTTTTATTTCAATTAAATTAATTTCATTTTTTATAATTATTAAATTACAGCAATTAATTTTAAATACAAAATTACTTAAATCTTACTTATTCAACGTTTCCCTCTTGTTCTTAAAATGTTTTAAAGCACATTACATGTTTTTGAGGGTTGAAGTCAGTTTTTGATAGTTTAAACCAGTTCTTGACACTTGTCATGTCAAAAACTAGTTTTTGACACTAGAAACCCAACCCTGATCCCTGCGCTTAAATATTTTTCTGAATCAAGATTTCATTATACAGTCAAAGTTCTATAATCCGCAATTTTCTATAATTCGCAACTTTATGAATGTAAACAATGAAGTAAACAATTAAGAAAATTTACAAATTAGTGATCCAAAAACGATTTTTTTAAAACAAATAATTAAAAAAAATCATAATAAAACATTTTTAAAAAAATATATAACTCTTATTTTATTAAAAGTAAAAAGCAGAACTTATGTAGTTATTTTGAATTTAAATGCACATAATTTTTTTAAATAACTTAAAAAGGCATTTTTTGATATAGCCTATTAAATTAATTTTTAGATGTCATATTTATTTTTTCATATTTACTGGTTACAGAATTAAAACACCATCTAGGAATAATAAAATGACACATAATCCATAATGCTCTATAATCTGTAATATTCCATAATCCACACAACCTTTGGCCCCAACTTGTACGGATTATAGAACTTTGACTGCATATAAATTACTTTAACATAACATTATATTGCTCAAATATAATACATTATGAAAAAATTATAATTCACATATAAAACTGAAAACAGTTACAGGTAATTTTAAAATTGATAACAAACAGTAAAATATATATATAATCAAATTTTACTTTATAATTATTATATGTTAATTTATATTAATATATATATGTAGATATATGTTTCCATTATAGAGGTTTTCAAATTTTACATAAAGCTATTCGCTACTCAACACAATTCGTATTTTATAAATTGAGACTCATTGTCAACTAATACAAACAGCTATGAAAACAATTCTAATGAATGCTCAGGAGTGTTTATATGTATCTATATATCTGATGGATATAAATATGTAGCTAATATATAAATAATAAATATATAGATTATTTATATACACATATTTGTATGCATTATTATTATTATTTTTTAATCGACAATTTACTTCTGTTAGTATAATAAAATAAATAAATGGCTTTTACAATAAATAAATTATACAATTCTAAGAAAAAAAGCAGCTTATGGAAATGGAACAATGAATAGGTTGTCAGAAAATATGTGGACAAACTTATAGTTTTTATAGTATATTTAGCTTATAGTGTTAATTAGTTACTTATTGGTTATTTTACTGTATGTGTATGTAAATAAAAGTATTTGTTTTAAATATCGTGTAATTTTTAATTTTTTAACACCTTCAAATTCTAAAATAATAAAATAATTTATCTGATAATTACTACTAGGCAAGCAAAATATTCAATAAATATTGCGCAGAATATTTAAAGTGACTATAAATCTAACCAAAATAAAAGTTGTGATGCATAAAGTCATCATACAAACAAATCACAAGTTGTAGAATTTTCAGTAGAAGAATTAACTAAAGAAACATATCTTACCATTAAAGTAAAGAGAGTGGTTCATTAAATTCATTTTAAAAAATCCACTGTTTCTATCTGAGTATGACCATTTTGTCCAATTTAGTACAGATGCAAACACAGTGAATGACTCATGCATAAAAAATTCATTCTTAAATAATGATTCATTAAAAAATCATAACGTAAATCATTGGACGATTGAACCGTCCTTTTATTGCCGTTTGTGAGTTCCGGTTTGTAATATCAGATAACTTTTAAGACATATATTTATTGTGGCCAACCACTTTATTCTAATAAGTTAATGATGAGGTAGTGTAGTTCATTTTCTTTACTTTTTCAAGTAAAAACTCTACAATCTGCTATTTGATAATCATTGCACTCAAAAGCTCAAAGGCGATTGGTATTGGAATACCTACGTGATGCCCACATTAACTTCCATCGAACAAGAGACTATCTAAGCAGAGTTCATCATGATGATAAAAAGAGTCTTATGTTCATCTCGCAGGCAGCTGCGGTGGTGAAGAGCAAATATGATGTGCTGTCGATAAGTGTTCTTTGAGCAGTTGAGTTTTAGAGACATGCCAGGGCAGGAAGGTGGAAAGGGCTGACCAGAACAGTAATATAAGTAATTTTAATTTTCAAATTTTAATTATTTTAAATCACAGTAGTGTCAATTTACCAAATGAAATATTAAAATCAGCGACAAGTATAAGGGTAACACAATGCAAATGATAGAAATAGAATACACGATGCAAACAGAAAAACATAATGATGCAAGCAATTTCAATTAATAAAATAAATTTCTATGTACAAAATTAAACAAGTTAAAAAAGGATAACAAAACTTTATCTATCACATAAATTAATCAAGTATTTATATTTTTAATCCCCAAGGTAACTAGGAACAAGTTAGGAAGGTAAATATTACCCGGTGCCAAAAGCGAGGCGATTAAAATCCTCATGAATGAGTTCCGTTACTCTCCAAAGCTGGTGTTGAGTCGAATGCTTGGGCCGAAACCCAAATTGCTCAGGTATAATAATCGAATTGGAGACAACGAACTCCTTCAGACTGCTCATGTGTATGTATTCATAACTTTCGACAGGCAAGAGAGAAGCGAGACAGACCTGAAGCTGGAAGGGGCATGTTTGTCCATACCCGCTTTTGGTATTGGGAAAACCACAGCCTTTTTCCAGCAGTCAGGAAACATACGGAGGTTAAGCTTGCAATTAATTAAGATAGTAAGAAAGAAAATAAAGTTAAGGGGCAGATAAAGTAACATATTAGTAGAGATGCGATCGAGGCCTGGTGATTTGTTCTTTTTGAGATTCCTAACGTAAGTGATAATCTCAGACGGCAATGCAGGATTAAGTGTGTTATTATGTTCAGTGTTTAAGAAATGTTCAACCTCAGTATTTACAATGTCGACCATTTTAGGAATGACGACATCCTGGTTAAATGTAAACTGGCTTCTAAGACTGTCAGCAATGAGCTCAGCTTTGTCAGTGTTTGAATAGGCCATATTATTTGGGCCATTAAGGGCTGGGCCATTTTGGCTATTACTCGTAATGGGGGTGGGCTCAGCGACTTTGCTTGTTGCATTTGCCGCAAAGGACATTGCATTATTTACCCTCCTAGTAGGGGAGGGGGTTGGGGCTGATTTTTTTTCTGGAGGACCTTGAAGTTTTTTTTTTTGGTGTGATCTGGGAATTTGGGGCACAATCTATAATTAGCTGGGTGAGAGCCCGAACAATTCGCGCAGACATAAGGATCATCAAATGGCTTTGTGCATTCTAAAGCCGATTGTTCCCCTGAACACTTAACACATTGTTTATTCAGGAAACACCCATTCGATGAGTTAAAAAAGCCTTGGCATCTATAACACAGCTGCGGGCCTTTTCTACCTCTGTATTTTTAAAAGGTGACCTTCATTCCCAGAATTTCAGTTATCTGATATAAATTAGAAGGATCCTCCAGTCTCGGAATCTGAATAAGAAATAAGGGCAAAGGGACCTTGTTCCTAGTGTTGCCTCTTGACAACTGCTGAATCGAGATTATGTTATAATCCTCACATTCTAATCCTAAAATCGCAAAGCTAAACACAAATATCCAAAAATCGAAAACCGTTAAATCAATGTGAATCAATCGTCATAAAACAGAGTATAGGTAACATGTGTACTATAGTGTGAAGCGCGGGCCGATGCCCGCATTTAAGTACAGATACAGAGCACACAACATTATCTTGTTTCAGAAACCTATCAGCGCCATCTATCGGAATCCATGAGTAACACTTTAGCTTTCTACTTTGAAGTTGCGGAATGCTCCATACAAAATTCAACCCCCCATTTTAGGGAAGTGAGGGAGTTAGAAAGTGACAAAAAGTAATCATCCCTTCAAATATCTCCACTTGAAAAATCACGTCAATTCGTCTCTCCGTTTCAAAGTGAAACACGGACACACACATACACTTTCCCATTAATAATGTTAGTATGGATTCAGGGAAGTACCCCTTTAAAAACAGTATTATGGTGATTTCATTGCAGTACCTTCTTAAAAACAGTATTTTCAGCATAACCTCCTGAGTCCTGGTGTCGCCTGTGGGCGACACTAAAAAGCATTCTTTAATTTAATATAAAGGCTTCTAAAACTTAAAAAAAGTTTTTAGGTATTTTTAATGATTGTGTGCTTAGCATAAGCATTCATATACAGACTGATATACAAATTGATACATTTTTAGAGATGTTTCATAGAAATTTTAAAATGATTTTCGCAGCCCCATGTATTATTTGTCTCAGAAATAAGGAGGTAAAATGTTTAGAAGAAAGAGAGTTTAAAATCAAAAAAATTCACTGTCAGAAATTACTTTTAACAAATATTCTGACTTAAATATTATGAATTGCTAACAGGCTCAATGTAACAGACTTATAGTTCTACATTACATTGAAAAAAATAATTGCAATAGGTTTGTGATAATATAAAAGATAAAGCCTGATTTTAAAGAAATGGGCTTGCCAGAGGAGATTTTGTAGATTCTCATTTGCTAATTTGCTAGTTTAAATTGGCAAAATTCTTGCTGGTAGACGTTTCATTTTAGTCTTTATACTATTTGGAATAAATTATTATTTTAATAGTAAGTATGCCAAAATTCCTATGTAAAAGGAATATACAAATTAGTTAAACGGAATTAGCAAACTGTGGGAGTGAAAATTAAGATATTTCTCTTATGGTATACATCTTGTGTATGTTTTGCACATGATTTCGCAATACATGAACAGAAGCTTCCTTAAAACACACTTTGAGGACATATTACTGCTGCAGTCTCACACAAAACGTTACTTCCTTGTATGTATTAAAAGATGTTTGCTTAACATATATTTCCAAAATAATTTTTTGTTGCATATTTCACACAAAAGCTTTCTCATCAGCATGACTTAAGAGATGTCTGCTTAAAGAAAACTTCCGAGAGAATTTCTTGTTGCATGTCTCACAAACAAAAGATTTCTCACCATGGACTAACAAGTGTGTGTTTAAATTACTCTTTTGAGAGAATTTTTTTGTTGCATATTTCACAGACAAAAGGTTTCTCACCAGTATGAATTAAGAGATGTGACTTTAAATTACTCTTTAGAGGAAATTTCATCTTGCATATTTCACACACAAAAGCTTTCTTATCAGCATGACGTAACAGATGTCTGCTTAAAGAAAACTTCCGAGAGAATTTCTTGTTGCATGTCTCACAAACAAAAGATTTCTCACCATGAATTAACAGGTGTGTGTTTAAATGACTCTTTTGAGAGAATTTTTTGTTACATATTTCACAAACAAAGGGTTTCTCACCAGTATGAATTAACAGATGCTTGCGTAAACTACTCTTTTTAGAAAAGTTCTTGTTGCATATTTCGCACAATAAAAGTTTCTCACCAGTATGAACTAAGATGTGTCTGCTTAAGTCACTCTTACGTGAGAATTTCTTGTTGCATGTTTCACAGACAAAAGGTTTCTCACCAGTATGAATTAAGAGATGTGACTTTAAATTACTCTTTAGAGGAAATTTCATCTTGCATATTTCACACACAAAAGCTTTCTTATCAGCATGACGTAACAGATGTCTGCTTAAAGAAAACTTCCGAGAGAATTTCTTGTTGCATGTCTCACAAACAAAAGATTTCTCACCATGAATTAACAGGTGTGTGTTTAAATGACTCTTTTGAGAGAATTTTTTGTTACATATTTCACAAACAAAGGGTTTCTCACCAGTATGAATTAACAGATGCTTGCGTAAACTACTCTTTTTAGAAAAGTTCTTGTTGCATATTTCGCACAATAAAAGTTTCTCACCAGTATGAACTAAGATGTGTCTGCTTAAGTCACTCTTATGTGAGAATTTCTTGTTGCATGTTTCACACACACAACGTTTCTCACCAGTATGAATTAAGAGATGTGAGTTTAAATTACCCTTTAGAGAAAATTTCATCTTGCATATTTCACATGCAAAAGGTTTCTCACCAGCATGAATTAGCTGATGATTCATTAAATGAACCTTTAGAGCAAACTTCTTGTTGCATATTTCACACACAAAAGATTTCTTATCGGTATGAATTAAGAGGTGTCTGTTTAAACAATTTTTTCTCAAAAATTCTTTGCTGCAGACCCCACAAACAAACAATTTTCCTGGCTGTGAGTCAGAATCTGCTTTTCGGATGAACTCTTGTAAAGAAATATCTTGCTGCATATTTCACACTTTAAAGACAGTTTTGAGTGGAGTAATGTGCATTTACATTCATAGCTTTTTGCATCTGCAATAAATATAAATAAATCAATCGATCATATTTTAATATGCATGGAAAGGGAATTTACAAAAAATAAATGCATTATAAAATGTTAAATTAATGCAGAAAACTGAATTGAAATATACTCCCAAATAAATGATTTTGCTTGTAGAACGAATGGTGTGTCAGATTAAGTTTTCTATTGCATAAAGATTCCAACTAGAACCTTATTTAGAATAAATAAAAAAATAATTGCCACCACAAAAGAAAAAATTTATCATAAAGAAAATATTATTAATGAAAAATCAAAAATAAATGCTTTAAACTGAGAATAAATCAAATATTTATGAATAAACATTTATAAATAAAAAATAAAGCAAACTTATGCAGAAAATTTTATCATTTCAAGTTGTCTATGAAAATAATGTTGCATTGTATAAGCAATTTGAATAAAAGAATATATTTTTACGTCAAGGGGCACTATAATATTTAGAAGCATTTAGTCAATCTTCCTCCAGATTTATAAACTTTTTAAACTAACATAGATAATTATTGAGGAAAACATTTTGCATTATAAATGCAATTTACATTGTGCAACAATAATTTAATCATTGATATGTATTTTAACAATGTTTAATGCTGTATATAATAAATAAAACAAAATACTTATTTTCAAGATTTAAAATACAGCTTTGAAATAGATTTATAGTTCTACCTACTGAAGTTGGATTATAAACTGAATGAGGAATATCATAGTCTGTAGAATAAAAAAAATATCCAAATATAGTAGCACATGCAATGTTATATATGCTGTATTGACACTAATCAATAGAAATATGGATAGATCCCTTCTTGTTTTTTCTTCTTTTTGAGAACAACAGATTTTGAGCTTATTCTATCGACGATATTTTTTAGACTTTTCAAGCTAAGTTTTTGAGATTTTCACAAATATTGCTTTATACATTGAGCTGACACATTATGTAAATTATATTTCTATTGCTTTAATGCATGCACAGTAAAGAACTATTTAGTAAACCTACTCATTATTCTTACAATTTTAATTATTATTTTCTTTTGATTACAAGATATTATGTACAATTTTGTTTGTCATATTTATCGTAAAAGAAAATTTTTATATTAAGAATTTTGCAAATTATAAGCAAAAAACGGCAACATTTGGAAATGCTTTTATGGAAACTGTAATTTCTCTACGAGTATACACTCTATTCTCATAAAAATGAAGACACTTTACTGCAATAAGCCACTCAACCATAATCTACAGTTTGAACACTTTTACTACATTTGTTTTGACAGAGTTATCCAAAAGATATTCATTCTTTCTCAACTTGTTGTCGGCCCCCTAAAGGGTTTAAGAAAAAATCTTCATGGAAATATATGACCTGCACCAGGGTTGGCGCGGTTCAAACCAATTAGTTTCAACCATGGTTTAAAGCACAGTTTAAACCAACCGGTTTTTTTATGAAATCTAATGATATTTTCTCTTTTTTTTCTTTATGATTTACGTGTTTCAGATTATTGTATATAAATAATTTCTACTTTTAACACTTTAATTTAGCAATAAGGATTAGATAAATTGGGTTTAAGTCATTTTTAATGCATTTGTTTTAAAATAAGTATGTATTGGTCATTATATTGAAAATATTCAATATTTAGTAATATATAATAATAATTAATAGTAATATATAATATGAAGTAATAATTTTTTATGTAAATTATTTAAGGCTATTAATAACATAACACAACGATCTTTAAGATTTTCCTCATGCTGTAAAAAAATTTTTCTTGATTGGAGAGAATATTTTGAAGAATTAAAATTAAAACATGAAGTCAAATAAGAGAATATTCAAACATTGCATGCTAGTAATAGCATTTTAACCCTCTAGATCCCAAACCGCCCGAGATATTTTGAGATATTTTAATTCGTATATTTTAATCCCCACCAGAAAATTAAAACTGCAATATTTGCTTTAATTAATAAAGAACATTCCACATTAAAATAAAACGAAATTAGTCAATGAATTTTTCTGGTGTAAAATCAGATTTTCTGAACTACATAATTTCTAGAACGTTATGGGGATTAAAGGGCTATCATGGGATTTAAAGGGTTAATAATTAAAATCTTATTTTTTTATTATTTTTCCTGTTATCTGTGAATTTAATGATCAAAAATGTTGACTTCATACTGTCACTCAAAAAACAAAATTTCAAGAAATATTTGAAATTTATTATATTTGAATAACAGTGAAAAAAGATGTTTACCAAACTACATCCAAATGTTTATTGTTAGTAACCAAAAGAGCATCAATGTTTCACTGTGTAGAGTAGTTTCTTCTTTGAACATAAGACTGTTCGCTAGTACTGTTTAAATAAATATATGATTTCTTTTTCATTTTTCTACATAAATTCACTACAATTATTTAACTTAAATTATTTTAAAAGGAAGTTACATTATTTATAATACAACAATGTCTACTTTTATCAGTAAATATGCATGTAAATGTAAATAGAAAGGATGTTTTTAAAAAACCCGGTTTAAACCTTAAAAACCTGGTTTAAACAAAAAAAAAACCTGGGGGTTTTTTCCAACTCTGACCTGCACTATTCTATTTCCATACCAGGATTTCCTCACTTATTTTTCTAGATAATTAACAAACCATCAAAAATCGCAAGCGGTCGGTCACCTCCGCACCTATAGTGTGTATATAAATATATATATATACAATGGCGGTCAAAAGTTTCCGGCCAGTTAGTACCTTTGATTTATTTACCAGAAGGTTTCAGCAAAGAAGAAGCACAATTGCTTCAAAAGTTAGGAATATGAGAATGACCTCTGACTATGTGATCATTTTGAATTTATACTGTGGGGGCTTCATGCAAAGGGATTTTCGAAGTTTGCGTGTGCAAAAGTTTCCGGCCACTCATCATTCCTCAGCTTTTTTCTATCGGTAAAGTGATTTTTGGTCGTGTTTGTGAATGTATCAACGTAAATAGCATAGTTTAAATTCAAAATTGAAAAGTTCAACAGATATTATCCTTAGATAAGTGATTAATTTGTCACTAAATGGCTAATCTTCTCGAGATATTGCGGTAAAGTTATCGAACGGTAAATCAACTGTAAACAATATTTAAAAATTATGTAAAGATGGCCGTGGCCCTCAGGACTTTGTGAGGTCCGGAAGACTTCAAAAAATTACTATTCTCGTTGAGAGAATTATCAAGAGAAAAACAATTGATGAGCCTCATAAAAATTCCGTTGCAATATACGGCTATTTACAAAATGGAAATATTGTTGAAATAAGTCGGTCTACCGTGTCAAGATTCTGACGTGATACAGAAATTTATGGAAGTGTCGGTGTTGAAAAAATTTTCGTAGGTAAAAAATATAAATGTACTAACTGGTGTTTTCCAAAAAAACACAAAGTCTTGTATAATGAAAACTGGACAAAAATACTATTTTTCCATCAATAGAATTTGAAACTTTTTTGGGAGTCATGGCACACACTACGTCCGATGACCTAACAACAAAAAATGTGATTCAACATATGTTATTCCTACAATGAAGCATGGCGGAGGACACGTTATAATGTGGGGAGTATTTTCTTCAAAAATTGTCGGTCCGTTATTTAAAATCCACTACCAGGTGAATGATGCAATGTATAAGGATATGTTGTAAGATTATTTTCTGCCTTATTAGAGGAAAAATTTGGTCGCAACTATTTGTTTTAACAGAATAACGACATAATGAATGCATGCAAGCCTTGGCAAGCAATGGTTTTCGCACAAAAAAATTTCGTTTTTGAAATGGCCAGGCCAAAGGCCCAACATGAATCCAATAGAAAATCTTTGGAAAGAAGTTGAAAAACGTCTGTCGAACTATAAATATTCCAACTCACCAGAAAATTCCAAAAAATTGCAAGAAATGTGGAAAAAACGTAACCTAGACGAACTTTAACCGTTGATTGTATGAATGTCACGTTACTGCGCTGTAGAGTTTACTTCTAAAGATAATAAAATACTAAGACTATAAAATATTAATTATAAATGTTGTTGATCGTACAGATTTCTATTACATTTTTTTTTTCGAAGGTGGCCGGAAACTTTTGAGAACATGCGTTTTCCTTTTACTTAATTTTGCCAGTTGAATTGATTGATTTTTACATGTTATTCCACAAGTAAGTTCCTAACTATTATGTCAATAAAATGTATAAATATCACTTTTAGATTCCTCTTCATATGGGTATAGTTACAAATTAACTGAAAAATTTTTGGTGGCCGAAAACTTTTGACCACCACTGTATACATTAGTGTGGTCACAAGAAATCAACTTTTCATTTTTTTTAAAGGAGTACCCCCCCCCCCAAAAAAAAAAAAATAAAATAAAAGTTGCAAATTAACTAGAAAGTGAGATCGGCAAAGATTCAGCTCATTTGGATAATATTAACCCGTGCCTCAAAGAGGTCAAAGTTTGAAAAAAAACGTGGTTTTTCGCAAAAAAATGCAGTTTTTCCTTCATGAAATGAATACAGTTCTAGCTAGAACCATAATGCTGGTTTCATTTAATAAAAAATGGTTTTGTTTTGAAATACCATACACCATTTTTTCTTTTTTTTTTTTTTTGCAAAAAAAAAAAAAAAAAAAAAAAAAAAAAAAAAAAAAACTATAGATCTAAACATATGTGCATGTTTCTGGACTGGACATGGTGTGAATCCTAAAAATAGATTTTTTATGAAAATGTGAAAAAAGGACTAAAACATTCAATTTCAAAGTCTTTTCATGTTTTTGTTTCTATTCTGCACATAAGAAATGGTTGAAAAAAAATCCAAGTAAATGAAAAAAAGGATATTTAAATTGAAAGAATTAAAAAGAAAAAAGGGCAAACAAAGTATAAAAATTAAAATAAATAATGTTCAAATTCATTTTATATTTAAAGTTGACACGCAAGAAAGACAGTATTGTAAAGAGAAAAAAATAGTATCACTTTAAATTATCACAGCAAGGTGGTAATCGTTAGATAAGACGGTTTTTAAAATTCTTGAAAAGTTTAACTGCGAATACAATTATTAAAACAGAAGCTGTTTTTCTTTTTCGTCCTTTTAAACAGGAATTGATTTTTTTTTAATTTATTCCTCTTTAAACTATGTTGTTGACAATCTTAAAACCATTTACAGTGTTTTTTCCTTTCAAATATTGTTTAACTTCACATCATACATTGGGGTAAGTATTTAAAAATTATTTATCTATCTAAAATTTCTTAAAATAATTACAGTTTGAGACAAAACTAAAACATTGACTTCTTTGTTTATAAATAATTTTCTTTGTTTAAATCAGTTGATATTCTTGCATTCCTATCATCATCATCATTTTCTGCTTTAATTGACATTAAGTTTACATCCATGCTAATTTTGACTTTTCTTTTAAAAGTATCACTTAAAAATGAAAATGCTACTTGATCCGAGTTAAGATACCAAAGACAGTTTATCATTTTAGCAAGTACTTTGTTTGCAATCAATTTAACAATTTTTCTATAGTCAAGAAGTCATTTTAATAATTGCATGCCTAGACCGGAGGCCAAAGTATTAATAGGAGCATTGAATTACACTTTAACAATAAGTATTGATTATAAATAAGCAAATGTTTCAAAACTTTTTTTTCCTAATTTTTTAATGAGAGCTGAACCCTGATAAGATATATTTTAAGAGAATAAATAGTCTGTATCATCCATCTGTTATGATGAATAGCCCCAAGGACTCTGAAAAAATATCTTTTGGAGGAAGACGTCTTATGCAAGTTACACAAAGTTCGATAAATTATTTATATTCATTCCTGGGCTGCTCAATTTTTAAATATTCTGTAAGAAAACATGTAATCTGGTTTGGCTTAAATATTTTATATGTAATATTTCATTTTCAATAGCACTTTTATACTTAGTATTATCCAACTTAGACAACCGAATCTATATTTATTATTTTAATATCTGGCTGGGGGATAATGGTTGTGTGAAGTTTACAATCAAAAACATTTTTAAGGCTAATTTCTAAATTACATTGGCGATATACTAAATACAGAAAATATTTCCTTTAATAAATTCTATAGCAAAATACAGGTTCTTCTGAGGCGACTAACGATTACCGCAATGGTATAAAAAAATATTGCTGAATTTTACCAATTTTCAGCCATCCCTCAATTGTTAAAAATATAGATTTTTCCGATACTATTTGCAATTTGAATAACTCATTTAAGTGTTCTACATCTCCAAAACTAATAATAACTGGTATCCTCTCTATATTTACTTTTTTCAAAAAATGAAGAAGCAGTTTACCATTCAGTGACAAACAGTTCGAAATTGGAAATTTTGAATGTTTTTGATCAGCTCATTTCTTTGTTTCTTTTGGAAATAGTTGTCTGCGAAGTCGTATTAAAATTAAAATCTGTGGTAAACTGGTAAGCGTACTGTAAGTTTAGCAGCTTTTCTCGCGTTCATTTTTCACTTGGTGATTATTATAAAATCAAAAACGTAAAATTTGATAGCTGCATTCCTGTCATCATATCGATAGGGGGAGGATGTGGTATTTTTTACTCAATTCTATAAACACTTAATGATAACTGGTTACAAAACCATCTTTAAAATAAAAATAGAAATTCAGATGTTCGTTTTATGTACAAATCGAGGAGCTCGTTCTTTCCAAGCATAGAAATAGATAACTAATAATTAAGTATAATTCATAAAATATTTTTAAAATTACAAAAATTATTAAAATTTTTTTGCCTTTTAATGCAAATAATACAATATATATATATATATGTATATAAATATGAAGAGTAAAATTCAAGACAACAACATTTTCTTTTAAATAAAACAAGAACAAAGTCTCTAAGACAAATAGTTTTTATGTAATGAGAGAAAAAATACGATTTTTTTGCCAAAAATCGTAAATTTTTGAGAATTCAACCTCAATGAGGCACAGATTAATATTATTAAATTGAGCTAAAAAATTGCCAATCTCATTTTTTTTACTAATTGGCAACTTTTTGCGGGGAACCCCTCAAGATAACATTAAAATAAATTTTTTCCATCTATCTTCTGAGCACCCTAATATATATATAGTAGACTCCCTTAAATCCACATAGCTTCGAACCAGAGATTGTGCGGATTTTAGAATTTTGCAGATTTCTGGTCATTGCTTTGTTTACATATTTTAAACAGTAATTTCAATGTATAGAAACGAAAGCATAATGATTGCTTAGGGTATAATGAAATATTAAAATAAGTAATAAAATAAAAAAATAAAAATTTAGAAATTTTTTAAATGGTTCAAATATTAAAAGCGAAGGCCAAGGTCAATAATGTATGATTAAAAAATCATAATGAAGAAGAACTGTATTTTTCATAAATTATTTAATGAAACTTGTCTGTTAAATGTAACTACTAATTCACATCAAAATCATAAAAAAGGAAGTTTTAATTCAGGTTTAGCCAAACTTAATAACCAAAGACTTGATTAATACATAAATATATTCGGTAAGATGATTGTGATTACGAATTATATCAGCAATATCTTGAGTTTTTCAAATATAAATTTGTTCTTCCTTCATGAAAAAACAGAAATTGAGTAATATTAACAAAAATTACAAATTGATATAAAACTAAAAAAGTTAAATTTTGTCCCTCTATCTGAACTGAATATTTCATTGTTTACATCCATAAATTATCTGTGGATTTTAGGGTTGCGGGTTCGAGGGAGTCTGCTGTATATATACAAGTCAATATTTTGATGGAGAATGGTTTTATGCTTTTTGGGGTCATGATTGGTGAAAATATCCCAAATTTTTTTGGAAGTACATTCTATCGGACGCCTGCAATATGTAGCTTTTTACTTTTTGTAATGCGAGCTACCTAAAATGTTAAATATAATCTAAATTCATTTATCAATGAAATTATACTTTACACATCAATCTATTCAATTTAATGTAAACAGCAATAACACCTTAGCACTGCTGCCATGCATTACTTATCTTTTATTTATAAAACATAACTGTGTTATATCATTACACTTAAAATAAAACATGTGCATGGACTTGCATGACATTAATGACGATTTAATAACTTTAAATTCAACAGAAATTGAAAAGGTTATTGATAAAAAAATATCAAAACAAAGTTCGTTTTTAATTTTTAAAAAATATATACATCTTCTAATTACTTTCATATTTTCTATGAATACTGACGATTTGAAGCTTATCTAAATTTTGACAAAAGAATTTTTTTTTCAAAAAGGATTTATTATATTAATTTATAATAAATCTAAAGAAAACTGTAATGAAAAACAAATGGTACATTGGTTAGTATAAGTCTTAAAATAATGACATTTTTAGCTACAGTTACCAAAATATTACAGTAAAATTCTTTAATCTGCAAATGTTGCAATTATAGTGAGTCTGTATTATAGAAAATTCCAGATTACAGAAGTTTTGTAACTAAAATACATGAATAATAATAATAATAAAATAGATAATATATTTTATTAATATGACAATACAAAAATGCAAAGAACTGGATAATTGAAAACATTATAAAAAATCCATCCAAAATGCTTAAAAACAGAATAGTATTTAAAAAATTCTTTCTTTGCATATTGTATGCAGTGTTACCATTTGTCGTAAATTTTATAAACAAACATATCATTTTTTTATTGTGTTTTCAGATTTATGAATACTCAACAATAATAGACTTGTCATAAAAAATATTTAAAAAAGATCTAAAAAAAATTACAGTGAGAAATTTAATTTTCACAATTATAATTTGAAAACTAACCCTATAATTACAGTAACATATTTAAAACTGTGATATATGAAACTAATACAGTCAAAGTTCCATAATCTGCACAAACAGGGGCCAAAGAATGTGCAGATTATAGAATACTATGGGTTATGCGTCATTTATTATTCCTAGACAGCATTTTAATTCTATAATCTGTATAATCAGAAAATATAAATAAGAAATCTAACAATTTATTTAATATGCTATTTCAAAAAATGCTCTTTTTTAAGTTATTTTCTTATAAAAATGGATTGCATTTACCTAAAAATAATTACATACATAAGCCATAATACAGTGTGTTTTTTGCTGTTAATATAATTGAAGAGTTATATTAAAAAAAGTAAATGTTTTATTAAGATTTTTTCAATTCTTTTATTATTCGTTTAAAAAAATCATTTTTGATCACAACTTTTACATTTTCTTTATTTCATTTCTTACATTTGAAAAGCGACGCAAATTATAGAAAATTGTGAATTATTGGTGTGCAGATTATCGATCTTTGACTGTATTTTAAAAAATTAAATATACTGGAGCTACAAATAAAAGCTAAGTCACAAGTAAAATGCTTAAAAGAAATAACAATAAAAAAATATTCGATTTTGCACTATTTTCGTGACATCTTGTAATTTGTTAAAAAAGAAAAACAGTGAAATTACTAATAATTATAAAATTTTAGAATTTAGTATAAAATGACACCTATATTAATTACACATGCAATTAAAAAAGTTCTTATTTTTTTTAAATAAAAAAAAGTAGTATTATTAGATAACCTTTTCATTTTCTGAAATTCATTATTTATGTGCTATGGAACATATGTTATTTCTCATTCAAAATAAAAGCGAATAAACGTACCAAAATGTCTGGTTAACAGAAGCTTTCAGATTATAGATGTCTCGATTGAAGATCGTATATTGTATATTCAAAAGCTTCAACTGTTTAAATTATTTAAAAATTAAACTCTATTTGCACAGAAAATTCAGAAACATATAATCAAAAACAGTATTTGTGACGAAGTTATTCATTGAGTTTCGTATGATTGATATTGCGAAATGAAAAATAAGCAAACAAATTTTCTTACTTCGAGACAATCATATAAATTTTTCCCCATGAAATCTAAATCTGACATCCTTTTTATCATCTCAAAATTTGTATATTCTATTCTCATAATCATATTTAACATTTAAAATGTCACATTTGTCAGCTACAACTTGTAATGCAAACATTCAAACTATTGAACTGTACCTGTAATATCAGTAAATAAAAATTTCAGAAATTTTTGTCTTATAGACACATTTGGGATGAAAATATTCAGTTTTACGAAAGAAAATGGTAATTTTCTTTTAATATGACATTGTTTTTTTACTCGCTGAAGCATTTTGCCAAGTGTCTCAAACTCTGTATTACAGAGTGAAAAAGTATTGAATAGTAACATCTTCATGAAGGAAAGTGCCTGTTTTTACAGCATGACGTCATTTTCTGTTCACATTATTTTAAAAAGTTATTTTCAATTAAAATGAGAAAATGGCATTATAAAAGATATAATCAATAAATAAAAGCTATTACTTCTCTGAAACAATGGAATTAATCCAACTGCTACCATTTTGAAGAAATTTCATAATAATTTTTTGTAAAATTTTTGTTTGTGACATGAGATATCTTTTTACCAGAACATTTCATTATATTTTTAAATATCTAACATGAAATGAGAGTCATGTGAAGAGAAAATTGCGACCAGTGCAAAATTTAGAATTTGAAGCCCTTCTTCACAGCATTTTCTTGTGACAGGCCAAAAATGATGTTTGTAGTATGAATTTGGCAACCCCTCCCCTCCCCCCCCCCCAAAAAAAAAAAAACAACCTGCATGCAATGACATTTTTTTTAGTCAATGTGCATTAACTTAGGATTTGTAAATTCAATTACAGAAATATTTTGTAAAAAAAAAAAAAATGTTTTATAAATTTCTCATTTCTTGATAGCTGATACTGAATCCTATACTTTTTCTTTCTTTTTTTTTTAAGTTTCATGTAAGGGCATAAAAAAATTGCTTCTGTTTTCAATTAGTTGATTTTCAATATTGTTACAAGTATAAAAAAAACAATTACTATGTTGTTTCATTAAATTTTTTCATGTTAAGTGCAAATGTTCTAGTTGCTAATTTATATTATACATGAAATATTTACTATGAGCAATAATAACTTGACTCTTTTGAAAATATCATATAATGTACTTGTTAATTTTGGTAAAGAACACAGTTTTGGAAGAAATAAACAATATGGATCAGCTATTGATCGACAGCAATAGAGAAATTAAGGTCTGGTGGATGTATGATATTTTCATAGATCAGACAAACACAATGACAGACTGACTCAGGTTATTTATTTTGTATTTTGATTATTTAATTTGTTAACAGTTAGAAAACAAATTGTAAAAAAAAAGAAATCATATGCCCTTTACCTTTTTTTTATCTAAAGAAAAAAGATCTTTCAAAAATCTAGAATTTCCAAGCTCGCAAGTATTGGAGAATCCACCACCATACCCTATCCTTCCCTCCTGGTGATGACTCAGATGGTCATTTTTCATCCTCCTGATAATTTCTATCGACAATCTTTAATTTGTTGGTTGAATTTTGGAATACCCTGTATAGCATAATTAAACAAACATATGAAAGCTACATATAAACACAACAGACTATTGCAATTAATTTTCAAATAAAAAACAATACAATTTTCTTATACTTTGGAGCAAGTAAAATAACAAAAGTATATAAATTTTGTATTAATCACAAATTCATTTTACTTAAAGTGAAAAAAAAAAAAAAAAATGTGTGTCTAAATTACATAAAAAGCACAAACTACTACAATTATTTTTATAATCAGAAAAATGTAGTACAATTAATTATATTATAGAATCAAAACTTTACTATTAGTATTACTTTAACATTGTATTGTTCAAGGATATTACACTATAAAAAATTATAAATTACATATACTCAAAGTGATTACAGTAAATATATAAAAATGGACGACATACAGTAAAATATACACTTTAATCTACATACTTATAATTATTATATGTTAACAATTTATATTGACAGTTTGTATTAGTGGTTTTAAAAAAAAGGTTGTATTTTTTTTTATTATAGAGGCTCTCATATTTCTTTATCGATATTTGCTACTATACACAATTTGGGCTTCATAAAATTAGATTAATTGACAAATGACACAAACAGCTTTCAAAACAAATCTAATGAATGCTTATGTGTGTTTATATATATCTATATATTTATATAATCATGATATGTGCATATAATTCTACATTTACGCATGTATATATGTACATATATGTGTAGTTGTATGCATTTTGATTGTTTTTTATATACAGTTTACTTCTGTTTGTATAATAAAATAAATAAATGGCCTGTACATTAAATAATTATGCAAATGCATGATAAAAAAGAAGAAAAGAGCTTGAGTAAATGAAACAGTGAGTAGGTTACCAGAAAATATTTTTCAAAATCAATTTTTTTTTTGTGTGTGTATTTTACTTATATTGTAAGTTATGTACTTACAGGGTATTTTACACAAACGAAAAAAATCTTATTTATGTAAATGAAAATATCTGTTTTAAATATTAATTAAATTTTAATTTTTGAATTCCTTTAAATTCTAAAATAAATCCTTTAAATTCTAACATAATAAAGTATTCGGCCTGATAATTACTATTCGGCGAACAAAATATTCGGTTCACAGTAAGCGGATTATTTAAAATGAATATAAATGATAGCAAAAATGAAAGTTGTGACACAAAATTTTGTGTTATCATACGATTAAATCACAAGTTTTAGAATTGCCAGTGGAAGAATAACCAAGGAAACATATCTTACCATTAATTTATTTTAGTAAAGAGGTAGGGTCAGTAAATTGGTTAAAAAAAATAGCTACTGTTACAATTTGAGTATGACATTTTGTCCATTTTAGTACAGACGCCATTACATTGAATGATTCATAAATAAGGAAGTCATTCATTAATAATGATTCAATAAATAAATTTCGGTTTAAAAATTGGATACAATTTGATTCTTAAATTCAATAAAATTTTGCTTAGACCACTTTTTAAAGCTTGTTTAAATGTCTGTCTAGTAACTAGTATTAAAGTTAAGACTTAAAAAAAATGTACAGCGTTGTATTAGTTTAATAAATAGAGACGCCAAAACAATGATTGATTCACACAGGAAAAATGCATTCATGAATAATAAATCAATCAATAAAGAAACTCTAACAAGAAATTTAAAACTAAGAAAACAAAATATTTATTTATATATAAAAAAAGGGAACAGAAAGCTTAAGTAAAAATTTGCAAATCTAGCACTTAAATATGCCTTTGTACGCAATTTAATTTTGAATAACTCAGGAAAATTTAACATAGATTCTTTGGCAAAAAAAAATTTTCTGTTTTTTTTGTTAATGGCTGTCTGATAGCCAGTATTAAACAAAAGATAAAAAAGGTTCTAGCATTATTGCTAATGCAGCAGTTTAAATATCATGCAATTCACAGAATGAATTTTTTAATTGAATCGTAATGTTAAAAGTCACGATTCATTCTTTCATTGGCGTCTTCTGTATTGCCCTGTCTAGAATATTAGGTAAACTTTTAAAATATGAATTTATTAATCTCACTTGTTTTACTAAAATATGTTAATTCCAATATAGTATTTTTTTTTAAATCTTCCACTAAAGTTCTACAATTTGCAATTTGATAATATGACTACATGTAATTTCACGTGTCCCAATTTTTATTCTGCCCATAGTCATTAAACCATTCTTAAAATCTTTTATTTATAGCAGGTAGTTTTTGTGTGTGTGTGTGTGTAATTAGTTAGATGAATAATATTCAAGTTTAAATATCAAAACAGAAAATTCGTTTCAATTTTTATTGATAGTTAAATTTAAATCATTGTGTTTCTAATGCATTAAATTTGGCTGTATTCTGTTCCATTAATAGCAGATATTTCATAAATAATCGGTCGCATACTGAAGTTCTTGTATAAATTTTATCGAAAATTACATAAAATATAAAAACAATTTACGAAACAATTACCAAGAATATGAAATTGTAATGTCTTTATAATAATAGATCCATTGCCATTAATGCTGTGGATGCACTTTTTAAAGGAAAAAAAATATATTTTATTGTTTTCTTGCATTTAGAAAAATGGTAGTACTTATCTATTCTCATGCTTGGATGTTATGCTGTACCAAAAATGTTACTATTTACAGCATTTTATTTTCTCTGTAATGTTATTTTAAATCAAGTTCCCACATTAAATACAGTTGAGGAAGTATTTGTTATGTAATATAATTTATTTGGTATAAAGTAGCCTTCTATTATTTATTTATTTATTTTGGTTGGAACACACACAGAAAATTTATACACAGTAGAATGTGTCTTGTTTTTATGCCATACTTATTTCATTGCATTCAAAATCTAGAAGATTTTCTCTTATGCGAGTACTAATAATCTTGCACCAGTTCTGCCAAATGAAAATATCTGCTACAAATGATGGGTTTTTGTGCCAAAACAGTCATTTTGCTTCTCCCTTTTCCATCCAAATTTAACTTATCTGCGTCAACTTATCTGCTTCTTTACCTAAGGAAATTTTTTTTTTCATATTTATGACAGTGCTTGTCTCATTGCTTCTGACGGCAACATGGGAACAAAGGATAGGGGGGAAGGCCCCTACCTCCACTTGAGTAACTTCACACAGTATATTTTAAAACTCAGAATCACCTCTGAAATAGGCACACTTATGTTCTGTTATATGCTTAAATACAGTACACTCCCTCAAATCCACAACTCTAAAATCTGCACATAATTTACGGATGTAAACAATGAAACATTCAGTTCAGATAGAGGGACAAAATTTGACTTTTTTTTTTTTG
This sequence comes from Maratus speculifer, assembly GCA_964019185.1. NCBI lineage: Eukaryota > Metazoa > Arthropoda > Arachnida > Araneae > Salticidae > Maratus > Maratus speculifer. The sequence goes on along the minus strand of CAXHSM010001350.1, from coordinate 7,017,458 downwards.
TTTTATATCAATTCCATGTATATTTTAATTTGTAATTTTTGTTAATATTAGTGAACGCATGTTCTTTCATGAAGGTAGAATAAATTTATTTCTGAAAAAGTTTAAGCTATTGCTGATATTACTGGCAATCACAATCTCTTTACCAAATATATTTATGTATTAATCAAGCTTTTTTGGTTATTAAGTTTAGTTAAACCTGAAATAGAACTTCCTAATTTTATGATTTTGACGAAAATTAGTAATGTACCTGTATGAGACAAGTTTCAATGGATAATTAAAGAAAAAAAATATGTTTAATCTTTATAAAGAATATTTAATCATACATTATTGATTATTAACTTAAACTTTGTTTTTAATATTTTAATAATTTTAACATTTATGTAAATTTTTTATTATTTTAGTTTATTACTTATTTTATTACATTGTAAGCATTCATTATAATTTCAATTGCATTTTTAATTACATTCAAATTACTGTTCAAAAAATGTAAACAAAACAATGACCAGAAATCCACAAAATTCTAAAATCTGCACAACCTCTGGTCCCAAGCTGTGTGGATTTAAGGGAGTCTACTGTATTGTATAGTTGGAATTTCACGTTTTTGATGCGTTCTGAATCAAATGTTGCTCTGGAGCAGACTGTTAAGAGTTCTAATCACCCAGCTGCCAAATTTCCCTTGTTAATTTTGTGTCTATGGGTGTTTGATGCATTCTTATATTCAACATATCTCTTTTCAGTATTAATATTTTTATCTTCTTTTTTTTTCAGTTTCCTCTCCTTAAAGAATATCCCTTTTTTTCTTAGTTGTCAAAATATTTCCAAAATTTATGCTCAATATAATATTTTATGGTTTAAAACTGACAAGCTGAAAGTAAAATTTTAGCATTTCATATAAAATTGTACATAAATTTTTCAAATATTTTGAAAACTAAGAAAACAAAGCATCCTTTAAAAAGAGATCATTGAAAAAAAAATGAAATATGCAGTCAAAGTTCTATAATTTGCACAAGTTGGGGCCAAAGGTTATGTGGATTATGGAATATTGCAGATTATAAAGTATAATGGATTATATATCATTTTATTATTCCCAGACCATTTTAATTCTATAATCAGTATACTAATATGTACAGGTAAATATGAAATCTGATAGTTAATTTAATAGGCTATCTCAAAAAATACCTTTTTAAAGTTATTTTATAAAAAAAAAGAATTGATATATGTAGATGTGCATTTAAATAAAGATAATTACATATGTTCAGTTTTTTACTGTTCATAAAATAAAAGATTTATATTTAGTAGATGTTTTATTATGATTTTTTTTTTTCAATTTTTTTTATTTGTCTTAATTCATTTTTGGATCATGGATTTCTAAATTTCCTTAACTGTTTATTTCTTTGTTTACATTCGTATAGTAACGTGAATTATAGAAAATTGCAGATTATGAGTGAGCGGATCCTTGACTGTATTGAATTCTTAAAGTTTTTATTAATTTATTTTTGTGTTGGATAGCTGAGATTGATCTGAATACAGGCCATTTTTAACTTTTATGATTTTGTGTATCGATATTTTTTATGAAAATGTTTTCATTTTTAGAACCGGTTTTGAAAGCGAAAACACTCTCATAAAAAATGTCTGCAACCAAAATTTAAAAAGTAGAAAGTGGCCTGCATTCAAATCAGTCTCAGCTATCCAATGCAAAAAATAAAATAAATATATAAATGAAAATATTGAAATGCAACTGAGATACAGTCAAAGTTCTATAATCTGCACACCATAATCTGCAATTTTCTATAATACTTTACTAATGTAAACAATAAAATAAACAGTTAAGAAAATTTACATATATTTGATCCAAAAATGATTTTTTTAAACAAATGATAAAAAATTAAAAAAATCATAATAAATCATTTTTTTTAAATATAACTCTTTTATTTATTAACTGTAAACAACAAACTCTATTGCAGAACCTATGTAATTATTTTTATTTAAATGGACATTAATTTTTTAATAAAATAACTTTAAAAAGATAGTTTTTGAGATAGCCTATTAAATTAAATTTTAGATTTCATATTATACTGATTATAGAATTAAAACACTGTCTAGGAACAATAAAATTGAGAAATGAATGGAGTTGCATAAAACTCCTGTCCCTGCCCGCAAAGATACTCAAGACCTAATGTTATTCCTATGGGGAGGCATTTTTTTAATAACTCTTTTGCATTTTGACATTTTTAATTTTTTTTTTTTTTTGGGGGGGGGGGCTTTCTAATAATTCATTTGTATTTCTTTTTCGGTTTGAAAGCTGAGGTTTTTTATTTTGAATGCAGATACAGTAGACTCCCTCAAATCCGCGAACGCCAGAAACCCGCGCATGTTTTCAGATGTTAACAATGAAATTAAAGATGCCGCTGAAGTTAGCGGCTGACGCAATACAAATAATTATATAACAATATCTATTTTTAAGTCATTTTCAACTTCTTCCTCTTTTTATTAATGTCTTACAATTTAAAATCTGCAGTGTTAAATAATTTGTTTCTTAGACGTACGATGATCGATATTTACTCGAAATAAATATTATCGTATCGTAGTTTCAACGTAATATAATTTTCAATGATCGTTTGGAAGTGTTTGTAATTCCCGTGGCAGGATAATTTTTCCTGTATAAAATTATTACAGTCAAAGATCTATAATCCGCACAAGTTGAGGCCAAAGGTTGTGCGGATTATGGAATTTTGCGGATTATAGAGTATAATGGATTATGCGTCATTTTATCATTCTTAGACAGCATTTTAATTCTATAATCAGTATAATATGGAAAGATAAATATGAAGTCTAGTAATTAATTTAATAAGTAATCTAAAAAAATGCATTTTTAAAGTTATTTTATTTTTAAAAAATGATATATATATATATGTATTTAAAGAACAATATTTACATATTAATAATGAGATTTATTTTTAAGAAATATTTTATGGAAGAAAGTATAAAAAAAATGAGAACAAATTATGCACAAAAAATAACCAATACAAAATAAAATAAATGGTAATTACTTCAGTATACTATAATGAAATAGTATTATGAATATTATTTAAGAAATCTTTTGTTTAACAAAAATAAGAGTCGAATGTTGTTTGTTTCAAAACCTGAAATGAATGAATCTTTGATGAAATGTGCGTTTTTTCGAGATTTTTTAATTGATTTCATACTTGTTTTGGCTTTTTTTTTTTTACAAATTTCTCCTTTTTTCTGTGTTTTTTCAACAGATTTTACGTTTAAAAAAAAAAAAAAATTTCAAGTATCAAAATTCATGAATCATTCAACGATTCATTCATTTCATCATGATTCATTCCTGTAAATTTTGTTGAACGATCGCGGAAAAATCCCGTGTAAGCGCCCCCCTCTAACTATTGTACGATTTTTCGTCATGTTTGGGGGGGGGGGGGGTGGATTAACGGTATTTTACGGTATAATATTTAGTTCTCAGCTGGTGCTGTGTTTACTGTTAGGACGCGCGATGCACATAAAATAGTGCGTTTTCAATGGTTATTTACTCTCCTGAACTTGCACAAACTGAAATAGCTACGAATCAACAGTCGTCAATTCGAACGTTCAGTAAGCTTATGCACGTTCCGTAATACAGTTTAGTTTTTTACTGTCAAAAAAATAAAAGAGTAAATTAAAAAAAAAAATACATGTTTTATTATGATTTTTATAACATTTTTTATTATTTGCTAAAAAAAATCATTTTTGGATCACGGATTTGTAATTTTTTTTAACTGTTTATTTCATTGTTTACATTCGTAAAGTAACGCGGATTATGGGAAATTGCGGATTATGGGTCCGCGGATTATAGATCCTCGACTGTATTTTATTGTTCTATTACTATTTTCTTATCCCTGCTAGTTACAAAATGAATTTGGGATCTAGATTCGATTTACTAATTAGGATGACCAATATTTAATCGAAATAATCATTATCGTATCGTAGTCCCAGCGTAATGTAACTTTCAATGACCATTTGGTAGTGTTTGTAATTCTAGAGGCAGGATAATTTTTCTGGTTAAAATGTATATTTAAAAATTAATCAAGTTTCTTTTGTTTATTAACAAAGGCAAATATTTTTCTTTATAAAAAAAAATGGGTGCGAATGTACTTTACTCTCCTTCTTGGCGCGATTTTTAAAAATCGCCAAATTGGCGCGTTTTTGCGTCTTGTCTCCCGGAGCGTCTTTCTCCAAGGCCCTCCACACACTACAGAGACATACGTCAAAAATCGTGCAATATGACGCAATCAAACCGGTTTTTTCTCTCTTATTACTGTGAAATTGTCCATGTCGTACGTTTTTTCGTTCAATGTTTGGCATGCCACAGACCTGTCATACATTGAGCGAAAAAACATGACACACTGTTAAAAATTTGAAACTTTTGCTGCATCGTCACCGATTAAAAAAAATTTCACAATAAATATATAAAACCATTGACTTTCTAATATACTAATAATAAATAATATACTAATAAATCTAATTTCTAATAATAAAACTTTATATGCACCAGTTTCTAAAACAAACAAAATACAATAGCCATAAAAAAAATTTACTTACCTTTACTTATTTACATTACGGAATCCTACAACGAGGATACTTTATTTTATTTATAATTTATCCAAGAAAATACATCACGCGTTCCAAATTAAAAATCTATCCAACAAACTAAAAGAATTATTTCTGCTTCCAGATATCGTTTCATGCGGCAGACGATTCAGTAATTACAAAATTTGATGCAATGTTTTCATTTAATGTCCGGTATTCAGGCACATTTTGCGAATACAGAGATAACAAAACGAGATTGAACAATCAGAAAACGGCATTCAAAGTTTTTGCTTTTTTAAGTGAGCGAATTTTCTGATTGGTCAATTTCGTTTCGCTAACAGCACAAAATCTATCCAGATTTCTGCTATGAAAAATACTTTTGTTCCTTAAAAAACTTAGCGTAAAAAACTGTTTAAGCACTGTAAAAATTAAAAGAAATGAATTTTAAAAAGACACTGCGTACATTCAAGCGAATTATTTTAAATTGGGGAATTTCTTATTTGTGTATTTTACAGATATTATTTATATCAATAAACAGTCACAAAAATAATTGTGTACTTATCAGCGCCGTGCGAAAGGGGGGGGGGGGCGAAGATAACGGTTTTACGGGCGCAGAAATTTATACTACCAACGTCATTTTTAGCTTGTCACAAGAAAAAGTTCGGGGAGGGGGCGCCAAATTGAGACTTTGACCCAGTCACAGTTTCCTCTTCGTACGCTGCGTTCCATACTTAAAAATTCGGGAAAAACAACTACTTACTAGAGATAAAAATTACAGAAAAGGAATTTTAAAATTTTGCTGCGTAAATTTTGACAAAGTTATATAAATTTTACAACTTACGTTCGTGAATTTTACAAATATTTTATTTCTAAAATTTAGTAAGGATATTTATCAAATAATATAATTTCTATATCATATAATTTCTATAATTTTAAACTGAAACATTATGACTGCATTAAAACAACAACAAAAAAAATCAGTGGATCCACAAAACTCGCTGTGCAGGAATCAGTAAAATGCATGAAACTCGTCGACGCCGCAATAACTAACGTGTGTATGAGCGCTTCGCGCCCATTAAAACTAAAAAAACATCAGTGGATCCACGAAACTCGCTGTGTAGGAATCACTAAAATGCACGAAACTCGTCAACTCCGCAGTCACAGACGTGTGTATGAGCGCTTCGCGCCCATTAAAACTAAAAAAAAACATCAGTGGATCCACGAAACTCGCTGTGCAGGAATCACTAAAATGCACGAAACTCGTCAACTCCGCAGTCACAGACGTGTGTATGAGCGCTTCGCGCCCATTAAAACTAAAAAAACATCAGTGGATCCACGAAACTCGCTGTGCAGGAATCACTAAAATGTACGAAACTCGTCAACGCCGCAGTCACAAACGTGTGTATGAGCGCTTCGCGCCCATTAAAACTAAAAAAACATCAGTGCATCCACGAATCTAGCTGTGCAGGAATCGCTAAAATTCGCGAAACTCGTCAACGCCGCAGTCACAGACGTGTGTATGAGCGCTTCGCGCCCATTAAAACTAAAAAAACATCAGTGGATCCACGAAACTCGCTGTGTAGGAATCACTAAAATGCACGAAACTCGTCAACTCCGCAGTCACAGACGTGTGTATGAGCGCTTCGCGCCCATTAAAACTAAAAAAAACATCAGTGGATCCACGAAACTCGCTGTGCAGGAATCACTAAAATGCACGAAACTCGTCAACGCCGCAGTCACAGACGTGTGTATGAGCGCTTCGCGCCCATTAAAACTAAAAAAAAATCAGTGGATCCACGAAACTCGCTGTGTAGGAATCACTAAAATGCACGAAACTCGTCAACTCCGCAGTCACAGACGTGTGTATGAGCGCTTCGCGCCCATTAAAACTAAAAAAAACATCAGTGGATCCACGAAACTCGCTGTGTAGGAATCACTAAAATGCACGAAACTCGTCAACTCCGCAGTCACAGACGTGTGTATGAGCGCTTCGCGCCCATTAAAACTAAAAAAAACATCAGTGGATCCACGAAACTCGCTGTGTAGGAATCACTAAAATGCACGAAACTCGTCAACACCGCAGTCAAAGACGTGTGTATGAGCGCTTCGCGCCCATTAAAACTAAAAAAACATCAGTGGATCCACGAAACTCGCTGTGCAGGAATCACTAAAATGCACGAAACTCGTCAACTCCGCAGTCACAGACGTGTGTATGAGCGCTTCGCGCCCATTAAAACAAAAAAAACATCAGTGGATCCACGAAACTCGCTGTGCGGGAATCGCTAAAATGCACGAAACTCGTCAACGCCGCAATTAGTAACGCATGCATGAATGCTGCGCGTCCATTAAAAGAAAACAAAAAAATCGCTGTTTTCACGAAACTCGCTAAGTTAGAATTCTTAAAATGCACAAAACTTGTCAAAACTGCGTTAACTAACGACACTATATAACCGAAAAATTATTCTCTGGATGCTCAAAAGTCGCATTGAAGAAATTTCTAAATTGAGCAAATTTGCGGTTATTAATGCAGATATCCAACTATTAAAATCTTTGTAAATTTGTACGAAAATACGTTATAAAATTTTGAAATATATATATTTTTTTAATGTATTTATGGTACATATATATTGCGCGAATTTTTAAATAAAAAAGAAAGTTTTTCTGAAATAGGAATTCACTTTCAGTAAAATTAACACATCATCTCAATTTTTTAAATGAAATTGATAAATCATAACTTAAATCATTGAATATTTATTTCGAGAAATTTATTTCGTACCGCATACTTGTCTCCAAATGTATGTTCTTATTTATTAAAATAAGAAATATCTTTAAAATAAAACTAAAAAAAGGCCGGGAAAATATAGTCATACATGTATAATACAATCTCCTTTTTTAATTCAAACAATAATAGACTGATGTAACAATGAGATTTCATAAAAGCCAATCAAACAAAAGATAAGAAACCGTACAATCCGGTTAAACCGATCAAAATTCCTGAACTAACAACTGTAGGCGTGGAAAGAATTCAGAAAACGATCCGGTAACAAGAAAAAGCCATCAGAAGTGTCCAATCAGAAATGGCTTAGACATTACCTAAACAGAAGCACTCCTTAGGGTTGCCATATTGAAGATCCGAGTGGAGAAAATGAAAATGCACGGTTGCCATGTCGAAACATTTATCGCTAAAAAAAAAGTCGCCTTGGCGAAGGAGAGTAAAGTACATTTCACCCAAAAAATGATTTTTCCTCATCATTATTTATATTTGGTGTATCTTAATTATCTACTTTATTTTAATATTTTTCTATAATTTATTTTACTTAACTTTATTTGTAATAATTACTTGCTTTTTAACTATTTATTATTTAAATATTTACTTAATTATTGTAATGTTTGAATTTATTATATGGCTTATATAAGGCTTATATACCTACATTATAAGGCTTAACTACCAATGAAATTAGGGTCATTCCACATGAATTCAACCAATGGGTGTTGCATCATAGTCACAGATTTTTTTAAAATTTTTATCATAGACAGACACAGTAGTGAAACCCTCAAATCTGAAATTTAAAAGTAATTTTCACAATATTGGCTGAGATACAGCCATTTGAAAACTGATCATTTTTACGAAATGGCGGCCATCTTGGAATTGTATTAGTGTCTAAATATGGCCATAACTTTACAACTAATGGCTCCAATTTTATATATCTGATACCAATTTGAAGCTATTTGCTTTAATTTAACAAAATGATCATTTTCTTTTAATATGACATCTATTTTTACTTACTAAAGCATTTTGCCTTGTGTCTCAAACTCAATATTGGCAGAGTGAAAAAGTATTGAATAGTAACATCTTCAAGAAGGGAAGTGCCTGTTTTTTAAAGCATCATACCATTTCTTCTTCTAATTATTTGAAAAAAGCTATTTTTAATTATAATGAGAAAACTGCATTATAAAAGATATAATATATAAATACTCCTCTACTATAAATACTATTACTCCTCTGAAACAATGGAATTAACCAATTGCTACCATTTTGATGAAATTTCACAGTAATATTTTGTACGATTTTTGTTTGTGACATGGGAAATATATTTTTACCAGAATGTTTTATTCTATTTTTAGAGATCTAACATGAAATGAAGCTTTTCTTTTAGACAATTAACATAAGATTCTTGAATTCAATTAAAAAAAGAATTTGTAAAAAAAAAGTTTTATAAATTTCTCATTTTATGATAGCTGATACTGAATCCTATACATTTTTTTAAGCTTCATGTAAGTGCATAAAAAAAATTATTTCTGTTTTCAATTAGTTGATTTTTATTGTTGTTTTAAATGAAAAAAAGTACTTTAATAAGTTGTTTGATTAAAAGTTTTCATGTTAAGTGCAATATGTTTTATTTTCTAATTTATATTACATATGAAATATTTGCTATCAATAGTAAGTTGACTCTTTTTAAAATATTGTATAATATATCAAAAATATCGTGATATTTATGAAGCCTGGTAAGGAACACAGTTTGGGAGTAAATAAAAAATATGAATCAGCTATTGATGGACAGGAATAGAAAAAGTAAAGTCTGATGAATGGATGATACATTCATAGATCAGACAAACACAATGACAAAGTGAGTCTAGCTGCTTTCTTTTTATATTTCGATTATTTGACTTGTTTACAGTTAGGAAACAAATCATATAAGTTTCATTTTTATTTCCCTACAGAAGAAAGGTTTTTCCAAAACCTAGAATTTCCCAAGCTCACAAATAATGGAGACTATGATTGAATTTTAGAACAATCGCTATAGCATAATTAAAAATAACTTAATGCAATATTCATTTACAAATTCAAAACATTTTTTCCTTTAGAATATTTAAAATTAAAATGAAATTCTTAAAATAGCAACTAATGCAAATTTAACTTAGTCCTATCGAGTTTTGAAGAAGAGTATTTTCAAAGACTCGCACAGAAAACTACTCATTAGAAAAGCATTTTCTGACCACGCTATAAATGATTTAGTAAATAAAGGTTACATATCAAAGCGTAAATGCCCTCCTCTTTTTTTTTCTTTGCCGTTGGTTTTGTTAGCATAAGAAAATATAAATATTATTGTCCGGATTCTCTGAAATTTTAATGAATCGTAAGTATAACTAAATCAAAGTCCTTTGTAAATTTTCATAAAAAAATATGCATATTTTAGAGGAATAACTTTTAACATGGATAGAATTCGTACCGAAAAGTAAATCCTCTCAGTCTGACAGAAACTGAATTATATTTAACTTTGTATTGTAAAAGGCTGAAATTCATATTTTAAAAACCCAATAACACAATTGATTGGAAGAAGGTTTCAGCTTTATAGGTGTATTTTGGGTTTATTAGTACTTTTAAAATTGAATTTTGGAAAGATGTTGCAATAAGGGAGAAAAACACTTTTCTGTAAAACAACCTTTTTAATAATTTTTTTTTCAAGGGTTTAGTTGTGATATATTTTTAGCTGATTGCAGCATTTGAGACATAAAAGTACAATCTTTTAGAACATGTTTTCTATTTTGAACTTTACTAAGTGGTTTGGAAAATGTTAATTAATAATGATAAAATACTCCCACAATATATTTTTTGGATCTGCATTTCCACTAATGCAAATCCTTTAGGACATGTGTCACAGATACTCGGATCTTCTAAAGACCGAGATGGACTTTTAATGAGAATGAGTTACGGTTCTTGGCACAGATGTCATATACACACCACATTAATGTGACTTTTTTTCTGATGTCAATTTGGCAATAACTTCATTTTTAAATGTCAGTTGCATATATATTTTTAATTATTTTCTATTAATTTAAAAAGGAAATAATGATAAATAAAAAAAATTTAGTTAATAATTATCGAATAAAAAAATTTATATCATTTGAAAAATGAAAATAAAAGTAAATAAACAGATTATTAATAAATAAATAACAGTAAACTGGTTACCATGTGGTACATAAAATTGCCATTTTGTTTGAACGTATAATGTGATGCATATATAACATCTGTGCCCAGTTTTTAATTAATAATTAAAATAATTATATAAGAATTTTAAAATTCTGAGGCCCAGGTATGTTAGGAAAGGCCTTGGCTTATCTTCAAAAAAAAAAAAAAGTTGAGCTTGTGGATTTTGATAGACATTGCACCTGCACACACACATAGACAGAACGATTTGTTATTTTATTAGTATAGATAAAGCAATAGCAACGCAAACATGATTAGTGTTTAATTCTTTTTCCTGTGTTGGTCAAAAGATGAGAAAGATTCAAATTATGTTGATCATTTTTGAGAAAAAAATATACTGCAGTCAATAATAGTCCAAATTTTGGTGAAAAGTAACCTTTTCCCCCCAAATCAGACTATGAAGAAGCAGTCAACAAGATGTGATAGCATTATTTCAAAATTATGTATCAAAATTTGGATTTCACAAGGTGAATTTAAAAAAAAATTCTTAATATCTTTCAGTTTTTAAAATAAAATGAAACCAAGTTTTGACAAATAAATCATCCTCCTGATATTTGTTTACAAGCAATATTCTAAGTACCTTTTTGAATATAATGCAATAATTTTTAACATAATATTGTGCAAATTTTAGAAATTTGCAGATTTCTTGTCTTTGCTTTGTTTATATCTTATAAAAAATAACTTGAATACAGTCAAAGTTCTATAATCAGCAATTTCCTATAATTCGTGTTACTTTATGAATGTAAACAATGAAATAAACAGTTAAAAAAAAATCACAAATTAGTGATCCAAAAACGATTTTTTAAACAAATAATAAAAAAAAATCATAATAAACATTTAAAATATATATATAACTCTTTTATTTTATTAACAGTAAAATACAAACTGTATTGCAGAGCCTATGTAATTATTTTTATATAACTGTACATAAATTTTTTAATAAAATAACTTTAAAAAGGCATTTTTTGAGATAGCCTATTAAATTAATTTTTAGATTTCATGTTTATATTATCATATTATACTGATTATAGAATAAAATAGCCATTTAATTCTGTCTATTTTATTATTTATTTATGATTTGTATGGTAATTTTCAGCTTTTATTTCATAACTCCTGATCCCATTGAAATCCCACTCTAAAAATTTCAGAATTTAAAGCTTATAATATTACAACAAACATACAATTTTTTCAAAAGTTTTAAAAATGACTATCTAAAATATTTTCAAATTTAAAATTTTAAAAAATTTAAAATTTTATTTATTTTTATTATACATAGTCGACTTGCATATCAAATTAAACCTTATAAACTCCTCTTTTGAAATGAGTGGTCATAAAATTTTCTATGTTTGATAGAACTTGAGAAATTCAAAATTGAAAATATTTATGCAAGTCAAAAAATGATGATTTTTCAAAATTTAAATAATTAATTGTATAAAAATTTAAAGCGATAAACAAAAAATAAAAATATGCTCTAATTTATATCATCATAGAGAATGATTCCTATCAGTTTCATTGAAATTGGAAATGGTCAGGTTGAGTCACTGGTTGATTTGGCATGGAATGACCCTCTATAATCTGCAATATTCCATAACACACACAATCTTTGGCCCCAACTTGTGCAGATTATAGAACTTTGACTGTATTATAATGAAATCAACATTATAATGAATGCTTACAAAAATACTGTAAATTATTAAAACAAATCAAATACAGTAAAAAGAGAAACTAATAAAGTATGACACCTTTAAAAATTATTAAAAGTAAAGATCAAATAACTAATTAAATAAAACAATACTTTTTCTTGAATTACTCAATGAATATTGACTCATAAAGATAGTTTATTAAATCATGTAAAAATCATAAAATAAAGAAGTTTTATTTCAGGTTTATCCAGTATTAATAACACTGATAAACAAATTTTAACGAATTTTCGATTTCTCAATATACGTTGGGTGTTTCTTATAGATTTCAAGCTGCTGAAAAAGAATATGTTTGAGAAAATTTTCTATCACCCTCCAATTTTGAGAAATTTCATTTATAAGTTTTGGAGTATGTAGGCATCGTATAAGCATTATAATTATATTACGTTATCCTTTTTCATGTATTTGATTCACACAAACATTCTTTTTTCTTATTATAACAATAGAAGAAACAGCAAGAGAGTAGAAACAGATGTCCCCCTAATAAATTTTATTTTAGCGGCCTTGAATTGACAGCTCTAGCCATACCCACAGTATTTGACTTTAACGCAAATCCATGACAATTGTAACTTTCGAGACGAGTGTACAACTATTTTTTTGTTCTGTAAGATTTTTTAATTAAATTTTGATTGTAATTATCGTATTTTTTTCTACAATATGTAAAACATGTCTAAAGGATGTGTCAATGAACCTGATTCTTTCTGCTATGTGTGGGGAAGCTAACTTTAAAAAATCACCGATGCTCTTTCGCGCCGTTAATAAAGACTGCCTATCATATGTACTTTGGATATAAAGTAGGTGAACAAGATAAGAAATGGGCACCTCCTTCTTGTTGTACACGATGTGCTATAAACCTCTGGGCATGGATGAAATGTATAAAAAGGTATTAGTACTTTGCTATACCCATGAGTGGCGAATGCCGAAGGATCATATAACTGACTGCTACTAATGTATTATAAAAATTAAAGGATTCTCTGCAAGAAGTAAACATAAAATTAAGTACCCGAACTTAGATTCAACAATGTCACCAGCATTACGTAATGATGATTTACAAATACCAAAACCTCCAGAGAATTTTACATATGACGATGCAGCCGTAGAAATGGAAATTGATGAAACTTAAACTTCCTCTACATCTGATATGAACTATTCTCCTGGCATAAATGAAGAACCACACCTAATTACCCAAAAAGAATTAAATGATTTTGTGAGAGGCTTAAATTTATCAAAGAAAAACTCAGAATTACTTGGATAAAGATTGCAAGGTTGGAATCTCCTGAAAAACAATACAAACATCACAAAACAATACATCTATTTATCGAGATTGACATAAGAAATATTCGACATTTTTTCAAGAAAAAATGATTTATGCTATTGTAATGATATAAGTGGCTTAATGTCTGCTTTAAATTGTCAATATAACTCGGAACAATGGTCTATAAGAGAGAAGCCACAGATAAGACATTTACCGTTACACAAAGTATGAAATTTCTTATTAATATCATTTCTTTTTACGAAAATTCTTCTTTATTTTTCTGAAGTTTTATAAACAATGAATACTTTCAGTGTTTTATATATTAATTTTAAGCTTTATAAGTGTTTATTTAAAAGTTTGTCATTACTAAAATACAAAATGATAAATTTCATAAGGTATATGTGTTGAATAAATACTACAAAATTCAGATTTTCAAGATTTTGAATTTTTTAAAAATCTGTGGGTGATGGAAACTTTTTAATGGCATATTCTTTCATAGCACCACCTAAAATATAAAAGTCACCACATACTTAGTTAGAAACAGAAACCTTGTTTATCAGTGTAATTAAAAAAGCTTTTCAAGCTTTATTAATTATTAATACTATAATTAATATATAAATATACTTAGTCAAAAGATTGTGATCACCAATGATATCAGAAATGTCTTGATTGTTTCAGAAATTTATGCTCCTTCATGAAAAACCATCAGTTTAATCTTGTACTATTGAGTATTGCATATTACAATACATATGGAATGATATAATAATGAAAAAACATGTAATTCTGTCCTTAAATCTGAAATGAAAATTTCATTATAAAATATAATACGGAAGATTATACGGAGTCTACTGTAAAAGTGAGAAATATTGCGATCATTCCTTTTCTGCAGGATATATCAGCTCAATATATATATAAAAGAAAAAAAATTCTTAGTCTTTGGCTCCCTTTTTGGCCGCTTCTACTCGGACCGGATGTGCGCGTAGTCCACAGGCTACACGGACCGGGTCATGATTGCGCATGCGCAGACGATAGGTTCAGCAGTTTTCCATGTAAAGAAACACGGAGTAAGAAGCAGGAGGGGAAAGTAGTGTTAAAATTTTGCCATGATGATTTTTTGACAATAGACGGCGAAACCGCTACTAGCAGGCTGACTCATCGAGGGAAGCGAAATATCTCACCACTCTGTACGATGTGGCGAGAAAATGCTTGGCGAGACTTCTAGATTTGTGAGATAAATACTTTAACACTAGAACGGCGGCAAAATTTTACCTACTGGAACGGCGGAAGGGGTCAATTTGACCCCTCGATGAAACTACTGAAATAACAATGCTAAAACAATTTTAAATGGCATACATTGTGACAAATATGTAATTTCCCTGTATTTCATAATTTATAGTTAATATTACTCGATATTTTATTTTATTTTTAAAGTACTGTGTATGTAACGGCTGCAAGGCGATCAATTTGGTACATACTAAACTACTCAAAAAACTCATTAATTTGAAATAAAAAATGGTTTAAAATAAATGTTTTCAAAAATTAAAACCAATGTTAACTAAAATAAAACACAATTTATAAAATAATAATTTTTTTTTTAAATCTACTTACTCGCCGAATGAACTACACTCTGAATCCAATAAATGAGAAACGTATTCGGTTGTTTCCTTTATTTCATTATAAATGTAGCTGAATGGTTTATATCGAAAGCATTTCGTTTGAATTTTTTTAATGCTTAACATAGTCCCGTACATGTATTAGACATTAATGCAATTGATACAAAAATAATTTTTAACAATTTTTCCAGTGCATTTTCCGCACACAACTTTGGAACACGATGCACAAAATTCTTGAGATTTGTTTCCATTGCATTTCTGTACTTGACACTTTTTTCTCTTTATATCCACTTTATTTTCGTTTGTTTTTTCTGAAGATTCAGGAAGGATCTTTGGGAGTTTTGAAGCCATAAGAACCATTCTTAATTCCTCTCCTAATTTCAATAGAAAATCTCTTCTACTGACGGGCTTGCCTGTTACACTTTTATAAATTATCCAGGCGTTCAAAGCTGCATGATCTAAAATATTGAAAAAGATATGTACAGGCCATCGTCTAGAAGCAGATTTACCGGAGTATTTTCGGCACATCTGATCACGAATATCCACACCACACTTTGTTACGTTGTAATAATCTATTGAATCTGGCAACTTTTTCAGGCTGTCCTCAGTTTTTACAGTAGAATGTAATGAGCTCAATAGAAAAACACTTTTGTTTCGTTTGGCTTGATAGATGGTAAGTGTCATATTATCATGTTCCACTATCTTCGATGAATAAAGAGTACTGCGCATATTTTTCAAAGCTATAGGAATTTCTCTTCTGTTCTTTTCCATTGTGCCAACCAAAGTTGTATTTTTAGATTTTAGCATTTCAGCTAATTTGATGCTAGTAAAGTAATTATCTGTCGTAATATTTATTCCTCCCTTTGTTTAGATGGGGATCTGTTAATTTCATGACAACATTTTCAGATAAACGTAATTGAGGATTTGCTGTTTCATCTTTTCCTAGATAAGGAAATCCATTCAAGAGGTATTTAGTATCAACGTCAACAGATAACCAAAATTTTATTCCAAATTTATCAGGTTTATTTGGCATATATTGCGTAAATTTACATCTAGCTTTAGATGGGAACAATTGTTCATCAACTGTAATATTTTGTCTTGGTCGGTAGCATGTTTTGCAATTTTCAATAAATTTATTCCACATTTCAGATGCAAGAGCAAATTTATCAGTCTGTAATCGACTAGATCTTGTTGTTTTTTCGTCAAACCTCAAAAATCTTTTTATTTCTTTGAACCTATCTCTTGAGATAGTTTCTTTGCAAAATGGTATGCCCCATGCTTCAGACCACAATGAATATAAATCTAAACCCTTTGCTCCTGTTGCTCCACGAATATATAATATAGCAACAAAAGCCTCTAACTCAGCTAAAGATAAACTCCATTCGTTATTTCCACGTTGTCGATGAGCTTCTGATTCTGTACATTTCTTTATATGCAACAAGATAGCACCGTCAATGAAAAGCTTGAAAGCACTAGACACTTTGTCCTCAAAAACACGAGTCTTTGCAAAAGATGTTGGTCCCACCGTTTCTTTTAGAACATTATAAGCAGGAACACGGCCGCAAGCTGAATTTTTAGAATTTATTTCATTCCAGATAGTGTTATCAGGGGCAGTAAAAGCAGTTTTGATAATACCCTGATCCGCTTTTTTTCGTTTATTTCTGCTTAGCTGTTCTTCGTTCACATCACTGTTCTCGGATTCACTAATAGTTTGTGTCTGAAATTCATCTTCAGATTCGACAGAAAAATTATCATTTTCACCTCCGTCAGACTCATTTTCAGAGTGCTCCTGCAACAATTTTTTAATTTCTTCATTAGTAAGACCTCTTTTTCGATTATAAGACATATTTTGTAAAATTTAAAAATAAGATGGAAAAAAGTCAGAATATCAGCAAACGACAGAGTTTATGTTTCAGCGTATCATTCACAGAATAAAGGTAAGGCGATAATGAATGTGACGGCAATATTATCCCGCCAAACTGTCACTGGTATTCGCTCGTTCCACACAGGGACCTGGATTCATTTCACCGGCGTCATCTATGTTTCTTTTATTGCGAGAACGAAAACAGACAGGCGCAAAGAAAGGGATTATGGCCAAAAAATTGACACCCTTTTGTCGATGAAAGCGGGAAGATATACGTTCAACTGCCTGCCTTAGGAACAATGGAATTCGTACTCAAATCATAAAATCCCTCCCCTACGGTTACCACCTGCTGCGAGTAATCTGAACTAACAACAGTAACAAATGTGAAAATACATTTGTCTATTTGTGAAAAGAAATGTAAGTATGAAAAACCATGCACCTGCTTTTTTTTTTTTTTTTTTTGAAATATTTTCTTCAAAATAATGGAAAAAAGCTAACAAAGGAAAACAACTATCTTAGAAATAACAATATAGTGTGACCACCCTGGTTTGTATTTCTCTGGGAGACAGTATAAATGCATCCGAAAAAAAGCTTATCACTGAATTTTTCTCATGGTTTCACAATGCTTCGCGTACGAAGACTATTTTACCAAAGGGGTCAAAATGACCCCCGTCCGCCGTTCTAGGAATACTTGCAAATATTTCAAAAACTAACCAATCTAGAATGCTGATTTTTATAAAAGAAATATATGTTATCTATTTAGGAAAAGTCAAAAAATTTCAAACGATTTCTTCCAACCAAACAAAAGTGATCCACGGACGAAAGTGCTCAGGTGTCAAAATGACCCCTACCGCCGTTCTAGTGTTAAGAGGGTGTTTTCGCTAATGGAGAGTGTAGCCGTCCTGTTTACGTTTATTTTGATCGCGTGAAGAGGAGCTCGAGCGAACTTAGAAGAATTGTAGAGAAAAAATACGTGCAGAGAAAGAATTCACAAAACTGATTAAAAATTTTGCATTGGAAATGTGCAATAATAACAAATTTAAGTAGTAAAAATGAACTTCAACTCCGTATAAATTGATTTATTTTATTGAAAAGTAATAAAGTTTAAAAATATTAAGATACACTGTTTTTTCACAATACATTATTTAACGAGCTATGGATTTTATGTACCATACATAATTCGATATTTATATGTGTTGGTCAATAAAAAATCACAGTTTGAATTTTTTTATTAACTAATATTAAATTTAGCGATTACTTAATTTTTTTTTCTCAAATTCATTGTGAACTTTTATTATCTTAATTATTAAGAGACATATTACATATTTGAATAAGATTTAAAATTCTAAAATTTTACTAATTTCATTGTCTGATTTTTTTTTTGGGGGGGGGGATATAATCAATTATTTGATTGAGGGATTAACTGTATTATAAAATTATTATAATTAAAATATGAGCGTATTATTTAATATACATTAAATAAAAATAACAGTATATTATTAGAGATATAAAAAGTGTGATTTTCCAACCCATCAAAAAAGTATTTTTAAGCTTTTTTTTTTTTTTTTTTTTTTTTTTTTTTTGTTAAAGTCTTGTGAGATTTTAATGTTTAGTAATAAAGTATAAATATTTATATTTTGTTTTGGAATGTTAAATGTCACTTTAAGAATTCTCCCCCTTTTAAAAGTAATTTTATCATGTTCTCCCCCATTCTATCCTTATAAAAATTAAATATGCAATAATAAAGACATGAATAATTAGATTGTTGTTTTGATGGATGTCATACAAGGGGTTAATATATGCCTCCTCCCTATTTTCTTCTAATTTTAACTAAATATATAATATTGGGCTCTTTCTTATGAAATAATTTTAATGCTATACATTCTTATGAAATAGTTTTAATGCTATTAAAGCATTGATAGTAGAAAATTAGTTGTAATATTTCTAACAGTTGCCTTGATATTTTTCTTACTATGAATAATTGATGACTTCATTTTAAATAAAAATATTCCAGAATCTGAACAGCAACTATCATAAAAAGCACACAAAAATAAATGGCAAGATACTTGTCAAGATGCTTATCTGATACTTTTTGTTATGTACTTTTAGCTTAACGTTTAAAGAAATAATGTCAAAGTATCATACACTATTTTATTCATTTCAATGAATAGAATACTGTATATTTTTTAATAATTTGATTTTTAGTGAATAATTTTTGTTACAGGTCCGATAAATTATACATGCAAGTGTACTACTACTTCATTATCCTGTCGATTAAAAAAACTATCAACAAATTATAAGATTAAATGCCAATAATGGATGATCGTAAATGTCACATTCACTTGATATTAAACAGAGTAAACGTGTTTCACATCATCAAATGATTTTTAATTTGACATTTTATTTATATTTTTATTATTGGTTTACTAACTTAATTATTCTTTTGTTATTTAAAATAAAAATTATGTCAGTTTGTTTAACTTTCCAAATAGTTAGGCGATTTGTATAATTTGGCAAAATTGATCGACAGGATAACCAAATAATATCCATGCAAATATTAAAAAATTGGTAATTCAAGCATTAATTTCAGGACATTTTACAAATAAAAGATTCATTCAATAGATTTCATTTGCAGCTAAAATGTAATTTCATATTGAATTACATGTTATTGTTAGAAAGTGATATGTACTGTATTCTGCTTTTAAATATCTCGAAAAAAAAAGTGTTATCTACTACTAATTTTAAAATATGATCTAGATTTGCAGAATGCTAGATTTTGATAAGCATTGAAATCATTTTAATTGCACTAAATATTTGTTTCTAGTTTCATATTAGTAATATTACATTTATTATATTTTAATTATATGAATCATTAACAAATAATTATATTGACTTAATAAATATTGTTAAATATTAACAATTATAAAATGTTCATACATCTTTCATTTATACTATAAAATTAGTTTATTTTTTTAATAAAAATTAATAAATATTTAGATTATATCCTAATTATAACAATATTCATGATATACA
This sequence comes from Maratus speculifer, assembly GCA_964019185.1. Lineage (NCBI taxonomy): Eukaryota > Metazoa > Arthropoda > Arachnida > Araneae > Salticidae > Maratus > Maratus speculifer. Next base: position 6,997,417 of record CAXHSM010001350.1, on the reverse strand, counting down.
ATTAGCATATTTTAAATAAATAATAATAAATGTTTATACTGAATGCTAAATTAATCTTAAACATTTGGGATTTTCTTTAAATTGGTTTTTAAATTTGAAGTACTAATTACGAAATATATATACACATGACATAACTACCATTTTTTCCGCCCTTTTTTCACGTTTTATCAATGATGATTATTCAAAGTTCATAGCTTCTTAAAAAATATATATACTAATTATATTGCTATAATTTATAATTATCAATTAATACTAAACCAATATAAAGTATTTATTTACAGAAAGCTATAATAGATTTTTCAATATAAATTATGCATAATTATATTAATATTATATTAATATTATTATATAATAATTAATTAATTAATAATATTATTAATAATATGTAATAATTTATTAATACTAATGTTAATTACATTAGATAATTAATTGCAGCTTGAAAAACAAAATGCATGTAGTTTTAATTAAAAATGACAATTTTTTTAAAATATAAATAACATATTTATTTTTATTATTATGTAAATATAGTATATAATAATAAATTATGTAATATATTTACATAATTAATTAATAATTATATTAATTAGTAAACTTTGAAAATATTTTTTTGTAACAAACATTCAAAAAACTTTTTTTTTTTCAAACCCTCCAATATGATCCGCGCGTACTGTTTGTATAAATTTTATACAAAAACATCAGAAGTAGCCTTCGCCGAGTGCGAGAGCACGATAGATAAGCATGTGCCAGATTTGTGATTCCTAGAGATGCTGTTTAGACACTACCGTTCACTCCTGTGTCTGTTGATTGGCACTAATCGTGAAGTCCCGCCAAGCATCTTCTTGCCACATCGCACAGAGTGGTGAGATATTTCGCTTCCCGACGATCGATGCTTCAGCAATGCTTTTCAATGGGAAAAATGGTCATTTTTAAAAAAAAATTTACGAAAAATCTGAATTTTTAGAAAGTTGCAGAAATGAAAATCTGGTTAATTGAAGTTTTCTTCACAACATACATATTTTTTTATAGGTATTCGGCGCTTCATTTTCGTTTTTAAGCCATTTAAAATACGAGATCATTCTGACAAAAATCAAAGGGCAGGCCATTTAAAAACATTGAATATCGTTGATTAAAATGACTGTTGAAAGTTTCTTGAATATCGCAAAGAAACAGCGTTATGATTTTTAGAAATTAAGTATTAATCAAATATTTTGGAGTAAATTTTAATTTTGCGTATAGTTTTTATAGTCTTAGACCATTTTAATAATCCATAACTTTGGATTATTTATGCAATTAATGCATGTAGAATTAAAGCTAATTTTTATTTTAATTATTTGGAGCAACTGCTTATTCATATTATGGATGTCTTGTGTGTCACCCCCCCCACTCTGCCCCCCCAGGGGGGGCACATTTTTAATTTCTTTACAACACCAGTCGTGTGACACATCATTTCAAAGGTCTGCAACTGCTTATTCATATTATGGATATCTTGTGTGTCACCCCCCCACTCTGCCCTCCAGGGGGGACACATTTTCAATTTCTTTACAACACCAGTCGTGTGACACATCATTTCAAAGGTTTGCAACTGCTTATTCATATTATGGATGTCTTGTGAGTCACCCCCCTACTCTGCCCCCCCAGGTGGGGCACATTTTTAATTTCTTTACAACACCAGTCGTGAGACACATCATTTCAAAGGTCTGCAACTTCTTATTCATATTATGGATCTGTTGTGTGTCACCCCCCTAATCTGCCCCCCCCCAGGGGGGGGGCACATTTTTAATTTCTTTGCAACACCAGTCGTGTGACACATCATTTCAAAGGTCTGCAACTAATTATTCATATTATGGATGTCTTGTGTGCCACCCCTCACTCTTCCCCCCCAGGGGGGCACATTTTTAATTTCTTTACAACACTAGTCGTGTGACACATCATTTCAAAGGTCTGCAATTGCTTATTCATATTATGGATGTCTTGTGTGTCACCTCTCACTCTCCCCCCCAGGGGGGCACATTTTTAATTTCTTTACAACACTAGTCGTGTGACACATCATTTCAAAGGTCTGCAACTGCTTATTCATATTATGGATGTCTTGTGTGTCACCCCCCACTCTGCCCTCCAGGGGGGACACATTTTCAATTTCTTTATAACACCAGTCGTGTGACACATCATTTCAAAGGTTTGCAACTGCTTATTCATATTATGGATGTCTTGTGAGTCACCCCCCTACTCTGCCCCCCCAGGTGGGGCACATTTTTAATTTCTTTACAACATCAGTCGTGAGACACATCATTTCAAAGGTCTGCAACTTCTTATTCATATTATGGATCTGTTGTGTGTCACCCCCCTAATCTGCCCCCCCAGGGGGGGCACATTTTTAATTTCTTTGCAACACCAGTCGTGTGACACATCATTTCAAAGGTCTGCAACTAATTATTCATATTATGGATGTCTTGTGTGTCACCCCTCACTCTTCCCCCCCAGGGGGGCACATTTTTAATTTCTTTACAACACTAGTCGTGTGACACATCATTTCAAAGGTCTGCAACTGCTTATTCATATTATGGATGTCTTGTGTGTCACCCCTCACTCTCCCCCCCAGGGGGGCACATTTTTAATTTCTTTACAACACTAGTCGTGTGACACATCATTTCAAAGATCTGCAACTGCTTATTCATATTATGGATGTCTTGTGTGTCACCCCCCACTCTGCACTCCAGGGGGAACACATTTTCAATTTCTTTACAACACCAGTCGTGTGACACATCATTTCAAAGGTTTGCAACTGCTTATTCATATTATGGATGTCTTGTGAGTCACCCCCCTACTCTGCCCCCCCAGGTGGGGCACATTTTTAATTTCTTTACAACATCAGTCGTGAGACACATCATTTCAAAGGTCTGCAACTTCTTATTCATATTATGGATCTGTTGTGTGTCACCCCCCTAATCTGCCCCCCAGGAGGGGGCACATTTTTAATTTCTTTACAACACCAGTCGTGTGACACATCATTTCAAAGCTCTGCAACTTCTTATTCATATTATGGATGTCTTGTGTGTCACCCCCCCCCCACTCTGCCCCCCAGGGGGGGCACATTTTTAATTTCTTTACAACACCAGTCGTGTGACACATCATTTCAAAGTCTGCAACTGCTTATTCATATTATGCATATCTTGTGTGTCACCACCCCAGGGGGCACATTTAAGCTATTGTATAGCTTTTATCACGGGCTTTGAGCGCGGCGACCGTATCTAGAAATTCCGTAATAAAGAAAAAAAACCGTAACACTCCGACTAATGTCTTTTCATTTCGGCAGACTTCTCATTTATTCAATAAAAGAAAAAATTGTTTTCTTATCGGTTATCACGCTCAAAAAGTGTAACTTGAATTAATATCAAAGAAAAAAAACTTAAATTAATATAAAAAAACTGCATAAATAAAAAATAAATATATATAATTATAATTGCATAAGTTGATAAAAATGCTATGCAATAGCTTAGGACAGCAAAATGTTCCTTCTCATACTTTTCCTTTGCAGATTCAAATTCCGAAAAAGACGAAAATGTATTTCCCAGCTGAAATGGCGAATGATTCGGCACTTCATCATTCGGTAGCTCATCTTCCAAATTCAAAACATCGTGAACCGAGTTCCGTTCCTGGTCGTTACCGTGCGGTGCAATTTCCGGGTCATCATTCAAATTCCGATCCATAAAATCATTAGTCGTATTTCGGTCCAAGTCGTCATCGTTTAGCCCTGAAAAGGGCTGTTGATTGTTAAGAAAATCTCCAGGCATGATATAAAAAATATCTGGAAAAGCGAAAAATGAAAACGTGGCGGGCATATGCCAGTTCCTCAAACAGATAGGAAGGGAAAACTAACGAATCCATCTAGGGCTGGCCCCGTGCCATTCTCCGAACAATCAAAGAAAGGGGGGAATAGTAGAAGGAGGGGGTATGACAGTGCAGTACATTCAAACTTGCTGTTTGCCCTTGAAACAGAAGGGTGGGGGACGCATGCTTTAAGCATTTGACTGTGTGCAAAAGGGATTTATTATTGCAAAAGGTCTCCCCTTTTGTCCTGTGTTAGGTGACAGGTATTTCCTTGAAACTAATTACATCTAGGAGTACAAAGATCGACCACCCACTTTTTAATGGAAAAACAAGCACAGAAATTTCTGATAACAAGAGAGTTGTGACAAAAATGTTACACTTATTTTTTTTAACTATACTTTATCATTGATATTCATAATATTTATCCATTATTCTTTTAATTAAAGCATAAAATATGGATCATTTTACTGATCAGGGAGTTAATTGCTTTAGAAATTTTTTACACTTGAATGATATTTGGTATTTTAAAACGAAATAAATAAATGAAAACAAAATTTAACGAAAACAATCTAATTTTAATAATAAGAAGAATATTATTACGTCTTCTTCAGGCTATTTATTGAAAGGCTTTAATAATTTGAAATGGTAAAATTTACAATAAAAATTTTCCGGGTAAAAGAAAACGGGAGATGTTGGCAGTTATGAAAAAAGAATAAAAATGTAATAAAATCTAAGATGAACGTAGTTTGGTAAAAATATATAGGTAGTTTGCCTTATAAATAGAGAAAAATAAGCTTTATATAATTATTTTTAAGATTAATTGTTCCCCAGATTTGTCAATATAAGTACAATAAGTTTGTAAACAGTGAGTCTTTTACTGAAACAAACAGTTTTTCATTTAATATAGATATTTAAATCTAATATAATTTGCAATGTCATAATTTCCTTTAAGGATGCATTGGAAAAAACATTTATCTACCCTCAACGGCTCAAATTTTTCAGACACATTTTCATACTCATTTTTAAAAGTAAAAACATTCCCGAATTGTTTTTTGAAGACATGTGTGAGAAGGCTATCCGATTTTATTTATCTCTCAATTAGAATTTGAGTTATAAATAATTATGTTCTCAGTTTCTCAGTATGACCACTTTTTTCGTTCACGAACTCTCGCTTCGGAATATTCGGTTCAAAGCGCCAACTTTGACAGCATTTTAGAAATATTTTCTGCATTTATCAAAAAATCGACAACCACGACACATTATGTAGCTTCTAAATAAGAGAATTTTCAAGTTAAATGCGTTTGAGAAAAAAATGAATTTAAAAATAAATCAGAAAAAGAGCAGTTTGGATTGAAATACACCCTTAAGGGTGTTTTTAACTGCTCCGCTCAACAAGCGCAAAACGTTTTGACACATTTGCAAATTCATTTTTTAACAGAAATATATGAAATTGGAATGCCTGACTATGGAAGCAATTTCGAACCAAACTTATTTTTCCATTTCATGATAATTAAATTACCTATCCAGTTCTAAGCTATTTCCATCACTTAATTACCCGTTTTTCTCCTGCTTTTCGACCGGTTTTTCTGCTTTCGTCGGTAAATGTGTTCAAAAGTGTCAACTTTGAAAGCTAGTTGTGAAAAATCTATTGTGTTTAAAAAAAAAAAAAAAAAAAAAAAAAAAAAAAAAAACAGAAAATTGAGTGCAATTAGGCAGTTTCTGAATAATAACAACACCTGCTAGTTTCATGCATTTCCGAACAAAAATAAATCAAAGCATGTGTCACAGAGTTGCTTTTTTTGATTTAAGAACAACCTTAAAAGGCTTGAGCTAATCCTATTGAAGAAATTTATAGCGATATCTCGGTTGCAAGTCAGTATTTTTAATTTTTTTTTCTTTGGATAACTGAGATTGATCTGAATAACAGATTTTTACTTTTTCGATTTTGACTGCAGTTTTTTTTTATTATTTAATTTTTTTTGTGAAGATGCTTTCATTTAAGAAAGTGGCCTAATTAAACATATTTTTAAACAAAACTGAAAAAATAAGAAATGGTTTTGGTACAGATTGATCTCAGTTATCCAAAGAAAAAAAGGTCATTATAAAAAAAAAATTGAAATGCAACCGAAATACTGCTTCGTCAGGATTAGCATTAGCGAATGGATTTTTTCACTTAACTGATGTAGCCTCTTAACTAATCAAGTTATTCATTCTTTTATATAAAATCAGCACAACAATTTTTACAAGTAATGAATAAGTAGCTAGTAATTTATTTTCTTATTTTTTGCAATAATAAATTTATAAAAAGTTGGGGCTAAAGAAGAATGAAGGAGTGATACTTGGTCAACAATTATTATAAAAGAGAAGAATTAATTCCTAAAATGAGAGAGAGAGAACTAGTTGGTATTGAAATTTTAAGCCCGAGCTTCTTTGGCGAAGCTTGATTTTTTTTTTTTTTTTTTTTTTTTTTTTTTTTTTTTTTTTACTGAAAAATAAATTTGATAAATTAAAATTATTGGTAAATTTCTAAAAAATAAAAATTGCTATTGGGGAAACCTCAAAGATACAAAAATCACTAAGAAATGCTTAATGTATCATGAATTGACTTTTATATGCCCTATAACCTCTATTATATGATTAATCAAAAATTAGAATTATTTTTTAAACAATAAAACTGAAACTGAAATAAAATTGTGCACACCTTCTTCCACTGTTTATTACATTCTTATGAAAAAAAAAAATGTTGAAAAAGTTTTCTTTTGCTTGCGATTACATCTAATTTGTTTTTCAATGCGACATTATTAAACATTATAGAGTTCCGGGCAGGAAAGGGGATTTGCACTTTTTGATTATTAAAAGCAAAAAATCTCTAAACCTTCCGGGGGGGAGGGGAATTTCAATGCCCTGGAAGATGTCCCACCCGGGCACCCCCCCCCCCCAGAATTCAACACTGAACGTTGAGGGATGATTTTCCCCAGACCACGATCTACATTTATTTGTGATCACAAAATTTGTGACACATTGCCCTGATAAATTTAGAGGCCTTTTTACTTTTTTCTTCTTTTTTCTCGTTAAAAAAATATTTTTCATTCTTTATCGCCGAAAATTGTATCCGCTATTCGGAATGTCCGTTATTTAGAGGTTAAACATGCAAGAATTTAGGTTTTGGGGGTAGGGATCGGAAAACTGTCCATTAAATAGAAGTGTCCGCTATTCGGGAGTGTCTGTTATGGAGGTTTTACTGTATTATACATTATTTATTGTTTAATTATCATTATAATTTTAATAATTTACTTATATTATTTATTTACAATTATTATATTATATTAATATATTAATTATTATGTGCAAAATTATTAATAATATATAATTATTATATTATATATTATAAATAAAAAGTCTTCATTTGGCGCCATCTCCGTTTTTCATTCTGCCGCCCGGACGACCATCCTCCCTTTTGTTTTTATACTGCGCAGAAAAACATGACAACCAGGAAAAATAAATAAATACAATTCGATCCGAATTCTTTATTCAAGGTTTTTAAATGTTAAAGAAATGTTCATAATTTTATATAAAACAAAATTGGTATAGCAGACGGTAATTGAAGATACTGCTTTTAATAATTGAATCAAAAGAAGAATTTAGCAAGATATAAATTAAGATTAAACAATATATATATATATATATATATATATATATATATATATATATATATATATATATATATATATATATATATACACAATTTTAAATCCGGTTCTGGTCAAGTAAATTTAAACAGAATTTTTGGGGCCGGGTCTGGTACATTATGAAAAATGCAAGACTTTATTTGTACCCCCCCCCTTCCCGAATTTAACTTTTAATCTCAATTTTAAATAAAAATAAGAGGTACAATAAAAATTTTATGAAATTTTATATTTTTGAAAAATTTAGATTGTTATTGCTAAAAATAATATATGCGCTTCGCTTAAACATTTAAAGAAAGAATTATTTCTAAAGTTAATTCAATGATCTATATAGTTCTAAATATAACTCAATAGCTTGTTTGTATTAAAACTCATGATTTGTGTTTCTGCATTTTTTTTTTCAGTATTGTATAAATATACTATAATAATAATAATAATATTAATAATAATATTATTATTAATAATAATATTAATAATAATAATATTAATAATAATAATATTAATAATAATATTATTAATAATAATAATATTAATAATAATAATATTTTTATTAAAATCGATTTTTTTTATATTTGAATTCGTTTATTATTATTCCCTGCATTAAACCACTGAAGAATCAAGACTTGCAGGTTTCTGAAACAATTAACATTCTAATTACTAACATAAGTTAGTAATTAAATGATGTAATGATGTATAATTATGTAAATAAAATCCAGTTTTAAATAAGTATTCAGCGTAAATTAAAATTATAATTACAACAAATAATTAAAATTCAGCATTTTACGTTTTTCATAAATAATAAGACCAGTTTTCAACGCAAAAGGATTTGTAATTAATAGTTAAAAGAAAAAGATAAAACGTGTCACAATGTTCTCATAATTATAATTATATGTCATAATTTGCATTCAGTCGCATTTACTTTTCTTGAAAGCTTTTCCGATAATGTTTTCCAGGAAATCCCTTGCCCAACCCCTACTTAATCCGCTGAAAGGGTTGCCTAGTCACAATATAACCCTCCCAACTTTAACTCCCCAAGGCGATGCTAGGTTTCACCGCGGAGGGAAACCTATCACCAATCAACGTGCACGCTTACGATTGACATCACGGTTGACAGCCACCCGCTCAGCTGATCCTATCGTCTGCGCATGCGCAATCATGACCCGGTCCGTGTAGCCTGTGGACTACGCGCACATCCGGTCCGGTTAGCCACTTCGTCCCTTTTTTGGACCCCTAAGCTACAGTCTACTCAGCTAAACAGGTAATCCAGCTCTGACACTGAGATAGATTTAGGCATTTGTCAGTTATATGCTGGCGAGGAAACAGTAATAAATTTGTTTTTAGGATTTGGAATAATGCTTAAAAAAAGTTTTGAATGTCTTCATTGACTATGAAATGTTTACTTATAGTCATCACCCAGACGGTACGTTTCCGATAATGGGTTAATAAAAGTGAGTGAGATCAACAAATTGATGTTTTAAAAGCTACCCAATATTACAAACAGATAAAAGGGATGAAAAGCCCATAGATGCAGTAAAAAATTCGTAAACTGGGGTAAAATTTATTCCACATATTCCTACATCTAGAAATAGGGCAAGACGCCAATAGAATGAATGAATCATAGAAACAAATCAATAAATCATTCAATGAATTAATTGATGGCAAATGAAACGCAAATCTAACTTCTGAATGTTTTGTAATAAAAATAAATTATAATCGTAATTTTCTTATATGCGCAATTCCTTATTTTTCCCTAAATGTCGGAATGTTATTAAATTAGTAACTAAGCTACTTGGTGTATTGCCAATTGTCCAAAATTTTGGGATCGATTAAAGTACCCTTTCACACTTACACCAAAGAGGCTGATTTCAGAAAACATCTTTGCTAAAAAGTGAACAGAGCTTTGAATAAAAGTTTTTATTAAACTCTCTTATTTATAATTTTTATGTATCAAGTCTTTATGAGTTATTCAATATTCATTCTAGTTTAGCCGTCGTGACTCATTCATTGCGTTAGAGTCCGTTTACTCGTCTATGTCTCAAGGAAAATACTGACCAAAAACATAATATTCAACGCGTCTTCTTCTGATTGTAATACTGGATGATTTTTAAAACATAAAAATAGTGTTCCATCCTCTTTGCTAAAGTAAGTTAATGATAAGATGTTTATTTTCGTGTACTCTTTACTAAAAGTTCTCCAATTTGTGATTTGACCATGTGATAGGGCTAATATTTTATATTTCGCAACTTTTTTATTTGTTGATATTTGGACATTTAATGTATTATGAAAATATTCATTCTGGCAGGAATTTTCATTTATCTATTTATTTAAATGCAGTTTGGTTTTAATTTTTTAAGTTAAAAATCATCAATTTATTTGAATTTTGATAAAGAGTTTCTTTTAAATGTTTAATTTTAGATCACTGCATTCATTGCTTATAAACTGAATTTTTCTGCATATTGAGTTATGCTAAGCGAAAATATCTTGTGTAATTCATTTAATTTACAGTAACTATGATATAATTATATTTATATATTATAAATTATTATATCTTATGTAATTTGAATACATTATAATAGTATTAAATTAATTTAATATTTATTTCATATAATTATTATTATGATTTATCTAAACGGAGGTTGTCAGATTTTCTTATCTTTTTGCAGACTTTGCTTGATAAAGGATAACTTGAATAAATTGAAAAAAAAAATAAACTTATGAATAAAATGTAACAAAAAAAGCAAAAATAGCTTCCTTCCTGCATGTTGGTAAATAAAGCAGACAAGAAGGTGGAGGGGGGACCATTTTAATTATAAGGTAATAATATAACTTTGAATAATAATAATAATAATAATAATAAACCTATGTTATTTTACTGTTTTATTATTATTATTGTTATCTCGTTAAAAAAAGTCTTGAAAAATAAAAACCCCTGACAAATCCCCAATTCCCCTATTAAAAGTGTCTAAATAATGCTTGTAAAAATATAGCGTGGCTTTTTCTGCACCAATTGCATCCTGATCTTTTTTATGTAAAAGACTGTGTTGAAAGTTAAACTGTTGCATTGTAACAATAAATGTTTGAATGCAAAAAGGACCTCCCCCCCCCCCCACACACACAGAAATCTTCATTTATCATTGACTTGTGAATTACTGTTATCTTAGCCTAAAGTGTAAATAGTAATCTGCAAGGTTTGATGAAAAATTTCTTTGCTTAGGAAAAAATATTTCTATTACACTGTGAAAAGTAAAATTTGATAAATAATGTTATGTTTAGTTTTGTTTTATCAGTTTCTATTAAATTTTTTCCTTATGTAACTTTTACAGTTCTTCATAAAAATTAAAAATGTTCTGACAAATCCGAAAGTTGGTAGGTGTTCCTGAAGCAGTGTCAATCTATGCCCTTTGGTAGTAAAGTACCGTATGTTATTATAATGCTGAAAAATAACAATTCTTATGTTTTTCCTGTATTTGAAAAATATATTTTCAACATAAAGTTTTATCAAAATACATTTTTATGGAATAATCCAATACTTTATCTCTGTATTAACACTTTAAAAATAGAAGCTAGTATATTTGGTACTACTTGGTTATCCTGTCGACCAAATAACTATCGCCTAATAATAAGATTAAATGCTAATAATGGATGATCGTGAATATCACATTCAATGACATTAAATACATGTGTTTAAAACGTCATTAAATGATTTTTATTTCGATTTTCTATTTGTATTTTTATTAATATTCAACTAATTATTTATTTTTTGGTTATTTAAAATAAAAATTATGTCAATATGCATCAGTTGGCTATTAGTTTGTTGATTTGTATAATTTGGCGAAATCGGTCGGCAGGATAACAGAGTAGTATCGTATATTTATTATTTGTTTACATTTCTGAAATTGCTTACAGTGTTCCAAAAGACCTTAAAGCAATGTATGGATATTAGCAGTTCGTCATAAAGATCAGAACCCTATCATAATATAGCTTGTGGTGTTTTGGCTCTTTTCTCTCAAGGATAGCATCGATTGGGCATCTGTGTCAAGGTGAGACGTAATGTCCACACTCCTTGTAACTATTCCAGTGTATCTTCCAAAGGTGAGATAGTGCCAGGATCTGTCCAGAGTCTTCTCAAAGAATATTTCCTGTTCTTGTGATAATTATGAGCAGTATTTGTGAAATTTTGAATCTTAATTTTGTAAATCTGAAATTAGCTTTCTGTTCAAGTCCTTGTTTACACTCATATTCATGAATAACTTCAACTGAGAGTTAACTACGACTCCAGTAATCCCAGATTGAGATTTTCAACTGTGAGTTGAACGTTCATATTAATCATTTATTTCAGAGGAAAAGTTACCCAACTCAGAGGTCTTCGATTTTAGATGAATAAAACAAACTTATTGGTTAAAAAAAAAAAAAAAAACTTGTCCTCTTTAATTTGGTTTCAAATCATTGTAGTTTTTATTTTTGGACAAAAACGGCAAAAAAAAGAAAATGAATTCAATGTAGTGTGTTAATATTATTCTTCATTTCATATTAAATAAATATCTTTAGTTAGTAAATATGGATAAACTTCATTTTTTTTCTTTAATTTATTTTATAATTTAATTGGTTAATGTTTTTATATTTTTCAAACAATTTACCAATCCTTCTTTTCTTTTTTTTTTCAATGAATGAGTTAGGTTAGTAATATGAAATGGGGTAATTGCTAAAATAAATGTTGGAAGTTTCATCTTCAAATAAAGGTTTGCATATTTACTAAACAGAGGTACTTTATTTCGATTGAAATTAATAAAACTTGATTTGGACCAGAACTATTTGCACAACCCAGATTCATTCCCTCCTTTTTTTTTAGGTAGTGTCATATGTTAATTAAAGTACATTAAGATGTTACTGAAGAGGCTTTCTTTCTCTTTTCAACCAAAATTGGCATTTTTTTTTTTTTTTTTTTTTTTTGTAGAAAGTATACAAAGTGAAAAAAAACTTTGAATGTCTTTAATATTTTTTTTTGTCCTTGTTGTAACTTTATAGTAATATTAAACTAGCAAAAGCCGTGCTTTGTTTGGATTCGCGAAGCATTATTTCATAAGATAAATATTTGAAAATAACATTATTATTTTATATTATTTTTGCATCTTTATTAAGCAAAAACTTTATCTTATGTTTTGGCGTAATTAAATTTTAGAAATGTAAATTCAGCCAAATAATTAAGAATTTCCTCGGAATTTTTTATCTGTGATATAAGACTGGTATGAATAAAAATATTTTCGAAGCAAAATTTTACAAAATATTTTTTTAATTTTTAATCAAAAGTTTTAAAGATGTTTTTACATTTCCCAATAGCCTCTGGAGTTATCTGAAATGATTTGAAATAGGTATGTTTTCAATCTTTGTAATTCACATTAAATAATCTTTGATAGCAATCTTAGAATAATACATTCAAACAAAATATTTGGAAAAACATTAAAATCTACTCTCGTTGATACTAAGAACTATTAAATCGCCCAATCCAAAGTTGCGGGTGTGACATTTACACAACTTACATTAGTCACCAGCAAAAATATTTTTGAGCATTGGTTTCAATTTGTATGAATTTCAATGTAGACCACTTACATATACATTTATCCAAAACTGAAAATTGTTCGATGTATCATTTATTTATAAAAAAAAAATAATTTCTACCTGTTGCGGGTGTGACACAAAAGGACATGCATTTTCACCTTTCAGTGCAAAAACGCAAAACTCTGTGAATTATGACAACTGAGTGAATTGATTTTTTTAAATATTAAACAGCAATACTTAAGTAATTATTCTATGAACAAATTAAATTACTTACTCAATTCTTGCTTTTGTAGAAAATATTCAAAATTTTCGTTGCGGGTGTGACGCCCTGTTGCGGGTGTGACTTGTACGGCCAATAAAATAATGACATACACAAATATTTTCAAGGCAGATTTTTTAATTGAAGAATTAATCAATGTTACAATTATAATATCTACAGAAGAAAACATCAAACAAATTTCATTTCCAATCTTGAATTTATAATTTCTGGTGGTGGTATCTTTTTTTACAAAAATGCTCTTTTTTCCCTAGGATACATCTGACTGACTGGGCCAAATATACACACTTTCTTAAATTTTTTTCAAACATTCTAATTCTATACCGCCACCATCCATTCGTTTTATTTGCCCATCAAAATTTTACTTTTTTAATGTCGAGAATAAAACAACTTCTACAAAATCTCCACTGCACATTCATTGTTGGATATTATATCCTTGTCAAAGTATTGATACATTTGACTGCCTGAGCCAAATATACACATTTTCTTGATTTTTTTTTCAGATACTCTTATTCTATATCATCTCTTTTTTAATTTTTTTTTTTTTTTTTTTTTTTTTTTTTTTTTTTTTAATGTGGAGAATAAAACAACTTCTACAAAATCTCCAACTGCACTCTTATCGTTGGATATTATATTTTTTGACAAAATACACAGTCCAGTCACATTAATGTGACCACCATGTACTTTCTACGTCGACGTTAAATAACCAATCACAGGAGGCAGGTGGCAGCACAGTGCAGTTGAGTGTATATAAAGGGTGCGTGAGGGCTTCGGAAAACATTTCAATCGTTGGCGTAATGCAGAAACGAAGCGATTTATCCGACTTCCAAAAGGGCATGATCATCGGCTTTCGGGCCAAGGGTGGAAGCATTTCCGAAACGGCTGAGTTTGTGAACTGTTCGCGTGCCGTCGTGGTAAAAGTGTACCGTTCATGGCAAAACGGGACTGTCCAAAATCAGCGACGTGGCAAATGTGGTGCACCACGGGCCGTAGATGACAGAGGCGAACGACGGTTGAGGAGATGCGTTCGGGCAGATAGACGGGCTACCGTTGAGCAACTGACCACCCAAATGAACCAAGGGGTTACCAAAAGTGTCTCCCAAACTACTATTCAGCGAACATTGTTGCATCTGGGCCTCCGAAGCAAACGCCTTGTTTGTGCATCTATGCTGATTGCTGTTCACCGAAGACGAAGGCTGGAATTTGCACGCCAGTACCGCAGCTGGACATCCACTGAGTGGCGACAGGTAGCGTTTTCCGATGAATCGCGCTTTATGCTCCATCGGACAGATGGACGTTGGCGTATAAGGCGTGAAACCTCTGAAAACAAACATGCTGCAACTATTGCCGGAACGGTCCAAGCTGGAAGCGGGAACATTATGGTCTGGGGAATGTTTTACTGGCATTCTCTGGGTTCACTCATCATTGTGGAAGGCACGATGGATCAATACAAGTACGCATCTGTCCTTGCGGACCATGTTCACCTCTACATGCGCATTGTTTTTCCTCAGGATGATGGCATCTACCAGCAGGACAATGCGAAGTGCCATACAGCTGCCAGTGTACGTGCGTGGTTCGAAGAGCACCAGGATGAGTTTACCGTCCTCCCCTGGCCAGCAAACTCACCTGACTTAAACCCAATCGAAAATCTGTGGGACCATCTCGATCGGGTTGTTCGCGCCATGGATCCTCAACCCCGTAATCTAGCGCAGCTGGCCACGGCATTAGAGTCGGTATGGCTCAATATCCCAGTGAACACCTTTAGGAACCTTATTGACTCTCTTCCTACACGTCTCGCAGCAGTCCGCTCTGCGAAAGGTGGATATTCTGGCTTTTGACAGGTGGTCACATTAATGTGACTGGACTGTGTATTATAACAAACAAATTCTCTTGTGATCACTTTCTGAAGTTATTGCGACATTAATTGTTCCTACGTCAATAGAAATAAACATGATGTATCGATTGAATATTGCGCTCCGATTGTGCTTGGTGCCAGAATGCATGAAGCATTTTCACAATATCTTCTGAAATTTCACATTCAGCAGAGTTCTTTTATATTTTTTAGGACTTTTTCTATACACATAGCAAAATCTGAAGCTGAATTTATAGTTGCAGAGTGTTGCTAGCGTTACCAATTTCTTGGCAACTGCACCAACCCCGTCGACAACTCCTTTACCATGAGATGAAATGTAAAAGGATTGCCATCCTTTACCATGATTTTTTAAAAATATTCTCTTCTTTTCTCTCCTTGCTTTGTCTCTTTCCTTCTCCTTTTGTAGCTATGCTTCATATTTAAAAGGGTCTTTTTTCTATGATATCGTGATCTTTCTGTACTCTTCATTCTCTGCAAAAGAGAAGAAATTAATGTGTAAACTTAATAAATACAGCACTCCCAGTCCGAAAATATATGCTTAACAAATTGTTAATATTTATCCCTTGAAATTTCCAATCTTACATAAGGTTAATTATGTTAAATTTTGGTTAATTTCAAACTGACTATATACATTTTATGCTAACTTAATAAACATTTTAACATTTTCTATTATTCTTACTTCTACTTTTTATTTAATTTGAATTAAAAGAGAAAAAATCTTCCCCTAATGATACTTTACTTATTTTAAAAAAACTAAATATATATATATTAGATAAATACTATCAAATAACAAATATATATATATATATATATATATATATAACAAAACAAAATTAACAAATTTAAAGAAAATTACTAAAATATTGTTTCTTAATTTTCTTTTTTTACATTTCTATAAAAATCTTACCTTTTAAATTAATTTCTTAATCATATGTCAGTAATAAAATTATTTTCTTGCAGTAAAGCAACAATTTTATCAATCCAAACTGAATAAATCAACTACACACAGAGTCACATGCTCAGATGATGCAAATTTTTATTTATTAACTGGAATTCACTCTATTAAATCAAACGATATAGTTAAAGCTGCCAAGTAATGTTTTCCAGCATATTATTCCTCTATAAATTTACATATAATTTGTTCAAATATACATTTGTAATCAATTTTAAAAGACGTTGCGGGTGTGACTTTAATTAAATGTCACACCCGCAACAGGGACATGTCACGCCCGCAACGCTCAATAATTATAATTAAAATATTAATTAATTTTTTTTGTGTCTGTAATTCAAAGTGTCTTAATAAACTATTTTTGAATATAAAGTTTCATAACTTTAAGTCAAATTTTTTTTTCTGTAGAGATATAAATGTAACTTTTTGTTGCGGGTGTGACACAATAATTAAGAGTAATTAAATATGCTTACCTTTTGTAATGAAGATTAGTGAACACTTCTCTGCAGTTAAAAACTCTCAATAATAACTGTCAGATCATATATATCCTAGTTTGGAGATTTTCAGAATGTTTGTTCAGCTGTACGAGACCATGAAATGTAAAGATATTTGCCGCAGTCTATTTTACAAAGGCATAGTGTCACTTTATTAATTAAAATAAGTATGTTAATGACAAAAATATAAATCTTTTTTGATAAAATATGAAATAGTACACCCTTAACAGTTAATATGCAAGATTTCAATCATATTTAAAGAAATTTAAATTTTCATCCTCATGTCCGTTTTTTTGTGGATTGGGCGAAATTGGATGTGTTTGAGAACGAAAATGGATTTTAAAACGCGTCATAAAAAACGCAATTTGCTATGTGAAAACTTCCTTATTTTCAAATCAGGAAGACTTCGGGAAATTCTGTTCAAAATACCCTTTTTGGTAGCTTTTTTCGAAATATATTCTGTCTTTATCAAAAAACCGATCAATGCATGACATTATATAGTTCCTAAATAAGACGATCTGTAAATTGGATGCGTTTGAGAGCAAAAATGGATTTAAAAAGAGTCGGAAAAAAACGCAATTTCTTATTTGAACACTTCCTTAAATTTTCTGTCACGATGATTTCGGAAAATTCTGTTCAAAATACCCTTTTTGGTAGCCTTTTTTGAAATATATTCTATCTTTATCAGAAAATGGAACAATGCGTCACTTTATACAGTTTCTAAATAAAAGGATCTACCATTTGGATGCGTTTAAAATCAAAAATGAATTTAAAAATGAGTCAGAATATAAGCAGTTTGGATTTGAGGTTTTTTTTCTCCAACTCCTATTTTTGATAAATTTCTTTTTGCTATACGAATTGTTCCTATGAAAAACTTGTCAATATAAAAGTTGTAGATATTTTTGAGAAGCTGTAAAATAAATTTAATCAGATTTGATATCTTAAAAATTGACGGAGTTATGGATTTTTTTCCTTTTTCTCTGCCCTTTTTCTTTTCGTTTTTAATTTTTTTCATCGGTAAATGTTGGTCCTATCAAAAACTTGTAAATACAAAAATTTTAGATAATTTTAAGAACATTTACAAAAAATTTAGTTGGACTTGATATCATGAAAATTGACGAAGTTATGAGTTTTTTTCCCTCAAAACACCTGTTTTTTTTCCCCTTGAGCCCACTTCTAAATTTATCAAAAATCTGTCATGCATAAACTTTTGGCCCATTTTTAAGAAGTAATATAAACTTTAAACCGATTTGATATCTACTTTAATTAAGAAGTTATGGCGTTTTTTCGGTTTTCACAAAAACGCCCCCTATTCCGACCCCCTTGGTCCGATTTTGCCCATTAACGAACTTAGCCGAGATTTTATCCCCTTTGATTTTATGTACCAGTTTGGTAGAGATTGGTGAAGAATTATAGAAGTTATCGTGTCCATAAAAAGTGAGATATATAGATAGATAGATAAACTGGTGCGATTGCAATAGGTAGTATTTCATACGAAATCTACCTAAAACTACCTTTTTCAGTCGATCGGAGGAAAGCACTTCGGGAAAATTTGCTATATTTTCGTCGATCGTGACCTCCCCGATCCCAAAACAATCCTCCGTTGAAATTTTGCCTTGCATATATCTGCTATATATATATATCCATATACATATGGATATAGATATCTGAATTTTTTCGTGCTGTAACTCTCGAATTTATGAACCTATATGGACGAAATTCTTTACGTGCATAGGTTGAAGTACTAATTTCTCCACCGAGTTCGTTGGTCAGCTTCAACCACCATCCTCTTTCAAAATGGAGGCCATTTGAATTTGCGGACACTCATGGAAGTTTTTATGTCTACTAACATTTTTTTAAAAATGAGCTATGTTGTTAACTTAGATTTTCTGACTGTTTAAAATGACTTTTGATGTTTCTAACATTCTGTTTAAAATGATATATAAGAGTTTTAATTCTGTAAAACGGAATTTTTTCTTATAAGTATACAATAGGGTGGGCCGAAAAAAACTTTTTTTCGATTTTCGATTATGGCGGGTGCGGAAAAGTGGCTACTTGTGGCACTCAGTTCTTACAAAAAATTTGAGATTTTTTGGACATTTCTTTACCCTGCCGCAAACGGCTTGAAATTTTGCAAAAATGTTCATTTTTGAACTTTTTTCGAAAAAAATTTTAAAATGTTAAATTAAATTTATTTTGGTTGTATTTACTTGAAAAGGCATGTTTAATGTACCAAATGTTTAAATAAGATCTGATCATGCATTATTTAATATCTATGTGTATTATAACTTAGGCTATTTTTATAGCTTTTTCGCGTATAATAGGCAAAAGTTGTATTTGTTTGAATCGGTCGTTAGTTTCTATATTATTTATGTATCTTGGTCTTCTTTATATTTTTCTATGTGTCAAACGTCATATATTTGGGGAAAATACAGCAGTATACTTCAAAAACAAATCTGGAAGGTGAGAAAGTGGTGAAGCAGGACTCTAAGCGAGCGCAATGACTCGGCGTAATACTCAGGGAGTGAAGGACGAAATAGTTAAAAGCCAAAATGCGGTAAAGGATTCTTATTTATCCTTGCTTAGTTACCTGCGACATTTGTTCGGTGTCATCTTGAAACCCTTTTGTAGTGATTATACAGTGCTTTTTGGGTCGTTTAATGTGCCATTATAGTGTTTTGTGCATTTTATTACGACGAGCTTAGAAATGGTTAGTATAAAGGGCCATGACAATGCAAAGACACGCGATACCGTTAAAAGTAACTTTTTCGGGGCATCATGCATATTGAAAAAATTGCAATTGCCAACTTATGCTGATAATCATGCGCCACTACTACTGGTTGCTTCACCTTGTAGAAGTTGTGACAGCAGAGGATACGAATCTCGTCATCGTTAAAAACAAAGTCAGAAGAGAAAAATAGAAACTTGGAAAGAAGATACAGGCAGAAGTTATTGAAAGAAGGAAAATTAAAAGCATACTTTTTGATGGTAGAAAGGATAAAAGTATATTAAGAGGAAGAAAAATAACTAGCGGCACCGACGAGAGAAATGAGAGGAACACATCACTGTGTTGTTTGAACCTGATTAGAAATACTCGGGTCACTTGATACCTCGTTCCGTTACCTTGATACCTCGTCAGTTCAGAAAAGTCTAACTTGTGTTGACTTGGAAGATTGTATAATGATTTTGCTATTTCTTTTCCGTGACCGGAACGCGGTGATGTATTCCTCGCCTTTCTCTCGACGGTGCCGCTTGTTATTTTTCTTCCTCTTAAGATACTTTTATCCTTTCTACCATCAAAAAATATGCTTTTAATTTTCCTTCTTTCAATAACTTCTTCTGCCTGTATCTTCTTTCCAAGTTTCTATTTCTTTCTTCTGATTTTGTTTTTATCGATGACGAGATTCGTATCCTCTGCTGTCACAACTTCTACATGGTGAAGCAACCAGTAGTAGTGGCACATGATTATCAGCATAAGTTGGCAATTGCAATTCTTTCAATATGCATGACGCCCCCAAAAATTTACTTTTCACGCTATTGCTTGTCTTAGCAGTGTCATGGTCGTTTATATTAGCCATTTCTAAGCTCGTTGTAATAAAACGCGCAAAACACTATAATGGCATATTAAACGACCCAAAAAGCATTGTATAATCACTACAAAAAGGTTTTACGTTAACACTCAACAAATGTCGCAGGTTACTGAGCAAGGATAAATAATAAGAATCATTTATCGCATTTTGGCTCTCAGCTATTTCGCCCTTCACTCCCTGAGTATTACGACGAGTTATTGCGCTCGCTTAGAGTCCTGCTTCACCACTTTCTCACCTTCCATATTTATTTTTGAAGTATACTGCTGTCTTTTCCCCAAATACACTATATTGCCATTGATTATGGGACACTTGCGATTTTAGACATTTTACTAAATATCTAGAAAAATACATGAGGAATCATCTCGAAACTCTTAGTGTATAAATATAATAGTATACGTCATACATCTCCGTGAAGATTTTTTACCGAAACTCCATAGGGGACCGTCAACAAATTAAAAAAGAATGAATATCTTTTGAATAACCCTGTCAAAACTAATGTAGCAAAAGCGCTCAAACTCTAGATTGTGATTGAATGCCTTATTGTAATACACTGTATTCATTTTTATGCAAATAGCATGCATACTCGCAGAGTAATTAAGGTTTTTATAAAAATGGCCCCAAATTTTTCCCTTATAATTTTCAGAGTTCTTAATATAAAATAATATTTTTTTCAGAAAACATGACAAACAACATTGCACACAGTACCCTGTAATCAGAATTAAAAAATAATAAAAATTGTTTGAAAAATGAGTAGGTTTACTAAATAATTTTTTACTGCGCATGCGTCAAAGATATCAAAATTTCATTTGCATATTATGTTAGCTAAATGTATAGAGCAACTTTTGTAAAAGTCTCAAAATTATAGCTTGAAAATTTTGAAAGTAATTGTCTATAGAAAAAGGACAAAATCCGTTGTTTCCAAAATGAAGCAAAAAAATGAGGGATTTTATCCAAAAGTAGTCGTAACATCCCGTATTGTGTATTCTATATTGACAATGAATGATCAATGAATATATGGATACAACCCCTCTTGTTTTTGCTTCATTTTGAGAATAACGGATTTTCAACTTATTCAATTGACGATTATTTTCAGAATTTTCAAGTTATGATTTTGTGACTTTCACAAAAGTTGCTCTATACATTTAGCTAACATAATATGCAAACAAAATTTTGATATCGTTGGCACATGCGCAGTAAAAAAAGGTTTTAGTAAACCAACTCATTTTGTATACAATTTTCATTATTTTTTAATTCTGATTGCAGGGTACTGTGTGCAATGTTGTTTGTCATATTTTCTGAAAAAAATATTATTTTATATTAAGATCTCTGAATATTATAAGGAAAAAACTTGGAAAATTTTGGGACCATTTTTATAAAAACCTTAATTACTCTGCAAGTATGCATGCTATTTGCATAAAAATGAACACAGTGTATTACAATGAGGCATTCAATCATAATCTAGAGCTTGAGCGCTTTTGCTACATTAGTTTTGACAGGGTTATTCAAAAGATATTCATCCTTTTTTAATTTGTTGACGGTCCCCTATGGAGTTTCGGTTAAAATTCTTCACAGAGATGTATGACGTAAACTATTATATTTATACACTAAGAGTTTCGAGATGATTCCTCATGTATTTTTCTAGATATTTAGTAAAATGTCTAAAATCGCAAGTGTCCAATAATCAATGGCAATATAGTGTATATGACGTTTGACACATAGAAAAAAATATAAAGAAGTCCAAGAGACATAAATAATATAGAAACTAACGATCGATTCGAACAAATACACTTTTTGCCTGTTATACGCGAAAAAGCTATAAAAATAGCCTAAGTTATAATACAGATACATATCAAATAATGCATGATCAGATATTATTTAAACATTTGGTACATTAAATATGCCTTTTCAAGTAAATATAACCAAAATAAATTTAATTTAACATTTTAAATTTTTTTTCGAAAAAAGTTCAAAAATTTACATTTTTGCAAAAATTCAAGCCGTTTGCGGCAAGGTAAGGAAATGTCCAAAAAATCTCAAATTTTTTGTATGAACTGAGTGCCACCAATGGCCACTTTTCCGCACCCGCCATAATCGAAAATCGAAAAAAAGTTTTTTTTCGGCCCACCCTACTATACAAAGTTTAAAAACGTAAAAATTTCAAAAGCATCAAATGACTGCCATTTTGAAACAAGATGGTGGATGAAGCTGACCAACAAACTCGGTCGAGACATTAGTATTGATATTATGCGCATAAAACAATTCATCCTAATTAGTTCATAAATTCGGGAGTTACAGCATGACAAAATTGAGATATATATATGTATATACATGGATATATCTATATATATGTACTATATATATGTAAATCAACATTTCAACGGACAGTGGTTTTGGGATCTAGTGGCCATGATCGACGAAAATATAGCAAAATTTACCGATGGGCTTTCCCCGGACGGGTGCAATAGGTAGTTTTTTTTATTTTTTGTAATGAAAGCGACTTAAAAGTGTCCACAATTTTGGCCACCACTGTATGTGCTCGTCTATATGTATGTACGTACGTACGTAAAACGACAACTCATGATAAAAATATCCGATTCACTTAAAATTTTGGATATAGCTATATTCTGATAAGGCTCATCTCTAATTAGTTTTTCGAATTGATTCGATATATATAAGATGGGAAACGGGGGTTAATACCAATCCCTTTAATTAATATAAATGTGTTTTTATGCAGAATTATCAGATATAGGATCATTCTAATGAGGCGCCTCCGTGATTAGTATTAGGTGTTCATTGGATAATTATAATGAGGGGGAACAGGGGGCTAATGCCACACCCCTGAATTTATATAAATGCCTTTTTCATGCAAAACTATCAGCTTTCATTCAAAATTTAGATATAGAATAATTCTGATGAGGCGCCTCCGTGATTAGTATTAAGTGTTCATTGGATAAGAATAAAGAGCTGGAAGTGGAAACTTATGCCCCACCCCTTAATTAACATAAAGGGTCTTTTCATGCAGAATTATCAGTATTTGTTCAAAATTTAGATATAGGATCATTCTGATGTGGCGCCTCCGTGATTAATATTAGGTGTTCTTTGGAAAAGTAAAAAGAGGGGGACAAGCAGCTAATGACCCTCCCCTTAATTAATAAAAATTGGTTTGTCATGCAAAATTATCAGTTTTCGTTCCAAATTTAGATAAAATATCATTCTGATGAGACGCTTCCATGTTTAGCATTAGGTGTTCAATGGATAAATAAAAAGAGAGGGAACGTGGGGCTAATGCCCTTTCTCTTAATTTATGTAAGTAATTTTTTCATGCTGAATGTTTCGTTCAAAATTTAGATATAGGATCAATCTGATGTAGCGCCTCCGAGATTAATATTAAGTGTTCATTAAACAAAGAAAAAGAGGGGGAACGAGGGGCTAAAGCCCCTACCCTTAATTTATAAAAACTGGTTTTTCATGCAGAATTATCAGTTTTCGTTCAAAATTTACATATAGCATCATCTGATAAAGCGCCTCCGTGATTAACATTATGTGTTCATTGAACAAGAATAAAGAGGGAAAACGCAGGGCTAATGCCCCTCCCCTTAATTTATATGAATGGGTTTTCATGCAGATTTATCAGTTTTCGTTCAAAATTTAGATATAGGATTATTTTGATGTAGCGCCTCCGTGATTAGTATTAGGTGTTAATTGGATAAGTATAAAGAAGGGTAACGCAGGGCTAATGCTCCTCACCTTAATTTATATAATGAACTTTTCATGCAGAATTATCAGTTTTCGTTCAAAATTTAGATATAGGATCTTTCTGTTGAAGCGCCTCCGTAATTAGCATTAGGTGTTCAATGGATAATTATAAACAGGGGGAACGAGGAGCTAATGCCTCTCCCTTTAATTTACATAAATGGATTAGTTTTTAACGCAGACTTTTCAGTTTTCTTTCAGAATTTAGATATAGGATCATTTTGATTAGACGTTTGTGTGATTAACTTTAAATGTTCAATGAATAAGTATAATCAGGGAGAACAGGGGCTAATGCTTCTCTCCTTAATTTATATAAATGAGTTTTTCTGAAGAATTATCAGTTTTCTTTCAAAATTTAGATCATTCCGATTGAGCGCCTCCGTGATTAGTATTACAGTCGACGCTCGTTTTTGCGAACTCTTAGGGAACACTCAAATGGTTCGTAAAATAGAAAGTTCGTAAAATAGAAAATCATCAAAAATGGCATGAATATGTACATTATTTATGTCTATTTTTATCAATATCCCCCTCTTCATAGATGATGCAATATTTTAAGATTATTTATTCTGAAATAAAGTTATACATATATATTTTTAAATATATAAGAAAATTCAAAATACAAATTTATGCACAGAAAAAAAATTAGCAGTCAGAAGAATATGTTATTAAACTTTGAAAATATTACATGGGAAAACATAGACTGTATTACTACTTAATGGATGAAAATACATAGATAAAAAATTAGGAATGGAAATAATCACTTATCTTTTTTTGTTTTAAAATCACATTTTGGAAAATACATTTTCCATTTTATCTATGCTTGAAATCATTTCACAATTATTGTTCGCTTCAAAAAAGTGCCTTAGCCCTGACAACCATGGAGCTGCTTGTTTGACAGTCGGGCGTTGGATTATTTCACTTTCTTCTTGTTCCGAATCTGAAAATTCTTCTTCCTTTTCACTTATTGCGTCAGCAATAATTTCTTCGTCTGATATTTCTTCCGTACAAATCACGTCTGAATCTGTACTCAAGAAGTCCTGGAATGAAATTTCAGGCAAAAGTGGATTTCTTTTGCGGAGTTCATTTATGAGTAACTCATCTCCACTAATATCGTCGGCTACATTTTCTTGGTTTTCATTAATTAAGGTACTAAAACTTGCGTGTTGAAATGCTTTAGCTATTGTAGTCGCTTGAACATCATTTCAAACACATATTGACAAAAGCATTGCACCCACAAAATCAATTTCATATGGCTGATTCAGCTCCAATCCCATGACTACTCTTTGCAAAAGCACTCTTCTATATATGCGCTTGAAACTATTAATCACACCCTCATCCATCGGCTGTAAAATTGAAGTTACATTGGGTGGAAGAAACTCCACACGAATAGATTTAATATCTGAGACTTCAACGTGAGCTGAACAATTATCCACAATTAGCAAAATTTTACGTTTTTCCAAAACAAATTGACGATCCAAGTCTCTCAACCATTTTTCATAAATGTACCCAGTCATCCATGCATTTTGGTTAGCATGGTATGCAGCTGGTAATTTGTTAACATTTCTGAAGCATCTAGGCTTCAAATTTTTTCCATTGAAAAGCAAGGGTAGTTTGTGTGTTCTCATTCGTGTTGGCTGCCAACAAGATTGAGATTCTCTGCTTAGCCTTTTTGCCTTCGCTACATTTTTCACCTTTGAAGGTAAGTGTCTTTTCCGGCAGCATCTTAAAAAACAGACCCGTTTCGTCCGCGTTAAAGACATCCTCTGGAGCATATTCAGTTAGCAATGCTTTTAAATCGCGTTCTTTCCATTCATTTGCCAAAGTCGTATTTGCTGTCCACTTTCACCGCACAACTTTCTGAAGCTCAAACCGTGCCTGGACTTAAATTTTTGTAACCAACCGTCGGAGGCCTTGAAGTCTTTGATGTTCAGCTTTAAAGCAAAAGAATTCGATTTTTCTTTAAGGAGATTACCATCTATGGGAATGTTAAGTCCTCTCATTTTCCTCATCCAAGAAATCAAAGCTTTCTCCAATTGGGGGTGTTTTGCTTCTCTGAAATATTTACGAGAGGGGTTTTTATTGGTGCTTCTATTTCCGTCGATTTTTTCCCGAGATTTTAAAATTGTGGAGAGACTATTCTTTGGAATTCCATACTTTTTCGAAATTTCTGTCTTACTTAAGATTTTCTCATCTACTTCTTTTAGAATTATTTTCTTTACCTCAACGGATAAGCACATGCGTTTCTGTAACTGCGACATACTGAAATTATGTAAAAGTGCTATTACACGTGTCGTGCTGCAGGCGTCTCCATGTTATCTTATGGGACCAGGGGAGTCGCTTGGTAGCGCGCAATTCTCTTTAGTCGAAGCGTCTTTGACGCCTGGAACGAAGCGAGTCACCAGTAAGAGCCAATCAAATGCTTGGAAATCCAAATGATGGTATAGACTCTTCTCGAACAGCCAATGAAATGCAAAGAACACGAAAAAACGCAGGCGATTTTTGTCACTTGCAATTTTTACGTGTAATAGCACTTTAATGTTCTGGCCCAATCTCCCTCTCGACTAACGAGACTTCACAGATTGAGTAGTCCAGAAGGCAGGGCCGGCGCTAGACATTTCACCGCCTGAGGCGAGCCTTATTTTGCCGCCCCTATGAAGTCATCTTTTTTTTTTACTACTACTCAAATTTTTTAAAAAATAAGTAAATTAATATAATAACTATAATTTATTTACATAAATATAATGTAAAATATATTCACATTTAAGGAATTTAAAATAATTAAAATACATTATTTATAATAATACATAAAATTAAATAAATAATTAAAATACATTATTTATTTATTTATTTAATTTCATTTTTTTTGCAATTTTTTTTTAAACAACAACAACTAATTTGGAATTCAATTAATAAATCATATTCTACTAGTAGGGGAAAGTTGGATAAAATCGGTAGATGAATAAAACAGGGAACTAGGCTTTATGGCTTTATTTATGGTGGTATCCCGCCGAAACTTTTAGAATTAATTCTAGGCGACCGGCATGCCAGTTCCCAGTAAGCAGAAGTTGTGTAAACGAACTCATTTCGCAGTGGTGATTTTTCGAAGATTTTACGTGATAATGTTAAAAATTGGACGTCTGCAATATTACGTTGCAAATCCTAAATAACTAAAGATTTAGTTTAGGTAAGTATAGCATATGATAATCTATTATTTACTCGTTATTTAAAAGTTTTGTATTGGTGACTACGAGCTATCTGAACAGCGCTAGAGTAACATTCCATCAAAATGGCACGGTTGGGCAAAACCGGGATGCAGATGGTCGGACGTAGCCGGAAAGTTTTCGGTTTTGGACAACTCATTTATTTTCGTGATTGAAATAGAATTAGCTTGTTTATGCATTGTTTGATGACCTATAAATACTTAAAAACTATACAAAAATATTATTTAAATTAAGTTGTTATATAGAAGACTGTTTTTAGTCATTTGTATTCCATCACCTATCTTTATTTGAACCCCTACAAATTAGAATTTGAACAAAAAGAAAAAGAAAGGATGGAAAAACAACACAGCAATAACTTAAACCTGAAGTGAAAACTTTCCATGATGATAGAAAAGCAAAGTAAAAAAAACTGATAAACTGTGAAAAAGAAAAGTCCAACGAAAAAAAAAAATTCTTGACATCAAACGAGGAGGAAGATGAAAGTGAAGCATGCATCTTTTGCAGCGATTTACAAGAACAATCTAAACATAAGGAGAGTTGGATACAGTGCCTTCATTACAGAGGGCAGCATTCATTCAAGTGCATTTACATCGCAATGCACATGAAGCATGCAGCAATGCAAATGAGCAAGATCGAACTTTCATTTTGTGATTTTTGTGCCTAACATTTTCAACTCTTAAAGCATAACTTAACTCATTTTTATTTTATCTAGATTTGATATAGATTCACATTCTATAAGTATAATATGTCAATTTTCTTTTAATAAATAGTATTATTTCAAAGTTACAATGTGCTTTTAATTATTTTTTCCAGTTCCCGATTTTATCCGACCAGGTCGGACAAAACCGGGACATTGCACACTTCTAAAGAAAGTGTTGTTATAGTCTCAGTTGCTATTGTTCGCAACTGAATGAATGCTTTTTTTCTTTGGAAGGAATCAATTTGTCATTTTAGTACAAATTTTGACTATTTTGTTCACATAATGCACAATAATAAAGAGAAAAGCGTTAGAATCCCGGTTTTATCCGACTTTCCCCCTTTTTTTTTTTTTTTTTTTTTTAGCGAGAAAGTTTTAACAGTAACACTTCAAAATCTTTTTTCCTCTCGAAAAATCAAGCACGTTTTAAATATTAGAAAAAAATGTTGCTATAACAGATAAAAAATGCTTTCAAAAAAATATTACTGAGACAAAATGTGTCAAAAATTTAAAATCTATCACATTGCTATTAAAATTTATGTATGAATTTCAAACATAAAAATAATGATATAGTATAACAAGTTATTTATCTTTTTAAAATCGTATATACAAAACAAAATCGCATATTGGTAATATTAATATGAAAATTTTTATAATAAACTTTTAATTGTAACTTTTAATAATAACTTTTAATAATAACTTTTAAAAAGTTTGAATTTGAATTATTTATTGTATTTGTTCATTAGATAATTTTAAAGAGATTGAACGGAGGGAGACTAATGCCTCTACCATTCATTTATGCAAATGTGTTCACGCAGAATTATGAATTTTCGTTCAAATTTTAGATACACGATCATTTTGATGAGGCACCTCCATGATTAGTATTAGGTTTTCATTAGAAAAGTATAATGAGGGGAACCGGGGCGCCAATGCCCCACCCGCGATTTATATAAATGGGTTTTTCATGCAGAATTTATGACATTTTATTGAAATTTTAGACATAGGATCATTATGATGAGCGCAACGCCATGATTGGTTTTTGGAGTTCATTGGATAAGTATAAAGATGGGGATGGGGGCTAATCCTCCACCCTTAATTTCGATAATTGTATTTTTCATGCAAATTCAACAGATTACATTCAAATATCAGACACAGGATTATTCTGATGCGAGCACCACCATGATTTGTTTTGCGAGTTCATTGGATAAGTCTAAGATGAGAGAAATGGAAGGTAACCCCCCATAAATATAGGTTAATGGGTTTTTCACGCAGAATTTTCCGATTTACTTTAAAGTTTAGAATTAAGTTCATTCTGATAAGGTGCTGCCGTGGTCCTTTTTGAAATTTATTGGATAAATATAAATGAGGAATCGGTGGGATTACGCCTCTTAATTTAAGCAAATATTTTTTCTTGCAGAATTAATCGATTTGCTTCAATTTTTGAATACAGGTTCATAGTTATAGGATGCTTTATTTTCTGTGGGGTTTTTTTAAGTATAAAGAGGGTCTTGTGATTACTTCCTCCCTTAATTTTGATAAATGGGTTTTTGAATTATCCGACTTTTTTTTTTTCGGATGTAGGTTCTTTCTGATTAAGCAAATCTCCAAATAGTTTTGAAATTTTAATGACTAAATATAAAGGAGAGAGGATAAATCCTCTTACATTATATAAATGGGTTTTTATTAAAAATTTTCTGATTTGCTGGGAATTTTGGATATAGATTTTTTATATGATAAAGCATATCCCTGATTAATATATGGGGCTCAATAAGTATGTATTAAAAAGATGGGAAGCGAGCTATTTCCATCCTTAATGAGTTTTTTGAACGGCATTAACCCTTGAAAATATAAGCCTGCAATTTACAATTAGTATGTGTAGCCTGTGAGCTCAATGCCGTCAGTTTAACTGGGCAGTATTCTTTCTAGTAAGTCTTTTTATCTCTCATTTCTTGAACTAATATGGAGTAAATCATAGCGCTTTCTATCTCTTTTCATGTGCTTTTAACGACCCTTTTTATATTAACGTACTTTGCAGATCTTCGGGTTTCATTTTCGACATCATTGAGACTTAGTTAATGTTTTATAACGTATAAGAGCTATGGTGTGTTTTCTCAATTAGAAATACATGAGTAAGGACCCTGTAATTCTTTATTTGCTAATTGGTGAATTGGCAACTCTACAGAGAGCTTTAAATTACCTAGTCATTTTTTAAAACGTTAGATTTTCGTTTAACCCGGGAGAACGCTCACCCTTAATAGTGCCATGAGCGCGTGCGGTGGGTCTTAGAAACCCGTAAGCGCTTTTCTTTTAAAAATCTATTTATTAATCTTGTACAACAAGTTTTTCTGCCACTTTTTACGCAGTATTATTAGGCATATAGGAAAAACATGCATAACAAGAAGTATTTAAAACTATGTCATTACAAAAATAATTAATGTACTTATTAGGATGAAAAAGTGCAAGATTAGTTAAATAATACTATAAAATTGTCACCTTAATTATAATTTAAATTGTATATTAATATTTGTTAAATAGTTACATATGAAGTTCAGAATCATTTTTACGCAGATTATTTACATGTATTGATTTTCATGGAGCCGCGTTAGCCGCATACATTTTTTGACATATTTTGCATATTATTTTTCATTTTCTATTCTTTGCATCTGGGCATATGTGACATGTCTTTCTGCTGAATTTTTGAAATTTTTGTGAGGGGATTATGAATCTGTTCAGCACCAGTGGTATTTAACCCATTTTGTATTTTGCGGGTTACAAAGGGTTGCATTTTTCGCAGCAACGCGGTTGAATAAAGACATAAATGCGAACGCAAGCGTTGTTCTCCGGTGCCCGGAAATACACTTTTTAAGACTAAAAATATTCTAAAGGACAAGAAGAGAACGAGCCTGGGAATAGATACTGGTAGACTAACACATTTTTCTCATAAGGGATGTTTTTTACTCTGTAATCTAAAAATGTCCGGGCCTGATATACCCACCGTGTGTACTCGTGGGTTAATAAAGATAGTTTTTCCTTTTACATAGTTGTCATTCCTGTCATACATAAGCACATAAATCTTTGATACATATTGAACATTTATTTTTCTGCTATTCTTCATATATTCACAGCTTGTTATGGTTCATTTTGAATAACAATTATCTTTGTAAATTTCTACGCATTCACAAAAGTATTTTACGGACAAATTCCGCTACCTTATTTTAAACACTGGGTATCACTTACGTTCTGATCAGAACATCAATATTAAAATCTTTATATAAAAAAACACGATTACCAATTTGCACATTACAATATTTTACAAACAAAACTTTTTGCTTTGCTCCATTTAAGTTAAATAATAACGAATATTTTACTTTGATCAAATTAAAGCAAATAGCGACAAAAATTTGAAGTAAATAACAGCAAAATACTTTATTTAACATCAATTAAAATTACAATTATTATAATTAAAATTAAGCATGAACAAAATACTTCCAATTGTAATACAGAAAAAAATAGCTTGTTACATTGTTAAAGAGAATTTTTCATTTCACAAACAAAGAATTTCTTCTGAAATGACTATGTACATTTAAATTCAAATTTGACTGAAAAAATCTTCACAGCGCACACAGTAAAGACAAGTTGGAAATTGCACGTGAAGCGTAGCAAATGAGGTGCGTTCGTACGATAACGAAGTTTTTAAACATTTAGATCTTGGTGATATAGTAGAGCGTACTTTGGATACAATATAGTGGTCGAAATCTTTCTGTTCCTGTAAATATGAAGGTAGTATTTTTTATTATACTTCATTAACGTATATCTTATTCATAAAATGTGAAGTAGTTTAATATAATTAACCCATTAACGCCCGAATTATTTTCTTCGCTAAAATTTAAATTTTGTATTTCCCACCACTTTTAAAATCAAATTAACTTTTATCTAAATTTATCAAGGATTCTGTCTCGTGAAAGAAGGTATATATTTCTCTTCCTCTTTACTGGTGGGAAAACTGCTTTCTTGCTGTTTTTGTAACCGTCCTCAAAAGAGGACGCTGGGCGTTAATGGGTTAAAACACGCCCCAAACATTGTTTCCCCGTATAACATTATTTAGTGGAATACATTTGTGTGGGCCTTTAATTTAATAATAAATATTCTTTGCATCACAGATTGTACAGAATGTATATTTTAGTACATACTTCATAGATTCATGTCAATTCGATTATGTTCAAATGAGTGTAACACCATTAAAATGCATTTGAAACTTTTTTCCCATTGATCGTAATGTAACGGAATATTTTTGATTGTGCCTGTAATTGATCTATCCATCCGATTTTCATAACACTTGAAATGACTCGACAAAAGTATGTAACAATTATGTTTTAAATTTTAAACGATTAAATTGCATTTGAAACTCTTTTCCCCATTGACCGTAATGTAACGGAATACTTTTGATTGTCCCTGTAATTGATCTATGCATCCAATTTTCATAACATTTGAAATGACTCGACAAAATTATGTAATAAATATACGTTTTAAATTTCAAACGATTAAAATGCATTTGAAACTTTTTTCCACATTGACCGTAATGTAACGGAATCCTTTTGAATGTTCCTGTAATTGATCTATCCATCCGATTTTCAGAAAATTTGAAATGACTCGACAAAATTATGTAATAATTATGTATTTTAAATTTAAAACGATTCAGTTGGGTAGTTTTTGCGTTGTTATATGCGGACAGACGGACGGACTGAGCGACAA
The DNA here is from genome assembly GCA_964019185.1 of Maratus speculifer. Lineage (NCBI taxonomy): Eukaryota > Metazoa > Arthropoda > Arachnida > Araneae > Salticidae > Maratus > Maratus speculifer. The sequence continues at coordinate 6,964,741 of CAXHSM010001350.1, read as the reverse complement.
CAATAGGTGCTACGTATTTACATATTTACGAACGCACCTAAAAAAAAGACTAAAAAAGAAATGCATGTGAAGTCTGTTACAGAAGTCCTGGACTTTTGAGTGGATATCATGATGCATATTTAAAGCAGGTCCACCAGAATACTTTTTGTGGTACTACTTGGTTATCCCGTCGACCATTTTTGCCAAATTATAAAAATCGCCAAATAGCCAAGTTATACATGTTGACATAGTTTTTACTTTAAATAACGGAAAAACAAATAAATTAGTAAAGCATGAATAAAAATACAAATAAAAGGTGGAATTAGAAACAACTTGATGACATTTTAAACATGTGTATTGTGTTTAAGGTCATTGAATGTGACATTCACAATCATCCATTATTGGCATTTAATCTTATAATTTGGCGGGGTTTTTTTTGATCAACGGGATAACCAAGTAGTGCCTTTTTTGTTAACAACTAAGGCTTCTGTTTAGTGTGAACATGCAGGTAGATCTGGCATGAATTTTCTGCGAAAACCCTGTTCCACATCTCACAGTTTTTTTAATGTGAATTCGCAGTTGGTCATTCAATTTAATTTTTGAGAAAACCTCTTCTTGAACATTTTTAGAAAACAAGGTTCCTTTTTCTTATGAAAACTTAAGTAAATATTCAAATGGAATTTGTGAGAATTATCAATTGCGTCTCATCTTACAAGAGAAACGTTTTTCTTTAACAGAGTGTTTGCAAATGGTTATTTAAATGAGATTTTTGGGAAAACTGCTGCACATTTCAGATGAAAAAGTTTTCCTTTAGTATGAAATTGCAGATCGGAATTCAACCGACATTTTTGAGGAAAGCCTTTCTTGCACACCTCAAAAAAGGAAATGTTTGTCTTTAGTATAAATCCGTCCATTTGGATTTCGAAGAAAACTTTTTGTTACATACATCACAGGAGAAATCTTTCTTTTAATATTAATTCGCTTGTGAATATTCAACGCATATTTCACAGAAAACAAATTCTTGCACAATCCACAAAAGAAAAGTTTTGTTTTTTACATGAACTTACACATAGACATTCAAATGATATTTATCTCTAAATCCTTTATTGTTCACCTCACTCAAAAAAAAGTTTCTCTTTAGTATGACACAGAAGGTGTTTATTCAAATGAGTTTTTCGAGTAAAGCATTTGTTGCATATCTCACAAGAGAATGGTTTCTCTTTAGTATGTACTCGCAAGTGCGCATTTAATGTAGATTTTTGGGAAAACCTGTTCTTGCATACCACACAAGAGAAAGGTCTCTCTTTAGAATGGATTCGCATGTGAACTCTTAAATTAGATTTAAAAGAAAACCCTTTCTTGCAAATCTCACAAGAGTAAGGTTTCTCTTTAGTATGGATTCGCAAATGCGTATTTAAACAATCTTTTCTCGAAAACGTTTTCTTGCATACATCACAAGAGAATGGTTTCTCTTTAGTATGTATTCGTCTGTGGACATTCAAATCAGATTTCGCACAAAACTCTTTTTTGCACACCTCACAAGAGTAAGGTTTTTCTTTAGTATGGATTCGCAAGTGTTTATCCAAAGAAGATTTTTGAGAAAATCTGTTCTTGCATACCACACACGAGTAAGGTTTCTCTTTAGTATGGACTAGCAAGTGCCTATTTAAATTAGATTTAAAAGAAAACTCTTTCTTGCAAATTTCACAAAAGAAAGATTTCTCTTCAGTATGTATTCGCAAGTGCGCATTTAAAGTTGATTTTTGAGCAAACGTTTTCTTGCACACTTCACAAGAGAAAGGTCGCTCTTTAGTATGTATTCGCAAATGCACATTTAAAGTAGATTTTCGAGAAAACTTTCTCTTGCAGATCACACAGGAGAAAGATTTTTCATTAGTATGAATTCGTAGGTGGACATCCAAATAACTTTCCCGAGAAAATTGCTTGTTGCACAGTTCACACATGAATAACTTCTCTTTTGTGTGAGCACGACACTTCTCTAAATTAGACATCCGAAAAAATCGTTTTTTATACACCTCACAAGCGAAAGAAATTTTTCGTCTATGAAAATGAATATGTCAGTTTAAATTGGATTTGTTATAAAGTCTTCTATTGCGTATCACAAATGGAATAGTTTTTCCTTACTTTCAATACGATGGTTTTTATTTTAAACTGGATTTCTTTTCAAATGTTTGCTAGGAAAATTTCTAGTGAAATTCCTTAAAGAAAGGCTAAGCTGCAAAGTTTAATTAGATTTCTGAAGGACATTTTATTTACATCACACAAGTAAAAGAGGTTTTTGACCATTGCAAATAATTGTCTTTCTTCGTACACTTAAATAAAAATAATATCGAGATATTGAAGGTTTCCTATGGATAATTCCAGAAATGAACGAGAATGAGTTAGTTATATCTATTTATTCTTAAGCTGCTTTTCTTCCTCCTGAAATACAGTTAATTTTATGGATATCGTTACGTTTTCAATTGAAAGCTTCTTGCAAAGGGTTATTCAGGTGGGATTCAAAAGGTAATACTCTTCCATATAGAGTACTGACAATGCATGAAAAAATTGGTATAATTGATTATTATTAATAATTTTTTGATTATTTCATTGTTGCATTAAAATTATAATCTTTCAAGAATGTAGAAAAATATAAACATTATATTAAAGTATAACCATCGTAACAAAATTGACATTTTCTTAATAACAAATTAATTCGAGGAACTTGATAACGTTATAAAAATTGTTGTCTAGTAATCTTAATTTAATCCAATCTGACAGACTGTAAAAGAGAACAAACAAAGTTCCACTGTTTCAAACTAATCCAGAAGTTTTAGGATATCCTCACAGAACCATTTTATTACGCTAGTATATAGAAAATGCGGGAAAAGGAGCCCATAATCTTCAAACGCAGTTTGTGTTTTGAAGTATCTTTATGGTATGGCTAGATTGAACTTCTCAAACAACTGTATCTGCAATATAAATAAAACACCAAATTAAAAATAATAAATAAGTCATAAATATTTAGTACATTTTATTCTAATTGTTAATAATTTAGCTTAAATGTTTTACATGAAGATATTTTTTGTAAAATTGTAGAAGGGGATTAAGAATAAACTACTTCAAAATTTTTATGTTTAACAGTTTTTTTTATACACAAAATTTAGAAATGTGGTGTAATAAATAAGATTTCTTATTTGATCTTGTAGAGATTCTGAAAATTAATGTTTGTTAGATTAAGCTTTGTGTTAAATGTCCTTTACTGTCACATCTAGAAGCAAAGACATACCAGAAATACAAGTGTGACAGAATGAAATGAGTATCGTATTAATCCTTCGCCGGGCGCGCAAATGGACCACTAGCATTTCTGACGTCAAAGAACGTCACAACAGATTTCAACTAATCAGCTTCTCTATTTATCCCACAAGCGTTCACCAAAAGCCAATCAAATACCGCAACGCTTGTGGGAAACATTGGAAACTCCGCCCCGTGCTAGTGGTCAATTTTCATCGCATGAGCGGGCGCTTGTTGTAAATTCGTCACCTAAGAATAATAAGGTTTTATGTGTGTTTTGGAAAAAATGACTTATCTATATAAAAATGTTCTATTTGTATCTATGAAGGCATTTCTGAATTAAAATAATGCCATAATATATTTGTAATGTTATATGTAAATCATATCTAACATCATTTTGATGCAACAATGCTTTCATAGATACAAATAAAGATTTCTATAACTATAAGCCAATTTTTTCAAAAACACAGATAGAACCTTATTATTCTCAGGTGACGAATAGTACAACAAGCGGAAAAACAATCAATTTTTATTTTACAAATGATTTAACTTAAAAATATGATATACGTTCTCTCTTATCATAATTCATGAAAGTATTCCGCAATAGGCTTATTTTGTTATAACTTACTAAAGCAGAAGTTTAGATGTATAAAAAGCTATTTGCTACTCCAATTACAAAGAATAATAAGTAATAATAATTACTATACAATAATTAAGTGATTTCAGATCTACAGAATTAGTCCAGTATTTCATCTATATTAGTCGCTTCCCATATCAAGCATAAGATTTGCTTTTTTAAAGGCTGTTTAAAAATAAACCTTGCGCATTTCATGCACCGTTAATACGTTATAATTACAGTTGTAGTTAATTGTGCATTCTGAAATACAAATAACTTTCAGGAATTGGGTAAAGAAATCCAATAAACGAATACAAATGGTTATTAACACTTACTACTGCTTGAAATTTGTTTTAAATAAAAAAAAAAATGAATGTTTTACTTTTTACAACGACGCACCCGACGGAATGTTAAGATGTGTAATCTGGATAAGCTTAAAGAGATAATTTTAAGAGAATTTTTGAGTTACATTTTTTATCATTAAAATTTAGTTCTAAAACTACGCAATCTCATGCCGAACTCCATTTAAGAGAAAATATCATCATTTTAAACGAAGGAAACCTCCGTTGAAAGAAGCGAAAACATTTTTTTAAGAATAAAATTCTGGGAAAGTTTAGACAATGGATAGATATTAGAGGTGATAATGATATTGAATTTACAATGCACATAAGCACTATTGGATTATATACTTTTATATGAGAACAGACGAAATATTTTGAAAGAATTATTTTAATATAAATATATAAAAGTCACTATAAGAAGTTTTTAAACAGAAACTAGTGTGCAATTTTTTAATATAGAATGAAAAAAGCAATATCTATGCTGTGGTTGTTCTTTATTATTAAAATAATGACTGAAAGTATGATATAATTAATATGTAAAGAATTTTGTGGCTAAATTTTCAATTTTTAGTCTTCTCCCATCTAAATGGTCATTTCATAAGGAGGGAGGATACAGCAGTGTAAAAAACAGACTTTGTTTGAGGTAATTCTGTTCCCATATTATAAAAACAGAAAATGTTTTATTTTAAACTATATAAAAATAAAAGATAAAAATACATGAAAAAAGCATGTAAATTAAGATTTTAGAACGCAAATAATAAATTTATTTACCAGACCATTGAGACTAATCAGCTTGTGCTTTTCAAGGGGAGGGGGGTTTCAGATGAAATAAATAAAAATGGAGTAATACAAAATGTATGGCGATCAATTCAAATAAATACAGTGTAACCTCTGAATAATGGTTGCCCTTGAAAGTGACAGGTGAAAACTGACCGCTCTTCAGAGGTGAATGTTGTTTTTAAGAAATCAAAATTACATAAATTTAAACTGAAATATACTTTAGATATATTCTGTAAAATTAACAAAAAATTTTAAAAAACACCTTTTTAATTTTTTATTATTAAAAGGTTTCCTTTTAAATTATGTATATAAAAAATATCAGCCAAATCAAATGGGTGCACATGTAAAAAAAAATGCATATTTCCTTATTTTACTTAACTCCTTAGATAAAATATTTTTTAGAAATAATATTTGAGTTAAAATTTTTTTATAAATCATTTTTTAATAAAATGCATTATTAAGAACAGCTAAAAAATAAACATCGAATTTTATTAATAAGCTTTAGAAAAATAAGCATTTTTATCCAATATTGCATGTTTGACAGAACATGATTTTCTGCGAAAAATCGACAGAGTGGGGTATTTTTTAATGCTTGTAACTCGTGAAAAAAATTATTTTAAACTGAAATTTGGTGTAACAACATATCTTTAGACATTATTTTTGTGTATGAAATTTCATTAAAATCTGTGACAGTGGGTGACATGGAATGACCCTTCGGGGAGTCTTGAAGCATGGATCTCCTAGATTTGGCGAGATTTTCCTCGCGAAAAGTGTGTCTTTTTTGGCGATGATCCCTTCTTGGCAATTTTCTGCTGTCATTCTCATAATAAAAGAGCGTAACGCAGTCGAAAAAAGTCTTAGTGGCTAGTGGAATCGGCGGGAGAAACCGGTTTGGAGTGCATTCTCCCCACCATCATGTGATAGTGGGGAGGTGGTCGAAGCTTCAAAAAAGGTTGTCATTTCTGAATCCAGTTATACGAGAAGTCAATGTATATAACTGACTGCGTTTACGTGCAAACTGCACAAGAGGTGGCGTTGCCATAATGCATGATTCGTGATTATCGCAATAGTTCTATTTAATTTTTTTTAAACTTCAGATTCAGTTAATCGCTGATATAGATTTTTGTTGCTTAGTTTCTGGTGTAAATCACCCTACAGATGACGCTGCTGTGCTGCATTTTTCACGATTTCGCAATAAATGTATCCCCAGAACTAATGCATGGATTTTCATCAAACTTCAGATTTAGTAAATACTTGACAAAAAAATTATCCTGATTAGTTTTTGGTGTACCTCACCTAACACGTGTCGTTGTTATTGAGATTTTTTTTTCTTAAGATTGAGCAATAGCTCTATCTCAAAAACTAATACACGAATTTTCTTCAAATTTCAGATTCAGCTATAAGTTGACATAAATTGTTGCTGACTATAAATTTTTTTTCAACCACCTAATCGGTGACGCTGCTATGCTGCAAATTTCAGAAAGCATAAACATGCATAAAATAGAAGAAAGTTTTGGGATTGCCAAATCTGACTAGTTTTATTCTAGTGTTCAGGACTTGTTTGAATAGTTTAGGTAAATTTTGTAAGCACTTTAAAGAACTGTAATCACTGATTTTGTGTTAAGCAAAAAATTAACTGGTTTGATTGTAGAGCACTAAAAAATATGAAATTGCATTGTGGGCGTTTTATGCATTATGAATACGTAAATTAGATTCAAACTTTATAATTTTTGACTAGTAGTCTATTAAAAGTTTTATAATTGGCAAAACAGTTAGGCAACTTTAGTGGATAAATAAGAATGAAAAGGATCCAAGTTTTCACTCCCTATCAACCATTCACATGAAGAAAATTGTTTTTCGATTTAACCATTGTCATTCGAAAAACTTTGCTTACTAATAAAGGTACTACCTGGTTATCCCGTCGACCAATTTCGCCAAATTGTGCAAATCGCAAAACTAATAGCCAAATTACACATATTGACGTATTTTTTTTATTTTAAATAACGAAAAAACAAATAATTAGTAGAATATTAATAAAAATAGAAATAAAAAGTTCACATAAAAATCATTTAATGACATCTTAAACACGTTTATCGTATTTAATGTCATTGAATGAGACATTCACGATCATCCATTATTGGCATGCAATCTTATAGTTTGGCGATAGATTTTTTGTTGACGGGATAACCAAGTAGTATCCTAATAAATATCTGATGTCACAAACTTCATTTTGCATTCATAGCAAATTTCCATCAGTATGAATCAACCCACAAAATTATTTTAGGCACATACTATTTAAGCTGTAGTGTTTCGTAAAGACTCTTCAAGTCCGACCTCTACAGTCAAAATTCTGTAATCCGCACACCCATAATCCGCAATTTTCTATAATTTGCATTACTTTACGAATGTAAACAATGAAATAAACAATTAAGAAAATTTATAAATTAGTAATCCAAAAACGATTTTTTAAAAACAAATAACAAAAACATGAAAAAAAATCATAATAAAACATTTATTTTTCGTATATATAAATCTTTTATTTTATTTACAGTAAAAAACAAATTGCATTGCAGAACCTATGTAATTGTTTTTATTTAAATGCACATAGTTTTTTTAATAAAATAACTAAAAAATGCATTTTTTGAGATGGACTATTAAATTAATTTTTAGATTTCATATTCATTTTTTTATATTATACTGATTATAGAATTAAAACACCGTCTAGGAATTATAAAGTGACGTGTAATCCAAAATGCTCTATATTCTGCAATATTCCATAATCCACACAACATTTGGCTCCAAATTGTGAGGAATAATTGTGCACTTTGACTGTATAAATATGTGTGCACACGTTGAGACAATACTTACAGTAAAACAATGAACTAAGCAATAAGAAATGAGGCTTTCTCTAGAAGGGAAATAAAAAAAAATTATTCTTCCTCCATAAAAACACTTGAATTCAGTCATTTAACAAAAATTACAAATTAAAATGTAGATTAAAATTGATATGGAACTAAAAGAGACAAATTTTGTCCTTATATCTAAACTGAATGTTTCATTGCTTACATCTCATATGTGCGGATTTTAGAGATTTGCGGATTTGAGAGAGTCTACAGTACTAAGAATGAGATATTCATATAGAATATGTATGACACAAACAGTGAGGAATTAACAGAAAAGCTTACCAGATAGCACAATGCAACATATAGTTGAAAATTGTTATGACAAAATTTACGCAACAGAAAAAAAAAATAGTTGGTTATTATTATTACAATTCATTTTCATAATTTTTTCCTTATTAAATCAAGACATATGTATAAAATAGGAAAATATAATATGGGATACAACTTAACACAATGCTTCAATCCCAATAATTTGGAAAGTTGTAAAATATGCTAATTAACTTGATTTTTTTTAAATAGCTCTACTTAGTTTATACAAAGTACTTTAAATTTATGCGTGCTAAGTAAATTTATATATTGTAAAAAAACTCACTAAATTGAAATTGTCCCTGGAAGAGAAACAGAAAGAAAAGCAGAAATACTAATTTTTGAATCTCATTTGAGTCTGTTTATTGTAATTTGAAAGATATTTCTTAAACAAATAGAATTTTCTTATTTTTTATCTAGAGGACTATAATATTTTTAAAAAATTACTTTTTTGACTTAGAAAGAAATTTCTATTTTGTGTTTTAATAAAGTTTTCTTTTAGTATTTTATTAATCAAGATTGGTTTTTGCATCTATCTCATTGCTCATTCAACAAACTATATTGGATAAAAATTGCTTCTATTCTTTGCCGTTACCCCAGAATGTGTTTCATTGTACCCCAGAATGTGCTTCAGTGTACTCTGGCATACGGGTACAATGACACACTGCAAGACATTTAACTTTTGTGATTTTTCAAGCATTAAGTTATTGTTTAGAATCTAATAACAATTTGTTTAGATCGGGAAAATACAAGATTAAAAGTATGTATTAATTATATTTTTTACATGCAAAATTGTAGATAAAAAAAATGCTTAAACTTTGTTTCAATGTACCCCATCCTCCCCTATATGTATCCAAGAATAGACTATATATACAGTAGACTACCTCAAATCAACACAGCTTGGGACCAGAGGTTGTGCAGATTTTAGAATTTTATGGGTTTTTTTGTCATTGCTTTTGTTTACATTTTTTACGTAGACATTAGAATGTAATTAATAATGCAATTGAAACCATATAATGAATGGATAAAATATAATAAAATAATGAAATAAGTAGTAAATTAAAATAATAAAAATTTAGATAATATTTTAAATGATTGAAATATAAAAAAAAAGGTAAATTAATAATCAATAATGTATGATTAAATATTCGGTACTTCTAGGTTATCCCGTCGACAAATTTCGCCAAATTATACAAATCGCCAAACTAATAGCCAAATTATACATGTTGACGCAATTTTTATTTTAAATAAAGAAAAAACAAATAATTAGTAGAATAGTAATAAAAATATTATAAAAAAAAGTCGAAATAAAAATTACTTAATGACATTTTAAACACGTGAATCGCATTTAATGTCATTGAATGTGACATTCATGATCATCCATTATTGGCATTTAATCTTATAGTTTGGCGATAATTTTTTGGTCGACGGGATAACCTAGAAGTACCAAATATTCATTATAAAAATGAAATGTATTTTGTCTAAATTATTCAATAAAACTTGTCTCATAAAAGTACATTATTAATTCACATCAAAATAATAAAATAAGGAAGTTTTATTTCAGGTTTAGCCAGACTTAAAAACTAAAAAGCTTGATTAATACACAAATATATTTGGTAAGAAGGTTGGGATGGTCAATGATATCAGCAATATTTTGAATTTTTTTCACAAATGAATTTAATCTTCCTTCATGACAAAAACATGAATTCAGTAATATTAACAAAATTACAAATTAAAATATATACGGAATTGATATAATACTGAAAAATCAAATTTTGTCCTATATCTGAATTGAGATTTCCATTGTTTACATCCCTAAATTATGTGCGGATTTTAGAGAGTTGAAGATTTAAGGGAGTCTATTGTATATGGGTGATTCTCAAAATAGGGGACAATTTCAAAAGTGAAATCTTAAAAAAATTACTGTTAGCAAAATTTCTGAAAAAAATAGGTGTTGTTAATATAGTATTAGGTATACTTTACATGTAGTCAGCAGAGCTAAATATTTAAAAATTAACTTAAAAAAAAAATAGTATTTTTTGAGCCATGCTAATGACAAAACAAATTGCATGGAGTAAATATATTCAGAAATTTTTATTTTCTTCCTGTTTAAATATTTTTTTCTATATTTATTAGCCTTCCTTTTCAGCAAATGGTTTCCATTTTTACATATATACATATAAGGAGAATAAAAACATTACCAAAGAGCAAACTTTGTTTACATGAGCAACATTCTGACACTAACAATGTAAGAAGCTGTCTTAGTGATTTTCTGACAGATTTAATGCATATTTTAGGGATAATAAATGTAATACCTAAATTTATATGTAAAATTACACTTTATAAAGGATACAATATAAGCACTGGTTACATTTATGCACATAGGAGTCTTTAGCATGGACAGAAAGACCATGCTAATGACACTGATATTTGTCCATGCTAATGACAAATTTTAATTTAAATAAGATTTTGAGCCATAATATAATCACAATGCAATAGTCCTTTGTTGAAGACACTATTGCAGCAAATTTTCTGCAATTTTTTTTTTTTTTTTTTTTTTTTGCGATCTTACAACAAAAATTGCTGGAAAAAAAATCGGCAATTTTTGTCATAATTTTGTCAACGGCAATTTTTGACAAAAATCGGTGTTTTTCATGTTTTTTTTTTTACAAAAATTGACGTTTTTTTCGACGAAAATCGCTGTTTTTTCGCTTTTTAAAAAAGAAAATCACGTTTTTTTCGCTATTCGACAAAGAAAATTGCGTTTTTTGCGATTCGATGAAGAAAACTGCCGTTTTTTCTCGATTTTATTGACGAAATTGCCGTTTTTTTCGTGGCCTTTTGATAAAAATAGCCGTTTTTCAACGATCTTTTGACGAGAACAGCATTTTTCTTGCGATGTTGTGATGAAAACAGCACTTTTTTCCTGATCTCTTGACATAAACGGCATTTTTTTGCAATATTTTGTCGAAAATCGCATTTTTTTCGCGATCTTGGGATCCTACGACGAAAATTGCCTTTTTCTCGCAATTTTTTTGAGGAAAATCACGTTTTTTTTCTCGACCTTTTCACGAAAATTGTATTTTTTTCATGGGGTCTTTTGATGGTATCGAAAAATTGGAAAAGCAAAAAATGACAAAAAAGCGGAAAATCGCGGATCCGCGAAAGAATCTCATGTCTGCTTTGAACTTACGCGACCGCGACGGGAGTAACAGAAAAGAAAGAAAGGGAAAGAACACTACACGCAGTCGCAGATGGAAGGCATGTGTGGAAAGTGCTGTGTGGATTCAACTATTCGCATGACAAAGAAGGGGTGTAGACAGACACGTGGAAGCGCCGCTTAAAGTGAATTTTCGCGCCACTTTTCTGGATTTTCTTTCTTCCGCGAAGAGAATTTTATTTTAAAAGCAGAAAAAAATTATGTTTGGATATAACAGGAAAATGATTCCCTGTGTTTTCCAGGTTTTTTAGGACTTTTTTGAAATTCCCTGGATTTTCCCTGTTTTGAGAGGGTATTTTGAAATTCCCTGTGTTTTCCGGGTTTTCCCGGTGGCGTGGTAACCCTGTCTTTAGAACATTCCATGACATGGAAAGAAAAAGATTTATCAGCTGTTGCCAGATTCACATTTTTAACTTCAACCATTATAAAATACAAGGTGGAACCCGTCAAATTTCGACGAAAGTAAATTTTTAAGAAGGAACTGTTTCACTGATTTATAATAAATCTAGAAAATTAGCTACAGTACCATTTGCATCATACAATGGTCAATCTAACTCCCAAACAAATATTATTTAAAGCTAAAATTAAGAAAAAATACTTATCTATATAGGTCGGTTATCCAAATTATTAATATTAATCTTTAATCGCATATGCAAAAATATAATAATAAAGCAAAATATTATAAAGATCAATTTTTAAGATGAAGTTATCGAATGAGGCTTTTATGTTTGGTATAAATGTGAAAAAAAATTAAAATTGACACGATCTTAGTGTTTCACGTGAAATCTAAACCCATTATAATTTTCATCTTCTCAAAACTTACATGCGCACATTTTAATTTTTATCAACTTTAAGGGAAAATGGCGCATTTCTGTTGTAACAATTACAAAATTCGTACTAAAAACTATAAAAAGATAATACCATGTCAAGAATAAATTAAGATACAGCATTCATACAAATTACATTTAAAAGTACATATTTTTCTATGTACAACAGTGTAAAAATTGAAAATGTACGATGCTTAGAAGCATAAAATGTATTGTACCGAAAATTGCAAAACTCAATAGCATGTGAAAGTGTTGCCATTCGCAAATTGACATACGCGTTACGCACAGAAATGTTTGGCCTTTATAATATAGATATCCAAAAGAAAGTTGAATTATTTTATTTATTGTATTTCTGTATTTTTATTTATTTATATTATCAAGAAACATGCATATGTTGTACATTGGAATATGTCCCAAGGTACAGCATAGGTTACTGTCCCAACGTACAATCCTCACAAGTTTTAAATAAAATCAAAATCTTAGTCAAACAAAATGCACTACTGTTATTTTCTCACAACCAAAACATTTGAAAAGCTTCTCTTTTATATAAAAATAAAATGCAGTTGGTTTTTTGTAAAAATACAAATGCAGAGAAGAAAATTAAAATGAGAAAAATATTTACTTTTCAAAATTTTATTTTTCTTATCAGGTCATTTATTTATTGCTTCTGATGTTATCTGTTAAAATGATGAGATCAGTTAGTTATAGGTCACTATTAGACATAAACAAAAGATCATTGTTGTCAACAGTTTTTTAGAAATTGTCAATGGGAACGAGGTACAAGCATCCCAAGGTACAACACTCTCCTCTACTGTATATCTATGCTCCTAATATGCACACAATTAAAAAGGTCTAGATGCAATTTTAACAATTCTGGAAGCATTTAAATTAATTTAAAGGGTGTTTTTTAGTATCAACTCCAGAGGACCTCAGGACTGAGGAGGTTAATGAAAAAAAAAGTTTTTAAATTACATATAAAGCATAAATCATTACGATTACTTTTGTAATCGGAATATTGTAGTACAATTAATTATATTACTGAATCATGATTTTATCATTAGTATTGCTTTAACATATTTAACCAATGGATATATTCAAGAATAATACTATGTAAAAATTTAACTATATATGACACAGAAAATAATTACAGGTAATTTAAAAATTGATAACATGCCATAAAATATATATATAATCAAATTTTACTTAATAATTAATTTATGTTAATAAGTTATATTCACAACATTGGTTGATAAAAGAAGAATTATATTAACATAAATATAATTCTGAATTTACACATACATATAGGTATATACGTTACAATTCTTTTTGCTGACAATTTACTTATGTTTACATAATAAAATAAATAAATGGCCTTTTCATATTAAATAAACTATACAAATGTTGAAAAAACTGCCTGTGTACATGAAACAGAAAATAGGTTGGTAGAAAATATTGTGCTATGCTTGTACTTTTCAAAGTGTATTTTACTTGTAGTGTATATTAGCTTATACACTAAGTATCTAATTTACTACTAATCTTATCCTATAATTTACTTATAAGGTATTTTACTTTTTTATTTAATGTAATGAAATAGTTTGTTTAAAATACCTTGTAAATTTAATTTTTTAACCCTTTATATTCTAAAATAATAAAGTATTCGCATGATAATTTCCTTTCGTCAAAAATATTTGCTTTACCAGTGTGTTGAATATTTAAAGTGGCTATAAATGCCAATAAAAATGAGTTCTGACACATAAAATTCTGTGTCGTTATACGATCAATCCACAAATTACAGAATTTTCGGTAGATTAATATTAAAAGAAACTTAAGTTACCACAAATTTATTTTAGTTGAGAAAATGAATCAATAAATTGATTTAAAAATATAGCTACCGTTACAATCAGAGTGTGCCATTTTCTCCATTTTATTGCAGACGCCAGCACAATGAATGAATCAAGAATACAGAAATCATTCATAAATAATGAATCACTCAATAAATGGAACACTTCTACAGTAGATGTTTTGAACTAAATTACCAATCGCCTTTGAATTAACAAAACAAAATATTTATTTATGAAAAATAGGAAGAATTTTCGGAATTCGTTAATCTAGCACTTAAACATGCCTTCAGGTTAAAAATTGGAAGCGATTTGATATTGGAAATTCAGGAAAATTTACCATAGATTTTTTGGCAAAGCTTATTTAATGGCTGTTTGGTAATAAATATTACAAACAGCGAAAAAAAATATTCAGTACGAATTTCCATTGCAGTTATTTATTTGATAAATAATATTAAGAATCATAAATACAAGAATCACTTTCAATGAATCATGATGCAATTCATGAATCATTCTTTTATTGGCAACTTGTATCTTCTGCTGTTTTAATACGAAGTAACTGTTAAAACATCACTGTATCCAACCTCTTGTTACTGCTACGGTAGTAAAGTTTTTTCGTTATTCTTACTGATATATCATTGAGTCTTATAGCATTATTAAAATGTTTGGTACCATTTGGTTATCTCCTCGACCAATTTCGCCAAATTATACATTTCGTTAAACTGTTCGCCAAATTATAAAAATAAACATATTTTTTTCATTAAAAAACGAACGAATACATAAGTTAGTGAAACATTAATGAAAATACTAACAAAACATCGCAAAAAAGTCTTTTGATAACTTAAAAAAAGCAGGTAACGTGTTTATTATGAGGCTAATATGACGTTTATGGATGATAATTCAGTAATGGCATTTAATCTTATAATTTAGTGATAGTGTTTTTGTCAATAGGTTAACCAAGTAGTACCAAATGTTTTGTTTATTGTAGGTAGTTTCTCTTATATTACTTAATTTTTAAATAGTTTAGCATAATATTATTGAAATTTCAATTTAAGAACTACAAATTTGTTTGAACGTTTTTATTTTTCTCGTTTACTTTTAAAACATTGTGTTACTTATAAATTGAACTTGATTGTATTCTGTTCAATTGAAAGAAAATATTATAATAATTAATGGCATAATGAAGGCCTTTTATATTGAAATTTACATATCTGGGAGAGACTTTTCACTCATTCTTAAATAGTCGCTCTATAATGTTAATCCAGTGGGCATTTTGTTTTTGAATTTATCCTTTAAATTTGAATTTTTTTAAACGATTTTTTTCTTTTGCAAGAATTTTAGAATTTTGTTTAAAAGGAATATTTAATTCACTCACCTGTTCAGAAATTGAAAGTAAGTACCTTCTTGAAAAAAAATCTACAACTGCCATCGAAAAAGTAAGAAATAGCAAACAAAGATCAACCTCAACTATTTTATGCAAAAGAAAAAAAAAGTTAAAAAATATTCAAATTTATAAAGATATTAGAAAAAAAGGATGAATGAAAAGTAAAAGAGTAATGGGTGAATTTTAAAGATAACTTTTTAAAAATGCTGATAGAGGGCGCCTTAGGCTTTGGAATAACGTCTGACTATTTTTAACCATTATTTTTTTAAATCTCACTAAATGCTTTCAAATGCTTAGATTTAAACTTATATTTTGAGCATAAAATTTGAATCGTTGGGAGTGGTTAAGTAGCACAAACTGAACTGTGTTCAAGGGGAGGGGGAGGGTTAATTTCAACTCCTGAACACAGTTCAGTTTGTGCTTCTTAACCCCTCCCAAAAATTAAGAATTTGAGCTCAAAATTTAAATCTAAGCTTTTCTAAGCTTTTAATTAGATACAAGAAAAAAAAAAAGGTTAAAAATAGTCGCTGGTTATTCTAAAGTTTAAAGTGCCCTCTAACGGAATTTTTTTAAATTTATTTTCAAGGTAATACTGATGTAAAGATTAGTTTTCGTGAAAACTGCAAATGAATCAACCAACTTTTTTTTTTTTTTTTTTTTTTTTTAATCATTTAAAATTTGAACTCCCCCCCCCCTCCTCCCTCCACACACACACACACTTGAACACATTTCAGTTTGCAGTACTTAACCTCACCGATTTTGAGCTCAAAATTTAAGTTTATGTCTAAGCTTCTAAAAAATTTTAATGAGGTGTAAAATATAATGGTACAAAATAGTTGTTCATTACTCCAAAGTCTAAAGTGCCCTCTATTGACGTGTTTTGAAATGTATAGTTGTAATTTTTTTTTTTAAATGCTGATTTAAAGAGTAGTTTTAGCAAAAACTGCAAAGGAATTGATCAAATTTTCCAATTTATATAGTCATTTGAAATTTGAACCTTCTCCCCCCCCCCCCCCCCTCTGAACACAGTTCAGTTTGTGCTACTTAACCACTTTCAAAGATTCTGATTTTATGCCCAAAATTTAAGTTTAAGTCTAAGCTTCTGAAAACATTTAATGCGATGCAAAAAATAGTTGTTCAATACACCAAAGTCAAAAGCACTCTCTATCAGCATTTTTTGAAATTTATAATTTATTTTCAAGAAAATACTGACATAAAGAATAGTTTTTGTCGAACCTGCAAATCATTTGACCAAATTTTCTCTTTTTTATGTTTATTTGAAATTTTGGTCCCTATACTTTAATGGTGGCTAACTGCATTGGAATATGTTTGGGACCCTTGGTTTAGTACAGTAGACTCTCTTTAAATCCACACAGCTTGGGACCAGAGGTTTTGCAGATTTCTGGTCACTGCTTTGTTTACATGTTTTAAACATTGATTTGAATATAATTAATAATGCAATCGAAACTGTAAGAAATGCTTACATTATAATAAAACATTAAAATATGTAATAAACTAAAATAATAAAAATTTAGATAATTTTTAAAATGATTAAAATATTAAAAGCAAAGGTCAAGTTAATTTTCAATAATGTATGATTAAATATTCATTATAAAGATGAACTGCATTTTTCCTAGATTATTCAGTGAAACTTGCCTTATAAAGGTACATATTATTAATTCACTACAAAATCATAAAATATAAATTTTTTATTTCAGGTTTTACCAGAATAAATAACCAAAAAGCTTGATTAATACATAAATATATTTGGTATCAAGATTGTAATTACAAATGATATCAGCAACATCTTTAATTTTTTCAGAAATAAATTTATTCTTCTTTCATAAATAAACATTAATTCAGTAAAATTAACAAAAATTACAAATTAAAATATATATGGAATTGATATAAAGCTAAAAAAGTCAAATTTTGTCCCATATCTGAAATGAATTTTTCATTGTTTACATCCATAAATTATGTGCGGATTTGAGGGAGTCTACTGTATTATGAATAAAAATAGTTACTTGTTTATGTAAGAAGTTTACAAGGCAGCATTCTACTTTAAAAATAAGAAAATTGAAATTGACATTGCTTTTATATTTATTTATCTTTCTAAGTACAGTAAATTCTCTGTAAGCTAGACTGGGTAAGATGGAAATTTGTTTAGCTTGAAAAGATTTTTCAAGTCCTTCTGAATCCATAGACAGTGTAAAAGTTGTCTAAGGCAGAATATCATTTACCGTAAATAATTTTCTCAGTTCTGATTGATTCTGACTTATACAGAGTTTACTGTACATCCCTTTTTCTTCATTTGTTTTTTCATATAAAGAAAGAGCAGCTGACATAGTGTGGATTGAATTACTGTGGGATGGCAACGGCAAGAAACATCTGTCTATTCTTTATATCTCCTGCTGTACACCTGACCTCGGCCAGTCTGATTGGTCTCTATTTAACAGGTCCATGATATGATTGGCCTTTATACCCTGTTCACACTATGGTTAGTTAAGATATCTCAGTCCTGGAACTCTCCAGAGAGTTCCACAAACTCTCTCAGAGAGTTTTAACTCGATCGGGCTAGATACAGGAACAACCACGCCCTCTCATCGGCTTTAAAGCTTCGCTTTTACTGATTGGCTGTTGTGGCTGTCTTTATTTCAAGCAAATGCACATACCTTACATTTGTTCAGTTCAGAGATACAGTAACATTCGCTGAGATATCTTAGGTAAGTTTTTCAATGTGAACAAGCATCCAATTCCGGGAGGGTGCACTTCAAACACGGCGATCTTAAGATATCTTATGTTTGTGGTGTGAACAGGGTATTGTCATAAATGTTCCTGCAATGACCACTATGATAAAAATTCAGTGGTGTGGTAAATTGGTTGATGGAAATGTTTGTAAACATGCTCTTTCCTTCTATATATATTGACTAAATATTTTGTTCTTGTTCTTTAACAAATCTTTCCACACATTAAAAGTATAGGAACTGATTTTAGTCAAACTTTCCCATCCACAAATTCCACGTATTAGGAGAGGTTCAGTGTTTAATCTAATAGATTACTGGATTAGCAAGATTCTAGGAACTAACGCATTTACACTAAAAGGAGCATAGATATGGGAGAAGGAATTTAAAATAAAATTTCGACAAATGGTTTTGTTTGAACAAGATCAGTGTAGTACTGATATTTAAAATCTAAGTCAAATGACTGGTATGGTATTTGGTAAAAATCATTTGAACTACTTCAAAAAAATGTTTATTGTTCAAATTTTCTAATAAACATTCTTCCCATCTGTTGATCACAAGAACATCTTTACTGTCAATTTACTTATATTTTAATTGACAATTTATTAGACAGTTCATTTTTATGACAACAGTAATTAAATAGTTATTAATTAATAATACATTTCATTTTAAGAATAGTTTTTGTAGAAGAAAAAAAAGTTTTAGCAAAAGCCAGCTTTTTCTTTAAATCGGCCCGGCTAAAAGCCAGCAGCTCTGATTTATATTCATGTCAACTTATTAGTATGAGTGTAACTTTATTAAATACACCACATAGAATTTTTTCCTTATAGACTGTAATAGAATGAAATTCTCTTCAGTGTCCCCTTATAAAAGAACTATGGCGATTAGTCGCTTAATTTTCAATGCAAAATATGCATGGTAAACCTCAAAAACTTCTGTCAGATGCATGACAATTCAAACAGATGTATGAGAGTTATAGCATGCATAGTCACCAACCTCTGGCTTTTAATAGAATAAATATACTTCCAAATAGAAAGTTTGTTTGGTTAAATATGTCTTGTGTTAAATATAGTAGTCATTTTAAATCCACTTAGTTTTTTTTTTTTTAATTAAAATAAAGGTTCAAAGTGTAATTTTTTTATTTTAAAAAAGCCAGAGATAGGCATATATGAGAATGAATAGGCAGCAAATTGACAGACAGACTGAATTCAACTCTTTTAAACAAAGTTGAAATGTTTTTAAAAGTTTATATTAGAAATCCTTAAAAAATTAAGACTATCATGTATTTGTTAAGATTTTTACTTGTGACCTTACCTTTATGAAAAATTTCTTATAGAATAATATTAAATTATAGCCCATTTTTATGTAGGGGAGAGGGGGCACATTTCAACATGGGGCACCTTTCAACAGCTGAAATTTCTGACTTCCAATACTGCACAATGATTGACCAATATGCAAGCCAATAAGTTTTTAGTATGCATAACTGTTAACATTTAGTTTTCGGTGATTTCTTTGTACAACTGTGGTGTGGTTTTGTCAAGCAAGTTTTAACACCTCAAAAGTAAAAAGCCAGTTTTAATTTTGAAACAGTTTATCAGCCAAATAATCTTTTAATTGAGTGAGTGTTATTTATTCATCTGTTAGCTTATTTAATTCTGCTTCTAAATACACTGGTAATAAGTCACAAATATTTTTCTAAGATCTTTGATAATACTTTAACTAAAATGTTTGCACGAGGGTCAGATTTCAACATATCTGAGGGGATACATTTCAACAGTTATAAAATGTGCTCTTTATCATTTTTTAATTAAGCAATTATGAAAACTGGCATGTAACCTTTTAGATCAACATCTAGGTCAGATTTTGAAAAAAAATACAGTTTATGCTACATGAATCATGATAGGCCTATGTCATTAACTGTCAATTTGTATTTGTAAGCTTATTAACCAGGGTTTTTAAATTTAAAATACTGTTTTAAAATATTCAAAATTCTTCAATAATTACACATATATATATATATATATATATGTTACAGGCCAAACCCGATTTTAGGCCAACCCGGTCTGTCCTAATGCCCATCGGATAAACTAGTTTTTCCTAGGCCAAACCGGTCTATCCTAACGCCCATCGGATAAACTAGTTTTTCCTAGGCCAAACCGGTTTATCCTAACGCCCATCGGATAAACTAGTTTTTCCTAGGCCAAACTAGTCTATCCTAAGGCCCATAGGGCAAACTAGATTATCCTAGGCCAAACTAGTTTGGCCTAATTCTTATAGGATGAACTAGTTTAGACTGCTGTTTATTGGTCTGAACTAGTTTATCCTAGGCCAATCAATTTGGCGTGATTTTATTGAATTTAATGACCGCCTCAACGCCAACATTCTTGATTGTCCTAGGCTGATCTAGTTTATTCTAGGCCAATGTAGTTTTACGTGTTTTTAGCTCACGGGCGTCAAAGCCAGAGAAATAATGGGCTCACAGGCTCTGTATGTATGTATGTACGCATGTATATACACATGTATGTACGTACGTATGTGTGTAACGCGATAACTCTTGGAAAAAATAATGTAATTTGACGTGCTTTTAACTCATAAGGCTACCAAAGCCTGAGAAGGGAGAACTAATGTGCCCGTAGGTTCTGTATGTATGTACGTAAGTACGTAACGCAATTTATTCTTGATAGAAATAATCGATTTGCATCAAACTTTCAATATAGGTTTATTCTTAAAAGAAGCTTTTTTGATTACTTTTGGAGGTCATTGGAGAAGAATAAGTGTGGGAGGGAGGAACGAGAGACTGGTTCGCCCCTTCCCTAAATTCAAATAAATGGATTTCCATGCATTATTAGCATATTTTATTCAAATTTTAGATAACGGAGCACTCTATTGAGGGGCCTCATTGATTAGTTGTGAGTGTTCATTGTTTAAGTATAAAGGGAGGGGGGAATAGGAGTAACGCCCCATAATTTATGTAAATGCTTTTTTCACGCAGAATTTGCTGATTTGCTTCAAATTTTAGAAATAAATTCATTCTGGTAAAGCGCCTTCCTAATTAGTTTTGGGGGTTAATTGAATAAAAACAAAGAGATTAGCGGGGGGGGGGGATCCTGCCTAATTTTGGCAAATGTGATTTTCATGCAGAATTGACCGATTTGCTGCAAATCTTAGATTTTTTCATTCTAATGAAGCGCTTCACTGATTAATTTTGATGGTTCTTCGGTTAAATATAAGAAGGAAAGTTACAATTTATTTATTTCCTTAAATTAGATAAATTAATTATAATACAGAATTATCCAATTTGCTAAAAACTTTATACATGAATTCAATTAATTAAGTGCTTCTTTAATTAATTTGAGTTTTTCTTTTGTTTAAGTATAATGGGGTAGTGGACGCCTTCCTTAATTTAGATAAATAGGTTTTTATGCAAATTTATCCGATTTGTCGTAAATTTTGAATATAGTTTTTTAAGGCGAATCCCTGAATTGTTTTGAGGGTTAAATGAATAAAAGGAGGAATAGGGGATTACCCTCCTTAAATCAGATGAGTAGTTTTTTGAGCAGAATTATCTGATTTGCTTCAATTTTTGGATAATTGTTTAATTTTATAAAGCGTATCTGTGATTAGTTTTGGGGGTTCAATGGTTAAGTATAATTGGGGGAAATAGGAAAAAGTAATACAGCTTACTTTATTTTTCGAGGGTGTTATTCTTTAAAAAAATGAGGCTGTATTACACAATTAGTGTAAACAGCCTGTGAATGCAAAGCCATCACTTTAATTGGGCAATATTCTTTTTAATATTGATTCCGACTACTGCTCCATAGCTAACCTTGTGCAAAGTGGTTTTGTTATCACCATTATATAATGTATTTTATTCGAAGGATTATAGAATACTGTCAGAGGTTTGCACGGGCCAGAATTTCCAGGCCAGGGCCCCGCCAGGCCTCTAAATTATGTTGTGTTACCTACCTTGCCCTTTCTTTTAGAATTGTGAATTTTTATTGTTTAAGGCTAAAATTTAGACTTAAACAATAAACATCCACAACTAATCACGGAGGCGCCTTGTCACATTGATCCTATATCTAAAATTTAAAATGAAAACTGATAATTCTGCATGATAAATCCATTTCTCTAAATTAAAGGTGAGGGATTAACCTCTCGTTGGCCCCCCTTTATTCATATCCAATGAATTCCCAAAATTAATCAGAAAAGTACCTTATCAGAATGAACTTACATCCAAAATTTGAACCAAATCGGATATCTCTATCAAGAGTTATCGCGTTACGTACATACGTACGCACATACGTACATACATGCGTACATACAAGTGTACATACATACATACATACATACAGAACCTGTGAGCCCATTATTTCTCTGGCTTTCACGCCCGTGAGCTAAAAACACGTAAAACTACATTGGCCTAGGATAAACTAGATCAGCCTAGGACAATCAAGAATGTTGGCGTTGAGGCGGTCATTAAATTCAATAAAATCACGCCAAATTGAACCTATTGGCCTAGGATAAACTAGTTCAGACCAATAAACAGCAGTCTAAACTAGTTTATCCTATAAGAGTTAGGCCAAACTAGTTTGGCCTAGGAAAATCTAGTTTGTCCTATGGGCCTTAGGATAGACTAGTTTGGCATAGGAAAAACTAGTTTATCCGATGGGCGTTAGGATAAACCGGTTTGGCCTAGGAAAAACTAGTTTATCCGATGGGCGTTAGGATAGACCGGTTTGGCCTAGGCCAATCTAGTTTGGCCTAAAATCGGGTTTGGCCTGTAACATATATATTAATTTATTAAAGGAAACAAATTTGTAATTCTTTTAAATTGACAGGCCAATTGTATTTTAATATGTCAATCGAGTTTTAACTAATTATGGAATTTCAGCAGTGAATTTGATGAGGTGATTGTCTATGCTGCCGCTCCCCAGTCCGCATGAAAAGTAATAATATTAAAATAAAACTTCTCAAGCAAATTTAAGCAGAGGAGCAGCTCAATTTAATTAAAAACAAAATAATGTACATAGAACCTAAAACAATCCAGTATATTATTACATCCATTATACAGTAGACTCCCTCAAATCCGCACAGCTTGGTACCAGATGTTTTGCAAATTATAGAATTTGCGGATTTCTGGTTATTGCTTTGTTTACATTTTTTAAAAAGTAATTTGAATGTAATTAATAATGAAACCAAAAGTATAATGAATGCTTACAATATGCTAAAATATTAAAATAAAGAATAAATTAAAATAATAAAAATTTAGATAGTTTTTAAAATGATTAAAATGCTAAAAGCAAAGGTCAAATTAATAATCAATAATGTACAATTAAATATTCATTATAAATGTGTTTTTCCTAAATTATTCAATGAAACTTGCCTCATAAAGGTACATTACTAATTCATATCAAGATCATAAAATGAAGTAGCTTTATTTCAGGTTTAGCCAGACCTAATAACTCTAAAAAGGCTTGATTAATACATAAACATATTTGATAAGATTCTGATTACCAGTGATATCTGCAATATCTTGATTTTTTTCAGAAATAAATTATTCTTTCTTCATGAAAAAACATGAATTCAATAACTTTAACAAAAAATACAAATTAAAAAATATATGGAATTGATAAAAAACTAAAAAAGTCAAATTTTGCACCTACATCTGAACTGAATGTTTTATTGTTTACATCTGTAAAATATGTGCGGATTTTAGAGAGTTGTGGATTTTAGGAGTGCGGATTTGAGGGAGTCTATTGTATTACTATTGAGGGAGTCTATTGTATTTTGTGAATAAAGTTTATTTTGTTGAAATGCATGATATTTGTAGGATTTCTTCAACTGTTGAAATGTACCCCGCCTCCCGTTGATAGCAACTCCCCTGGAGGGGCACATTTCAACAAAGTGCATGCTTCACTAAAAATGTAAAATTTGGTATTTTGGGTTTGACTTGAAATCATGGAAAAAATTGAGAGGATACCTCAAATATGAAGTTAGTAAGTAGCACATAGAACTTCAGTTTTTAAAGCAGTATTACTTCACAAATATTTTTTTTGCAAAAAGTGTTGAAAGGTGCCCCCTCTCTTCTATGCTACTCTACCCAATGTATTGAAATAATTTAAGAAGTTCAATAAAAATGTTTAAGGAGTTTCTATAAAAATATTCATACATATTCCAAAAAATATTCTATAAAAATATTCTAGTTTTTGTATGAAAATAGTCACCCTCCTGGATAGATGAAGATTACATGGTTTAATTTATATCGCAAACATATTATTTATTATAATCCTTCTTACAAAATTATGACCGTTCGTGGAAGTATTGTTATTTCTAAGTAAATACTCACTGCCAACAAAATTTTAATCACTAGCAGGAAAGTAAGAAGGTTATTTCGTGTAAAGTGTTTGTCACCACCTGGAGTATTTAGTAAATGTAAGTCTATAAATACTATTATGAAAATAGTCATGGCATCTCTCATGTAGAACGAAATCTTCATCTGAAAAAAAGATGATTGAAATGGGACAGAATCAAGTCATCTGTGGGAGATGTGTGAACACTATGTAAAATTTCAATGAAATCATTTATAGTTTTAAAAATATGTGTTCAACACTCAGTGATACTCTACAAATAAAGGGGGAAATATTTCTTGGAAGAAATTAGAAGAATTATACAGTTTAGCCATTAAAAATATTAACAACGGAATTGAAAATATAAAGCAGGGTATTAATTAAAAGTAATAACAGAAGATATATGAAGGCAATCAGAAAATAAATGTGTAATTTCTAAACTAAAAACAAACCTTTTTGTTTCGATGTTTTTTGTGATTTTGGTTTTAGCAAAAGCTTAGTTAAAATAATTGAACTTAATAAATCTTTTGCAATGGAGACTCATCATTCAATTCCATGATCATGTGTATTCTATAAGTGCAATATTATAGAACATTTGTATTTTATAAATATCTAAGGTAAGTAATACATGTGCACTGTGCTAATGTATTATGATTAACCGCATTAAATTGAGTAAATTGATTTTTAATTTATTATTTCATAGAAAAATAAATTTATTTATGATTTTTGTATGATTTCTATTTAAATGTTCTTAGTGCACTTTTCCTTTTCATATCTGCTTTAATAAAATGTTGGTTATTAGAATAGTGTAAAAATGTTATTATTTTATTGCTGACCTTCAAATATGAAGGAATTTAAATATGAAATATTTCAGACCAGTCTGATTCTTGTAATGCTTCATAATCTCTATAATAAATTAATTCCAAGCATATTTTTCTGCTTTGAAATCGGATTTTTAAATTTTGTTCTTTAACAGGCATTTTTTATGCTGCTCGTAGATAATGCATTCTAATTACAATGCAGTTGTTTGAAAATAAGATAATAAGATAAGATAATAATTTGATAATTTTTATCTAAGATACTGAAGGCTTTTAATTGGTTGATTTGTTTATGAATAAAATGTGCTATTTGTATGATTTTTCTGTCTTGTTTGATTTTCTATTGTGACTATAATGCTCTCTACTGATTCTATTATAACTTGGTTTAAAGCTTTCTGTTCACACATTTCATAATCCAATTTGCATGGACTGATCTAAGTATGTATTTTGATATTTAAAAAAAATACATTTTGATTTGTCTGTTATCAACTATATATATCTTTAAACAAGGTAAAAATACTACATTTTGAAATTGCATAAATAAAGTGCATTTTGATTTATCGATTATCAATTATATCGGTTTTTAAGATGTTAAAAAGGCTGTTTAAATTATTTCCCTGCAATATAACTTGAATTAATTGTGTAATATCTTTTCCAAATAATCCTTTATAATAGTCTGAAAAAATTAATAATTTTAGGTGTATTCCGATTAAACACATTTGTACATTGCCTAGTTATTTTAATATTTTATTATATTGCATTATAACATTGAATATGCTGTTTAAGAAATCTCTATAAATAAAAGGAATTCCGAGGATAATTAATTAATTAATTAATTGAGGCACAGGTGAAAGCAAATCTTGGCAATGCGCCAACTCGGTCCAGAGGAAGCAAATCTTGGCAATGCGCCAACTCGGTCCAGAGGTATAAAAGCAAGATAGAAAAAAACGCGCAGGTCTGTGCATTCAAGTACAACCACCCATATGTATATGCTGAAAGTTTGTTCTGACGCTCACCCGACGCACGTGGAGTGCCGATGGTCCGGGGAGAGTCACCGGGGGATTCAAATTAAGCCCGGCGAAGCGGGCTGGGTATGCTAGTGTAAATAAAGGAATGACCAGAAATACACAAAATTTTTAAATCTGTCTCAAGCTCTGTGGATTGCAGGGACTCTAATGTGCTGCTAAATTAATTTAATCTTGTATTGCCATACATGCCAGAGATACATGATGTCGACAAATCATTTTTCTAATGTTTGCTTTGCATTGGTAACTTATTTCACATTTGTTGAAAGCCAATAAATAATTCATTTTTTGAATGTTTCTTTTAAATCTTTATTCTGCTTTAAATCATTTACAGCCATTTTAAATACTTATCTCCATTGTTACCTTTAAATTGATATTGTGTCTTAAATCGCTTTAAAGCCAACTGATAAACTGGATTTCCAATCTTAGCTTTAGTTAGATTCAAGACCCAAGTAACTTGCTGTCACAATCCCTTTATTCCACTCTTTATTTTAAAGTAAAGAGTGTCTCACTTTCATCTAATTCCAAATTTTTAATCATTACTATTAAAAGCAGTCATTTTTACAGAAAAAATAAGTCAGACTTCAAAATTCAAGTAATATTTATGAAAATATTTTCTTGCATGACTAACATTAAAATGTATAAAACATTCACTTACAAAATTCGTTTTGCATTTCTTAAAATATTGACTCTACATAAAGAGCAGAAGATTTGTGTTCTGTTCGAAATTTATTTCAGTTTGACTTTTTAACTGTCTCAACCCATTCTAACTTTGTTTACAAATTACCACATTAGAAATGTGACTGGCATTTTGTTTGAAACACTGTATAATTTGTACAGAAGTTCAACATCAATATTACTTTCTTTCTTTTTCTTTTTTAGGGACTATTTCAATACCAGCCAGAGTTCACTAGAGCTTATAAATACTGTGTACTGAAACAATTCAGAACATTGTCACATTCAAAACTATATGTGTATTTAAAATTTATTTTTTAGAATAAAATAAAATCATAATCTTTGAATTTTTAATAGATTTCTGAAACTTTTCAAATATTCAATTCAAAAATTACAACTGATTGTACAATGTAGTTTTTGAGGTATGTTTTGAAAAATACTGCCACTGCCAATGTGTTTTGGAATGAGTAAACATAAAGTTAGCATTAAATTTTATAAAATTTAAGTCTGCATTATTCCTAAACTGGGAACTTTTAATTGGTATCCAAAGGTGAAATCTAGCAAAAAAGTAAAAATAATGTAATAAAATAAAAAAAAAATATTTTCATTGTGTTTGTAGATGCTATGGAATTATAGAATTTTCTCCTTAAATTTGCTTTATTTTTTATTTATAATGGAATTATTAATTTTAAAATTATTGATATTTTTTATTTGTATTTCATTCTTTATAGTGTTAGAAAAGGCATCAGACACACATTTGGTTACGCTAACATTTGACAATTCAGAGTCTACTGTAAAAGGTAGAAATTCTTTTGCAGTTCATTTTCTACATTGATTATAATTTTTATGATAAATTTATTTTCTTGTTTATATTTGCTTTTTGATTATAATTATAGATTTATTTTATTGCAGATGCATAAAGTCTTTAATGCAGATACACATCACATCATTCAAAGCATTATGCAGGAATTTTTTTACAAGAGCTTTTTGGAAAAGCAGCTTTTGTCACAGCAAAGAAAATAATTCATTTGTGAGTTATGAAAGCAGAACTTTTCCCGAAAGAATAATTTGTACACTCATATGTTAATGAATACTTTTTAAAAAATCTAGTGTTAAATATGGAAAATAAATTTCTCATGTAAGAGCCATTTAAGCCAGCATCTGTTAATTAATAGCGGTGAGAAAAATATTGAATGTAAAGTATGCAATAAGAAATTCATTGAAAAAGGTGATTTAAGCAGGCATCTATTAATTCATGCTGCTAAAAAATCTCATGTGTGTGAAATATGCAACAAGAAATGTTCTCAAAAAATATTTTGAGAATGCATCTGTTAAGTCATACTGGTGAAAAACCTTTTGTATGTGAGATATGCAACAGAAAATTCTCTCGAAAGAGTCATTTAGACAGGCATTTATTAATTCATTCTGGTGAGAAACCTTTTGTTTGTGAGATATGCAAAAAGAAATTCTCTCAAAAAAGCAACTTAAGCCAGCACCTGTTAGTTCATACTGGTGTGAAATCGTTTGCATGTGACATATGCTGCAAGGAATTTTCTCTTCGTGGTGCTTTAAGCAAACACCTGTTAGTTCACGCTGGTGAGAAACCTTTTATGTGTGAAATATGCAACAAAAAATTCTCAAATAAGAGTAACTTAAGCCAACATCTCTTTAAACATTATGGCGAGAAAACATTTTTGTGTGAAGTATGCAGAAAGAAATTCTTGCGTAAGAGCGAATTAACCAAGCACCTGTTAATTCACACTGGTGAGAAATCATTTGTGTGTGAGATATGCAGCAACAAATTCACTCAAAAAAATAATTTAAATAGGCACCTCTTAATTCATACTGGGGAAAAACCTTTTGCATGTGAGATATGCAATAAAAAATTCTCTCGAAAGAGTTATTTAAGCAGTCATTTGTTGACTCATACTGGTGAAAAACCTTTCACATGTGAGATATGCAACAAGAAATTCGCAAATAAAAGTAACTTAAGCAAGCATCTCTTGATTCATACTGGTAAGAAGTCGTTTGAGTGTAATTTATGCAACAAGAAATTCTCTCGAAAGGTTGATTTAAGCAGGCACCTGTTAATTCATACTGGTAAAAATCCCTTTGTGGAAGGTATGTAACAAGAAATTCGCACGTAAGAACAACTTAAGCCGGTATCTTAATTCATACTGGTGGAAAACCTGTTATGTGTGAATTATGCATCAAGAAAGTCTCAAATAAAAGTAACTTAAGCCAACATCTCTAGATTCCTACTGGGAAAAACCGTTTGAGTGTAGTTTATACAACAAGAAATGGTCTCATAAGATTGTTTTAGGCAATTATCTGTTTATTCATACTGGTGAAATCCTTTGCATGCGAGATTATGCAACAAACAATTTATACATAAGAACAACTTTAGCCGACATCTGTTAATTCGTACTGGCGAGAAACCTTTATATGTGAAATATGCAATAAGAAATGCTCAAATAAGCGCTACTTAAGCCATCACTTCTTAGTGTATACTGGTGTGAGACCTTTTATGTGTGAGCTATGCAACAAGAATTTCTATCAAAAGGGTAATTTAAGACAACATCTGTTAATTCATGCTGGTTAGAAACCTTTTGTATGTGAGATATGTAACAAGAAATTCTCACGAAAGAGCGATTTAAGTAGGCATCTGTTAATTCATACTGGTGAGAAATATTTTCTGTGAGGCAATAAAATGTCACAAAAGTATAATCTAAATGCTAATTTGTTATTTGCTGTCCATCTATTTTTTTGGGGGGGGGGGGGGAGCAACGGCGTATAATATTATGAAAGTACCATTTCTTGTCAAATGTTATTACTAATAAAACGTTGATCCACGAAAATTTTTTAATTTAATTCACTGAATTCTGCAAATTAAGAGTGCTAACACCAATTTTTGCCAAACACATTTTTTTATATTTTTTTTTATTTTCTCCAAAATCTTACAGTTCACTTTTAATTTTTTGCAGAATATAAATTGAAATGTTTGTAGAACTCTCCCATAATTGAGAGTGTTTTAATAGAAAGACTTGTGTTAAGCAGGCTTTCACACAATTGTTTCATTTTCTGTAAAACTGGCTTTCTTACAAACTGAAAAATATTTCATAAAGTGTTGCTGACTCCGAATCATCTGTAATATTGAAAATGAAATATAGTTAGTAACTACAAATAAAAGTTTTTTGTTTTTGATATATTGATTGTTATTTCATGAAAAACTAAGTACAAAATATCTTAAAATATCAATAAAAATTCGTAAAATATGTCTGGAACTTTTGCTTTTTCATCAAATTCAGTTTTTTTTTAAACTCCCTAGCATTCTTTAAAAGTATTGATTGAGTTATCTCCCGTTTATCTGCACTCTAATTTTCACGAAATACTAGGGTTTTTTGTAATTGATATATGTCACTGAGGTCAACTATTGGGCACATTTAGTTTTGAAAATCAATTGTGTAGTGCAGTTGTTCCCAAATCATGGGTCACGACCCTGGTGGGTCGCGGATACATTCGATGTTTGTCCAAAAAAAATATTCCATTTGTTAAAAAAATATATAAAAATTTGAATAGCAAATAATATTTTGAGGGATATTCCTTAATTTTCATGTGAAGAAATATATGCGCAAAATATCCAGAAACATATTAAGGAGCTTTGAATTCTTTGATGGAGCTCAACATAACATACTCATGTAAACATGCTTTTTGTACTTTGCTGTTTTTGTAAAACAAGTATAGGGGAAAAAAGTGTCGAAAGTGAATTAAGTTTGAAAATAACACGTTTTAACCCTGACATAGAAGCCTTCATCGGTAAAAAATAATGCTAGAAAATGTACTGATTTTAAAGTTATGTTTTGATAGTAATTAAATGTATTTTTAATTATCTTTCTAGTTTGTGTGTTGTGTTATTTCTTATCCCACTTACACACATTGGAATATCAATTTTCGTTGGTAGTGTATCAGTACGAAAATTTGCCATTTCCATAGATAGGACAGCCGGAAGCTTATGGATCTCATATAGCAATTTTTTCATTCTGATATACACCATTATATTAAGTGAGTTGCGATTTTTTTACTTAGATGTGGGTCGCATACCAATAAAATTTGAGAACCGCTAGCGTAGTATTTATAGGTGGAATACTCAAAGGTATTATATTCTGTTACAGTCTCTTTGGTAAAATCGTTTGTGGTGCATTGTAAATTATTTCATAAATTTATTGAACGGAATTAATTTCAATTTCTGAGGTGCACTAATATATGTTTTCTGTATAATTTATGGTGCAAGCCAGTGGTGTAGTATTGGAAAAAAATGAGGGAACGCTCTTAGTCCCGAACATTAGGCTCTGCTACCCATTGGCTAAACTTGATATTGTATATTACATTTCAATTCGTTTTCCAGAGAAAAGCAATAAAAATTAAATAAAATTTTTAAATTAATTTAAATCTAAAAATTAATTAAATAAACATATATATATATATATATGTCACGACCCAGCCTTGCATTCGTGCGTTGGAACGCCGCCGTCTCTAGGAGATGTAGCTCATTAATCCGCCGCGTCAATCGTCGAGTTGCCGGGGAGGGATTTTGCGATCTCCCATCGCTAAGACCCACTATTTTGTTGATATCACGATGTGTGGGTGGGAGACAATAACGACAGCAGTATTTTTACTTTGGACCTGGTTTATTAATCCTTTTTGGTCATATCTTTTTGGTGAAACCAGGTCCTCGTAGCTTGGCGTTTTCTTTTTAAAATCTCGTTTCTTAGGACCGTATTTTATCAGGCCGGTGTTAGGGTCAAAAAGCCGTCTGTTTCATGGGCTCTCGCGTATTTAAAGGATGTTAATTCCCATTATTTCTGCCAGATCGCGACACTAGAAGAATGAGTGGTGACATAATTTAATTGGTTAAGAAGTATCTGGGCAGTCTGACGTTATTTAGGCGCGATTTTCCAGGGTTGCATGCTAAACCCACAAATGAAGAATTGCGTTTACGTAAGCTTTTTTACACTTAAAAAGCATCCAAAAATGATCTCTGAAAGTAATAAGATGTCTTGCTGGAAAATAAAGTTACCAGGAGCAACTTGCTTTTAAGCTTTGGAATTAAGGTTAAAACAAGGGACATTTAAATTTTAAATTAAAGTTAATTTTCACTTTTTTTAAAGGGATTAATTTTATCCTTTCATATCCCCCCACCACTAAAACAAGAGTCACAGATCTTGCTTGCAAGGTCTGTGGGTTTCAGCTCCCCTAAATATTTTACCTCGGTTTCTACATTATTATTAAGTTTTTTCTTCTCAGTTTTACAACGTCCAGCCAGCTGGACCTAGTTTCTACATTATTTACAGGTTACATGAAAAAGGTTAGATGGAAACATTATTCTTCACATAAAAAACACTATATTAGGGCAAAAGATTTGTCAATATTTTGGCATTGAATAAGGTGAACACTGATGCTAATACTACTGATAATGCTGCAGCATTTAAGGGACATTCTCGAGAAGGGCAAAAAAGAAAAAAACCTCTAATAATAACGAAGGAACCGAGGTAAAATATTTAGGGGAGCTGAGACCCACAGACCTTGCAAGCAAGATCTGTGGCTCTTGTTTTAGTGCGGGGAGGATATTGTGAAAGGATAAAAACTAAACCCTTTTTTAAAACTAAAATTTAAAACTGAATTCGAAAGTTTAAAGTTCCAATTAATGTTTTTAAACTTTAATTTTGATGCTTAAAAGCAGTTTGCCCCTGATAACTTTATTTTCTAGCAATACACCTTATTACTTTCAGAGATCAATTTTGGATGCTCCTTAAGATTAAAATTGGTGATCTAAGGGCTTTTCCCATCCATTTGTGGCTAGGGCCTCATACGTCACAGACCCGGGAATTGTGCGGGCCTTGACCACATATCAATCAAAAGCTAATGAACCAATTAAATTAAATGTTCCTCCCAAATTCACAGCTATGCCCTCTGCTGGAAAATACTACAATCCCCAACATATTAGCAAGAACACGCGCGAAAAACGAGAGACTTTGCAGTTTTGAGATGTTTGCCGAAACTACATTCATATAATGCTCCATAATCCACGTAAACGGCTCGGGCGACCTCCGACCGAACTCGCAAATACCTCTGTACGAAGAGCGGCCTAATAAAAGAGTTCGAACCAACAAGAGGCTCCCGAGTCCAGTTCTAATACCACGACTAACACCTGAAGACGTTACATTATTTAAAGTCAGCAGGACAGTCACCTGCCACGGAAAAAGCCCTCTGCCTTGCCACCAAGCACGAACATTCATAAGTAGAACGAGAAATCCTCTCCCAAGGAATTCCCAATTAACATTGAGCACAGAGAATTAATCCAGAAAAAAAGTTGTTATTTATCATTTATACGTACTAACTTCTGATTGGACCTTTTTTCCCTAATCAACTGCATGAGAAACCGCAGACTTTAAGAAGTGATTCACTCACAAACAAAGCAAGAACGGACATTTTCAAGCGATACCTTTTTCTCTTCTCCATGAAGAAACTTATTACACAGATTCGCAGAATCAACCGAACTTTATTTCGCGGGAGAGCAAAGGTCAAAATCTCCGACCTCTGTCTCGCCGTACAAATGATCCACTCAAGAGTTGGATGTGGAAATTTATTTATTTTTACTTTTTTAGCGGACAAGTGATAAACTTAGCAGATAAGCTAAGGCCAGGACAATATGTCTTAGTTCTTAATCGTTAAAAATTATTTGAAATGAAAATAATAATTAAGTCGTGTTTTATAATTAAATTATCTTTCTTAAAAAATAAAATAAAATAAGTAAATGGATAATCTGATTTACAGGTATGTTTCTTTTTATTTATTTTTATTCAAATTGATGTTTTTTCAGTTTAAAAGCACGGATAATTTTGAAAAAGAAAAAAAAGTTTTATTGTGCAGGTTATGTGTTTATTTTTCCTTTAGTTTTTTTTACTAATATTAGTAAAAATACAGATTTATCATTTCCACCATTTATTTTAAGAAATATTCTCATTAAAGGGGATTTTTTTTTATATTTTACATTAAACAATGTTTTTATTTTTTATTTTATGTTGGCTATGAATGTGTTATTGCCGAAAGTACCAAGGAATGGAAGTATTTGTGTGAATGAAAAGTATTTAATAATGAAAAAAATACTGTTATCAGAGTGAACATTTTAAAATTTTGACAGCGTTCATGGAATTTTAAAATAGGTTATTTAACATGATGTTACTGTATTAAAGGGATTTTAAAGATTTAAACAAAATTCAAATTTATTATTTTAAGATTTTTATTAGCTTTATTTTTTTATTTCTAGGGGATTTGGGGCTTATTATTAACTTTTAAGAAATTTTTCCGATTGATATTTTACATATGCGCTAAAATCGTGATAAATTAAAAAGAGAGTATTTTTGTTTTCTTATTCATCCGGTGAAGCATATGTGAGATCACCAAAAAGTAAGTTTACTTGATTTAAATGTTTTTCAGATTGCGAATAGATTTGTTACACTAAATACCTGTTTTCAAAGTATAAACTATTAAATAATGCCATTACAATTGAATATTTGCGAATCTTTAGTAGCCTATTCCAGTAATTGCCTGTTATAATGCAAACGAGCACCTTTAAAGTTCCATATATTTGTAAATAGATATTTGTGTAAATATGTGTTACATTACTCCATATTTTAATCATATTTGTGTTGATAAGTATTTTATTTGTGCAAAAATTAAAAAAGCTCAACCCATTTTTTCAAGTATTTCTTTTCTTATAGAGTTTTACACAATTTATTTATTTTAGATTTTTATGCATAACTTAATATTATATTTTATATTGTTATATTTTAATAGTTGAGTTTTTAATTTAGCATTTTTATCCAGTATTGCTTTAAAAATATATTATGTTCCTTCCCTATTGCAATACCCAATGAGTGGGCCACCCCAACCACTTGTAATTATTTCATTTTTAATAATTCGAATTTCATTAAAAATATATTTGAACAGGTATTTCACCCCTGTCAATTTTAGATAAAAGGTAAAAGTCACGCCCCACCATATTAAAAATATTTTCCAATAATCCAGCCATTGGGTTTGGGTAACCCCACTTTAACTATGGTAAGTCCACCAATGTCTAACACCAACTATTAGGTTTTTAAAGATGACCATGGTACCAGCCCATTAAATCTTTAAAACTTTTTTTTAAAGTTTGTTTAATTCAACCAGACCACACCCATCTGCGAACAAAAAGGATTCAATCACTTACCATCTCAGCAAATGTGGCAACTGATGATAAGATATACTCGGGCACTCAATGAAAATACAAGAACCCATTAACAACAACAACAAAAATGTCAATAAGTTGCCCATGTGCTTTAAATGTTGATCATTGGTCTATTTGTTTTGAATCAGAGTTTTATTATTTTTTTGTTTTACTTAGTCATTTTTTATTTTTTATTTCATGATTTTTTTTCCCTTTGCAGTAGTAAAACCCTTTAAACTTGAAAGATTTTTGCTATTTGCATAAAAATTTGTAAGGAAAACTAAGAGCATTCTGGCCTTTGTAAGGAAAAATGTTCTTTGAATTTTTATTTACTTAGGAAATTTTTATGAGCTAACAGTGAGATGTAGATATGGTTTATATTGTATCTTGGATTTATAAATGCCACTGAGAAAAACATATCTCAGTCTGCAAAATAATAAATACCTTTACTTATAGATAAACTGCATTTGCATCTTCACACAAAAAATTAAACCCAAGCTCATTTTTTTTTTGGCTAAAACCTCACTGAGGGTTAGGATTTGCTAAAACCTTACAAGGTTTAGGATAAATCATGTAAATAGAAATTTATATATTATTTTTTCTTTATTTTTATACGTATTTCAATATTTTTATTATATTTAATATTTACATCTTCTTTTATTTTTGTCAATTTTATATGCCAACATATTTTTAATATTTTCCCTTCGTTCAAAATAAGTGAAGAAATGTTTTCAATTTTTTCACGTTTTCACACATTTCTACAATTTGAATATTTTGTGCAAAAAAACATATTTTCCACAGCAATCGTATATCAGTCTACTTTTCTATTTATCACCTGCTCATAATACCAATATTATCTGCCCGTATATTATTTATATTACTTTTTTACCTTTTCCTCGTGTTTATATTTTAATATTTTCTGCCTGAAATATTGTTTAAATAACATAATTTTCAAATTTTAGGGAAGATGTTTTTTAAAAAGTTTCCATATGTTTATGTGTAATTTCCAATATTATTGTGGTGCATAACTTTATATTTTGACTGTTTAACTTTATATAAAAATGTGAAAGATGTGCTTAACGACTTTAACTAAAAGAAAGCACAAACGTGTTGATCATAGAACTTCCAAGCAAGAAAATGGTCACTATTGCAAATTATTTTATTACATTGTTTTTCCATATATTTCCTATAGATTTTTTCACCTTTTTTTAATGTTTGTATTTTTGTATTTTATGTCATATAATATGCTTCAAATTCCTATGTAAGGTTCGGTCAGGTCGTCTCGACAGCTACATTCCAAATTTTTAACATAAAAACTTAAACGTGTCAATTACTTCCTTAAAATGTATGCCTAAAATTTAAATTTAAAATATTTCTTCCAACAGAAAAATTCAGTCCATATTAGCAAACTTTCCTATAACATTACATTTACTTTAGATTTAACTTTAATATTAACCTTTAAAATCTAGCGCTGCATAAGTAAATTCTGATCCAATTTTGTCTTCTCCATTTTCCTAGGGAGTCCCCCCAGATTTCAGGCAAATCTGGTGGACCTCAACTTGGAGGGATGATATGAAAGGATAAAAACTAAACACTTTTTTAAATTTAAACTTAAAATTAAAATCCAAAAGTTTAAAGGTCTGAATTAATATTTTTATCTTTAATTCTGATGCTTAAAAGCAGTTTGCGCCTGATAACTTTATTTTCCAGCAATACACTTTATTACTTTCAAAGATCAATTTTGGAAGCTGCTTAAGATTAAAATTGTTTAGCTAAGGGTTTTTTGCAGCCATTTGTGGTTAGGGCCTGTTACGTCACCGACCCGGGAATTGTGCGGGCTTTGACCACATATCAATCAAAATCTAATGAATCAATTAAATTAAATGTTCCTCCCTAATTAACAACTCTGCCCTCTGCTGGAAATTATTTCAATCTCCAACATATTAGCAAGAACGCGCGCGAAAAACGAGAGACTTAGCACTTTTAAGATGCCTGATTAAACTACGGTCATGTAAACGCTCCGTAATGAACGCAAACGGCTGGGGCGACCTCCGATCGGACTCCCGAATCCATCCGTATGAAGAACGGCCTATTAAAAAGAGTTCGAACTAACAAGAGGCTCCCGAGTCCAACTTCTTATGCCACGATTCATGACACCCAGAAGTCGTTACATATATATATATATATATATATGAAAAATATTTTTAATTCAGATTAATTTAGGTTTAAGAAACAATAACAAGCAGTGCCACCAAAGGATTTATGCAATTTCATATTACTCAAATTTAACCCTTTCGGGTCTGATGTACTATTAATAGTACCTAACCTTTCAACTAACATATTTTCATGTATTTAGTTATTGCTTTCAAAGAGCCTTATATTCTATTTTAAAGACTTCTGTTGAAAGCTTGCATTTAATTTTTTCGCTAAAAGATAGCCCTATAAGTCCAAAAGCACTCATTCAAGGTGGATGAAACTTCGAATGCACGTCGTGCAGATAGTTCTTTTGAATTTATTCTCATTATTATCATAAATAGTTAGAATTATTAATAAGTTATTGTAGCTAAAGATTAATGCAATTTTTGTAATCAAAAACATTCAAAAGTTGTGATTTATCAATCTTTGAATATGTGTACTATTAGT
This sequence comes from Maratus speculifer, assembly GCA_964019185.1. Taxonomy (NCBI): domain Eukaryota; kingdom Metazoa; phylum Arthropoda; class Arachnida; order Araneae; family Salticidae; genus Maratus; species Maratus speculifer. The sequence goes on along the minus strand of CAXHSM010001350.1, from coordinate 6,926,738 downwards.
TGTACATGTTATTTAAAGGAAATATATCACTACAAGCCACATTGTATTTATTCATTTTTAGAAATAAAATTTTTAGTAACTTAGGTTGAATATTTTTTTTTTGTTTTATAGCAATGTTTCTCATTCTTTTTGTCATATACTATTGCTATGTAATATTATTAACCTATAATTTCTAAAAAAAAAGAAAGAAAAAAAAGAAAAAAATTATTTCCCCTTATCAGTTGCTGAAGCGCTAGCTTTCAGAACCCGAACCACAATCCTTGAAACGTGATCGTCCAACGATCGTGTTTCAAGGAGCATGTGGTGCAATCAAAAGACTCCTCCAAATTTTAAGTCACAACATTTTAAAACAGAAAATCAACAGCATATTAAAAACTTCACAGTAGAATGTAAAGTTTTACCTAAGACTGAAAATGTTTTCATAAATGTTTGACATAATAAAGCAAGTAAAAAAAGAATGAATATTTAAAGTAAAACAAATACAACATATATATATATATATATATATATATACACTCACTTCCAAAAGTTAAGCACGAAGATGTAAAATGCAAAAAAACTAAGAAATTCTGCTTTGATTGACACAAAATTCGCCAGGAAAGTAGCATATATATTTATGCATAAAAAAATCAATAATTATATATAGAAATAAAAACAATATTTAATTTTTACAAGTTATCAGATAATAACATACTGGAGACTTAAACAGAATTATGTATAAAGCGAAATTAAACAGCATAAAATAAAAAAAAGGCATTAATAGGGCATGTAATCCCCCCTCATCTGTGTACAAAGGGAAAATATTGTGACCATGTTTTCAGTTAGGTGGTCAACCACCCTCAGAATTAAGCAATCGCCATTCTTTTTGTAGAGCAGTTCCCAGCTTAATAAGTGTGGCTGGAGGTGGGAAACGTAAACATACAGCACGGACGAGAGTATCCCAAAGATTTTCAATGAGATTATGGTCGGTCGAATATACTGGCCACGCCATACGCGCAATCCCTTCACTCTTCAGTTAGCCATTGACGACGCCAGCTCTATGGGGACGTGCGTTATCGTCCATTAAAACAACAGTAGGGCCAACCACTGCAGCGTACAATCTCACAATGGGTTCTAAGACTTCATCTCGATACCGAACAGCCGTCACAGAACCCAGTTTAAAGATGTACAGGTCGGTGCGGCATCCTAATGAAATTCCTCACCACACCATAATGCTTCCGCCTCGGAATGCGTGATGTTCGGTGATGTTTTGGGGCTGATTACATGTTCCTTATTCACACCCTATCCTTAGACGCTCGTCATCTGGCTGCAGAGCAAATCTTGACTCATCAGTAAACATGACATTGCCCCAGTCAGACACAGTCCAATTGACATGTTCCCGGCACCACTTTAATCGTGCTCCTCTTGATTGGTCGGATAGAGGAACACAAACTCGAGGTACTCGGGCGTACAGTCCACTCATATCTAATTTTCGGAGTACAATAGCGGCAGATATAGCCTTACCAATGAATGCTGTAATCATAGATGTCACACTTGTGAAGGTCTCTCTGCGATTCCGCTTGGCTACAATAGCAATATATCGATCTTCCGCGGGGGTTGTAACCCTTGGGCGACCGATTATTGGCCTTCGGACAACTTTCTGTGTGGTTTGGAATTGTTTCCATAAACGTGAAATTACAGAATGATGAACGCCGAAGAAATGAACAACATCTGTGATCGACTGTCCTGCTTCAATGGGCCCCACAGCACGCCAGTGCTCAGAATCTTCCATTCGTCTTCTGAAAGTTATAGAAACACGTATGTCTTCGAAAAAATTGTACGAAAGTTTTAAACACTTACTATCAGCACTTACAATCAACTTCGGTAACCCTTCATAAAGCTGGCTTTTTATAAGACTGCCCTTTTTGCATATTTCTTGACATGAAAGCGAAATAGTATTCATCAATCAGTTAATATGTGTTACCTAACATATTTGCATACTTCCAACTACCTCTGCAGCGATTTGCATCCTCTTCAATTCAGATTGGCTTCAGGAAATTAGCATTTCCCTCTCCCTGCTTAACTTTTAGAAGTGAGTGTAGATAGAATACAAAATTAGAGTAGTATACAAATTTAAATAATTTTACAGAAAACTTGAGTAAATATATATATATATATACATTACGCCACTGTAATGTGAACAGGACTCTAGGTAATTTTTTTTCGATTAAGCGAATGATTAGGTAGTTTTAATATATTTTTTTGTTAACTATAGATCAGAATGTTACTAACAAAACTGCGTCTTGAAAAATTCCCAAACCTACTGCTTTTTTCTTATAGATGAAAGAAAGTAATAAAATAAATAAAAAAAAATAATGACAATTTTTGATGCCTTTTGTAAGCATCTCACATTTTTTTGACATGGACCAATGATTTGCTCTCGTTCACAGGCTGAACACACAGCGTTACAATTTATATAAATAAGTGGTTGGTCCCAAGGGCAAAGAGGATGAGAATTTACTGGTATGCTACATAAAATTCTGTTATCATATATATACCTGTGTATAAGTCAAACCCCCAAATTTTTAAGCAAAATTTTTTAAAAAATGAATTTTTGTGCAGAAATCGAGTCACATTTCTAGTCGTATGTCGAAAAATGATTAATAATCGAGATAAAAAAAATACACTTTCATCAAACCGTTTTTTTCGATATCTAATTAGACTTCTTGTAAATTTTCTTATTAGACTTTTTTTTTAAAATCAACATTTTAAAACTAAGTAATTACGTAAAACACGAGACTTAAACTAGTTTGAAACTATTCACTTTAATTTAATAATACTTAAAAAAAATGAGAATTTTATTCAAGCCTTTTTTACGAGAATAACAACTTAGAATGCCAAAATAAAGTACTATCTCTTTGATTTGTAGGACTTTTAGGAGAGAATTCTAGAAGCAATCTTAAGTTGAACACCTTTTAAAAAGACGATTTAAATATTGATATGAATAGAGCTCTGTTAACACATTTCTGCGCCAATTCACGCGCAGAGCGTGCTCACGCGCCAGCGCGTGACATGGAGCCAACGTTAAGGGACCACTCATGCGCCTGCGCGTGATGTCCAATAGCCAGTCACGCGCTGGCGCGGGAAAATCTTTCACTGATTCTTTGTTATAAAAAGTAAGTCGGCTTCTGGGTAAAATTTACTTCTACAGTGCGGCATTAACTATCATCACGTTTTCATGTAAGCGGCAGCGAACGTGTTAAAGAGAATTCTATATCAGGAGAATGGGTGCAAAACAATTACAGAAATTATTCTTGAGTTTTTCTTAATCAAACACAGGGAATTTAAACTATTTCCGCTTTTATTTTTAAGTTAAAAGACTTGCTTATTAATAGATTATCTTCGAAAAAAGTATTTATGTTTTAACTAACTCGTGTATAAGTCGACCCCCCCCCCCATTTTCAACTGACAATATTTGTCTAAAATTCTTTGACTTATACATGAGTATATACGGTAATGCCTTTCAACACACTAAGGAACACACCCCCCCCCCCTTTCAGCCAAGAAACGGTACTAAAAATTGTCGCTTGAAAGAGAAAGCGTAAACTGCAGCAATGGATTTACTGCTTGGGAGAAGAAAAAAAAGCACAACACTGTTATTCCGTCGACCAAAATACTATCACCAAATTATAAGATTAAATGCCAATAATGGGAGATCGTGAATGTCAATTTCAATGACATTAAATACGATACACGTGTTTAAAACGTCAATAAATGTTTTTTATTTCGACTTTTTATTTGCATTTTTATTAATATTCTATTAATTATTTATTTTTTCATTATTTAAAATAAAAATTACGTAAACATGTATAATTTGGCTATTAGTTTGGCGATTTGTATAATTTGGCGAAACTGGTCGACGGGATAACAAAGTAGTACCATTAATTTAATTATATATTTATTTTTGAATGAAAGGTGTGTGATTTGAGACCAGTTGCAGTTATATCAGAGTAGGAAAAATGAATGCTTGTGGCGTTTACAGTAGAAAGGGATAAAAGGTCTCTGGTACTGAGAATAACAAAATTTTCTAAATTAGTAGTCCATTTAAAAATGTTATGCGATCGCAGAGCAGCAAACATTAAAGACATGAATGCTGATATGGCTAGTGTTCATGAATATCTTGCACACTGCATTAAAAAAATCATGTTTATAGAACCTTAAAAATTCAACCTCATTTCGTTAAGTAAATAATAGAAATGGTGTTAAAAAATTCATAAAGAATTTTCCTTACAGACCATAACACAAAATGGGAAATTTTTTTACAGTACATCTAAACGAACTAAAAATACTAAGAAATTTATTTTCAATAATGAATGTGGGATAGTAATCATTTATCAATTACATGGCAATCTGATTAATTCCTGAGAGTTAGATAATAGTCAAGTGGGAAACAGTTGACTCGAAGTATTAAATACTTTTCAAGTATTTTGGAAAGTTTCAAAAGGTGAATGAATTGGAAAAAGAAAGGAAAAAATAAAAAGCATTTTACTAACTTTATTGACATTTAAAAATCACATCAGATTTTCATACTTTTATAAAAGAACAGTCAGAATTCAGAAGACCTTGAAACTAAGTAATTTAATAGCTACAGGTATTAATAATGACATTTTAATGAAATTAGGATATTTCTATTTATAGATTTCTGATGAGAACAGCATATCTGTTAAACATATTTTTAGATTTTTAATAAAAGTGTGCTTACCATAAGCATCGATACATTGACATTGATATAAGCATCGACATTTTTAAAGATGTATTATAGAAATTTTAGATTGATTTTTTTAGTCCCATGTAATATTTGTTTCAGGACTAAAGAGGTTCAACTTTTATGATAAAGACAGTTTTAAAATCAGAGAACTTCACTGGGAGAAATTACTTTTAACAATCTTCTGACTTAAATATTCTCAATAGCTAACAGGCTCAGTTTTATAAATTGATAAATCTAAGTTACGTTAAAAAAAAAATAATTCCAATAGCCTGATTAACAAAAAATGGGCTTGCCAGAAATATGCTAATTTGCTAGTTTAAATTGGCAAAATTTTTGTTGGTAGATGTTTCATTTTAGTCTTTATAATATTTGGAATAAAATGCTATTTTAATAGTAAATATTCCAAAATTCCTAAATTAAAGAAATATACGAATTAGTTAAACACAATTAGCAAATTTTAAGAGCGAAAATTAACAGATTCCTCTTTTGAAATATTTTTTGTGTACATTTCACACAAGTTTTTTCAATACATGAACAGTAGCTTTCTTAAAACACTCGTTGAGGAGAAATTGTTGTTGCATTTCTCACACAAAATTTTACTCATTTGTATGAATTGAAAGATGTTTGCTTAACATATATTTCCAAAAGAATTTTTTGTTGTATATCTCACACGCAAAAGCTTTCGCACCAGTATGAATTAGTAGATGACTGCTTAAATGAGACTTCCCAGAAAATTTCTTGTTGCATGTCTCACAGACTAAGTTTTCTCACCAGTATGGATTAAGAGGTGTGAGCTTAAATGATATTTCTGAGAGAATTTCTTGTTGCATGTCTCACAAACAAAAGGTTTTTCACCAGTATGTATTAACAAATGCTTCCTTAAAGTGCCCTTTTGAGAAAATTTCTTGTTGCATATTTCACACACAAAAGCTTTCTCACCAGTATGAATAGAGAGGTGTGTGCTTAAACTACTCTTTTGAGAAAATTTCTTATTGCATATCTCGCAAACAAAAGGTTTCTCACCAGTATGAATTAAGAAGTGTGAGCTTAAAATATTCTTTCGAGAAAATTTCTTATTACATATCTTACATACAAAAGGTTTTTTACCAGTATGAATAAAGAGATGCCTGCTTAAATTACTCTTTAGAGCGAAATTCTTGTTGCATGTCTCACAGACTAAGTTTTCTCACCAGTATGGATTAAGAGGTGTGAGCTTAAATGATATTTCTGAGAGAATTTCTTGTTGCATGTCTCACAAACAAAAGGTTTTTCACCAGTATGTATTAACAAATGCTTCCTTAAAGTGCCCTTTTGAGAAAATTTCTTGTTGCATATTTCACACACAAAAGCTTTCTCACCAGTATGAATAGAGAGGTGTGTGCTTAAACTACTCTTTTGAGAAAATTTCTTATTGCATATCTCACAAACAAAAGGTTTCTCACCAGTATGAATTAAGAAGTGTGAGCTTAAAATATTCTTTCGAGAAAATTTCTTATTACATATCTTACATACAAAAGGTTTTTTACCAGTATGAATAAAGAGATGCCTGCTTAAATTACTCTTTAGAGCGAAATTCTCATTGCATATCTCACACACAAAAGGTTTTTCACCAGTATGAATTAATAGATGCTTGCTTAAATCATCCTTTCGAGAGCATTTTTTGTTGCATATCTCACAAACAAAAGGTTTCTCACCAGTGTGAATTAATAAATGTCTTCTTAAATAACAGTTTCGTGTGAATTTCTTGTTGCATATCTCACATGCAAAAGATTTCTCACCAGAATGAATTAAAAAATGTGTTCTTAAATCAAACTTTCGAGAGAAACTCTTGTTGCATATCTCACACACGAAAGATTTTGTTTGCTGAGAGCTAGAAGCTATTTTCCCAAGAAGGTCTTGTACAGAAGTATTTCGCTGCATATTTCAAAATTTAAATATAGTTTTGATTGCTTTGATATTTTGATTGAATTAAAGCTTCATGCATCTGTAGTGGAAATAAGTTAATCACTTTTCATTATAAAACAATAAGAAAAAATATATTTAACGTGAAAAATTAAAATAGAAGCACAAAACTGATATGAAATAAAGTTTCTATCATAGTATAAAAGAGTATAATAGAAATATAATTATCGGAATCTTGTAAAATTAAAATGTGCATGAGATGCATTGCTTACTTGTGTCATGATTAAACTATAAATAACATTTTAGCACGTAAACTAAACAGCTACCATTATAAAACAAATATTTTATCATATTGATAATATATAAAAAATAAAATTTAAAGTTATAAAAAATATTATAAATAAAAAGTAAAACAAATGCAATTTATAAATAAATAATTTCTACTAGCCTTTTATAAATAAAAACATAAAGCAAATTTAAGAATAAAGTTCTATCATTTAATATCACAAATGGCGATAATGGTATATTGTATAAGCTATGGGGCAAATGTAAATTATTTTAGTGGAATGAGAAATGACATTATAGACATGGATTTAGTCGGAATTCATTCAGCTTTATTAATTTTTCAGTCTAATATAAAGGACAATTGGAATAAGATTTTCGTTATTATTTCAGGCTGCATGGTAATGATTTAATCATTTAATAACATTTTTAGCAATTTTAAAAACTTATATAACTGATAAAAGTTAAAAAAGAGAGATTTACAACTTTATAATACAGTTAACTTTGAAATACCTTCATAGATCAGTCCCTGGAAATCGGACGATGAAATGTGTGAAGAGAAAACATCAAACTGAATTATAATAGAGTCTGTAGAGAGTAAAATAATTAGGATTGAGCCAGAACCGTGCGAAGTGTGTGTGTGTGGGAGGGGGGAGGGGCGAAGAGAGCGGTCTACTCAGGAGCTGAAATTGAGGGGCGCCAAATTTATATTACCATTGTCTTTTATTTCTTTCTTTAAAAAATAAGAATTAGAAACATATTGGGGTTTTTTTTGACAAAAAAAATCATTCTCAAAATAGTATGTTGCTTTTTTCTTGAAATCCAAAAAGGGTTATACAATACTGTTAGATAATTTTTTTTCGACACAAGATTTCCAAATCCCCTTTGCTAATATATAAGTGCAGTGTTCTTTTATATTATTTGGTCATTAAAAATAAACCTTTTTAAGGTTTCAAAATAAAAGACAAACACGTATTCAATTGAATTTATTTGGTTTTTAACTTTTCAATTTTGTAAAACTTGTCACAAAAAAAAATTGTGATGGGGAGGAGCGCCAAATCGAAACTTCACCCCAGACACAATCTTCTCTTCGCACACGACTAGATAGAGCATCAAACATGTTAGGGAAAATTATACAAATAGCATATTTCATTCAAAAACAAATCATTATCAATAAACCCTCTTGCATGTCAAATAAAAATGATAAAAACAGAAATATTTAAAATAATGGTGCTTCATTTATAATGTTCATCTAATTTCAGTATAAAAATACCTGTTTAAGAGCAAATTTTTTTAATTCACAGTGAAGACACAACACTAATCACAGAAAAAAGACCCGGATGATAATGTTAAATCTATGGGACCGTTCTTTTAAAATAATTCGCTTAAATTGTGATATTTTTATATGATTTTCTTTCGCCATAGGATTGCTGAAGATGATTTACAACTGGACTAGTTTTTACTTTTTATTTTGATAATATATTTTTTATATTATTACAGTTTCAATTTCAGAACCGACAGCCAACCGGCAATTTCAGAAAACCTCTTTTGTTTTAACTATTATCAATTATATAGGTTTTTAAACTTGCTAAAAATGTTAATAAATGGTTAAATTATTACCATACAGTATTATTACCGGTTTCGAAAGATAAAGTAATTAAAAAAAATCTGAAACCAAAATTGTAAAAGTAGAAACTAACCCAATTGTAGATCATCTTCAGCTATCCCATGGAAAAAAATCATGTACAAAATATTAAAATTTGAGTGAAATATTTGAAAAAAAATGCCATCATAAACTTAACATTATCATCCGGGTATTTTTCAGTGATTAATGTGGGGCCCGAAAATGTAAAAATAGATTAGGAGTAGCTAATTAAATACTGTGACTTTGACGCGCTAAAAAAAGTCATTTTGGTCTCAAATATTTTATGTTAAAATTCCCTCATATTTCAAGGTCAGGATTAAAATAACGTCCTTTTTACAGATAATTCCTTTCACAATATTACTCAAATATTCGTAATTTAATTAAAGTGGGGATGAAAAGAAAATCACACAAAAACATTTAATTAGGTATCATATATGTAGAAATACCATAAAATACCGTTAATCCGCCCCCCCCCCCAAACGTGACGGAAAATCCAAGAATAATTAAAGGGGAGCACTTACACAGGATTTTTCCGGGATCGTTTTATGGGGATGAGCATAGGATGAATCGTGATAAAATGAATGAATCAGGAATCTTTGAATAAATCATGGATTTTGATACTTGAAGCAATACTTGAAAAAATTTACGTTTTTTAAAAAAAACGTAAATTCTGCTGGTAAAACCCAGAAAAAAGCCAAAAGAAGCACGATATCTATTAACAAATCTCGAAAAAAAAACGCCATTTTCATCAAAGATTCATGATTCATTCATTTCATCATGATTCATCCCGATTCAGTGATTTTTTGGGGGAGGGAGAGCACTTTCTCAGGATTTTTTGAAAATTTCAAATGTTTTATAAAGTGGGGAGGGGGCGTTTGATCGGGAAGGGCGGATTAACGGGATTTTACGGTAATTTCATTTTCAAATGAAATTATACTTTGAAAACCAATTTTCTAAATTTGGTGCAATCGGTGATAACAAATTAGTATGTTGCACATTTATTACTTACCTTTTAGTTAAAGATCGGGTAAAATCGAGTACCATAAAAGCTTATTATTCACAAATGCAGTTAAATGGGTAAAATAATCTTAACACTGTTTTTAATAGTAAATGAAAATTTGGCTATAAAGGTACATTTTTTTCAACAAAAATATTGTTGAAAAAAAAAATGTCCACACGTATTCGCAAAAATCCATTTTTACCCCACACGTTGGGTAAAACCATGTAATCATTTAAAACTTCTATGGAATTTAGTTTGGTCAACAAAATCTAGTTTAATGCAATAAAATAAATGCAATTTGCAATTTTTAACAAACGGAAATGGCACACGTCTTTTTCAGTATGTCAATTGAAATGGCACATGGTCAAAAATAAACCTCTGACAAATTTTAAAGTTTTAAGTGCATGGTCCTAACTTTTTATAGTAAAAGTCTAAAAACTTTTTTAGTTCCAAATGTAATAAATGATTTTGTGCACTTATTCTTTTGCAAAAATTTCGATAACGTATTTAATATAAAGAATTTCTGTGCTGTAAGAGAAAGTTTGGTCTCAAGTATCTGTTGATAATATTTTCTCATATTTCAAATAAAATGATGACATTTTGAGTGATAATTCCTTTCGCAACACTATTCTGATAGTCTACATTTAATTGAAAAGAAGACTACACAAAAAAAATTTAAATGGTAATCTTACAAATACCACAATTCAGTTAATTTTTACCATGAAGTAAAATTTAAAAATCAACTTCTCAATTCAGTGTGAGCAATGATAATGCCTCAACATTGAACACTTGTATTACCTTATATTCATAAAAGAAAATGGGCTATCAAATTATATTTAAAGAATGGACATGTTCATGGAATTCAATGACATGTGCCCCATACAATAGATTAAATAAGTTCAATTAAGTTCTATTAAAATCATAAAGGTTTGAAAAAAATATATCAAAACACTTGATTTGTTTTAGTTTAAAAAATAATGCATTTGTTTTCTGATTAATTTTGCAACTTCTTTTAATTAGCATACTACTTTATATTTTCAATTATTTTAGCGACTAACTGTACAGTCAATGATCAATAATCTGCGCACCCATAATCTGCAAATTTCTGTAATTCACGCTACTTTATGAATGTAAACAATGAAATAAACAGCTAAGAAAATTTACAAATTCATGATCCAAAAATGATTTTTTAAAGCACTTAATAAAAAATTGAAGAAAATCGTACTAAAACAGCTACTTTTTTTATAACTCTTATTTTATTAACAGTAAAAATGCAACTGTATCATAGACTATATGTATTTCAATTTTTTAATAAAATAACTTAAACTAAAAAGACATTTTTTGAGATAGCATATAAGATTTCATACTTATCTTTTCATATCATACTGATTACAGAATTAAAATGCTCCCTAGGAATAATAAAATGATGTATAATCCATAATACTCTATAATCTACAATATTACATAATCCGCACAACGTTTGGTCCCAACTTGTGCGAATTATAGAATTTTGACTGTATATTTTTCATGTGATATCTGAAATGTTGAAATAAACCAGAGAAATAGTAAATCTGATTTTAATCACATCAATTTTTATTGACATTGCTAACATGGCGTAAAACCCAAAAGAGTGAAAAAATAACAAACAGGGATTTTTTCATTCTCGGTTTTACAAATTGTTAGCAATTCAAATGAAATTTCACGTAATTAAATTCCGATGCAAATCCATTTTCATATTTTTTAAATAAACTGTTTTTGTTTATTTTTAGACCAAAGAAGAGTGTTAAATGTTTATTTTAAAACTAAGATTGAATTTCCTAGAAATGTCAAAACTGTTCATACACCTGCCACAGATGACTGGATTTTGTCCCATTCGAGTCATCCAGAAACAATGCAAAAAATTCAAGGTGGCGATATACACTCTACATTAAAGTTCTTTCACATTTCCCAATTAGTGATAAAAATTTTCTGGTAATACGAATTTTGATAGGAATAACATTATTCCAAGTACACTGTCATAATTAAATGCAAAGACTGTAGCAATGTCTTTGCAAGGTAAACAGTATTCCATTTAATAATAGACAAATGATTGCATTTCAGAAGATTTATACTAAACACTTCATATTTTATAAAGCAACAGCAACCAAAAGTTGATTACCTGTTTAATTCTCTTTGTCTGTGTATATTAAAAGGCGAGAAAGAATCAAATTGAAAATTTTTTGCTGTTGATTTTCAAGAAGAAAATGTACTGCAGTCAATTAGAGTTCAAATTTTGCAGAAAGCTGACATTTTCATATGAAGGACTATTTGAAACTGAAATCAGATAAAAATTTGCGTTTAGTACTTAGATAGAGCTATTGCGGAAATTGTGAAAAATGCAGCATAGCAGTGCCACTTGTTGGGCAATTGACATAAAAAAAATTATCTGCACCAACTTATGTAACGGACTGACTAAATATAATTTTTTATGATCTGTGCACTCTAGTTCTTGCCAAAGAGTGTCAAAAAATATGTGTTGCATATAAACAGACTCACATTTTGTAAAAACATGTTTTTTGGGATATCTGAACCTTAAAATGTGTAATTCCGTTGAAAACCAGCAGTTGAAAAATTTCCCAAATCCGATTTTTTCTTCTTTTAATGATAGAAGAAAGCAAAAATGAAATTTAAAGATAGTCAATTTAGTATGTAATGAAAAAGGAGGGAGGAATTGTAGAAGGGAGAATCACGATTATTATTTAATTAGGTTTGCACCTCAAAGTTCAGTAAAGAAGCAAAGTATTTATTTATTTTTGAAGGGGAGGGGGGTTATTAAATGATTATTTAATATTACTATAAAGTTACAACTAGGGCAGAAAAAATATTAAAGACATTGAATGTTTTTTTTTCACTTTGTATACTTTTTACAGAAAGAAAAAAAAGTGTCAATTTCAGTTGAGAAGAGAAGGAAAGCGTCTTCAGTAACATCTTAATTTACTTCAATTAACATATGACACTACCTGAAAAAAAGGAGGGAATGAATAGGGTAGTGCAAATGGTGCTTAGTTATCCAGTGAATCAATCTCCCAATCGATATTCAATAATTTCACAGATGGAAATTTAAATAAAATCATTTTAGTTTAATTATTGAAAATCCAAACCATAAAATTAATACATCTGGATACCATAATAAATATAAATTGAATAGATAAAAGAAATTATTACAAGCTATACTGCTTTAAATTTTTTCCATTTTTTTCTCCAGTTTAATATTTTGTTTATTACAAATTGCTTAATTAATTACTGATTTCATCCATTAATGGAAATCAACATCAATTGCTGTTGAAATAAAAATTTTAGTTGTGGTCCAAATCAAGTTTTATTAATATCGATCGAAATAAAGTACCACTGTTTAGTAAATATGCAAGCATTTATTTGAAAAAGAAACTTCGAACATTTATTTTAGCAATTACACCGTTTCATATCACTAACCTAACTCATTTATTGAGAAAAACAGAGAAGAAGGACGGGTAAATTGTTTAAAATTATAAAATCATTAACCAATTAAATTATAAAATAAATTAAAGAAAAAAAATCAAGTTTATTTATATTTACTAATTAAAGATATTTATTTTGTCTATTTATTTTATGCGAGAAGAAAAAAAAATAACAAACACACTAAATTGAATTTTTTTTTTCAATTTTTCTCCAAAAATAAAAGCAACAGTGATTTGTCGCAAATTAATCAGGACAAGTGTCTTTTTTTCCCAACCAATAAGCTTGTTTTATTCATATAAAATCAAAGACCTCTGAGTTTGGTAACTTTTCCTCTGCAATAAATGATTATTAGGAATGTTCAACTCACTTTTGAAAATATGAAAGTGGGGTTACTGGAGTCGCAGCTTAACTCTTTGTTTAAGTTTTTCATGAATATGAGCGTAAACAAGGGCCTGACACACAAAGCTAATTTCAGATTCACAAAATCGTGATTCAATTCTCACAAATGTATAATTCTGCTCATAATTATCACAAGAACAAGAAAGAGAAATTTGAGATGACTCTACTAAACCTAGCATTATCTCACCTTAGGAAGTTGCACTGGAATGTGCAGGGAGAGTGGGCATTATCTCTCATCATGACACAGACGTCCAATCGATGCTATCCTTGGACAAAAGGAGCCAGAACACCATGAGCTATATTATGATAGAGTTCTGATCCTTAAAATGAACTGCTAATATCCAAACATATCTTGCTATAAGGTCTTCTTTAGAACACTGTAAGCAATTTAAGACATGTAAACAAATAATAAATCTACTAGCTTCTATTTTCAGAGTGTTAATACAGTAATAAAGGAATAGATTATACTATAAAAATGTATCTTTATAAGATTTCATGTTGAAAATATATTTTTCAAATACAGAAAAAAGATCATAATTGTTATTTTTCAGCATTAGTAAAACTTATACCACTTCCCTAACAAAAGGCATGGATTAACACATGATGGGCTTCAGGAACACCTGTCAAATTGAGAGATTTGTCAAGACAGATTTAATTTTTATGAAGGAATGTAAAAGTTACATAAAGCAAAATTTAATAGAAACTAATAAAACATAATATTGGACATGAATTTATTTGCCAAATTTTACTTTTTGGAAAGTAATAAAAAATATTTTTTTCCAAGCAAACAAATTTTATCAATCTCTGCTGACTGTAATTTACAATTTAGGCTCAGATAACAGCAATTCACAAGTCAATGATAAATGAAGATTTCTGTGGGGGAGAGGAAGTCCTTTTTTGCATTTAAACATTTATTGGTTGCTGTGGCGGTAATACATAAGTACCCATTTATCTATACAATAGAGCAGTTTAACTTTTAATCCAGTCTTCTGGATTAAAAAATGCCAGGATGCACATGGTGCAGAAAAATTCACTTTAAATTCTTACAAGCATTTTTTAGGCACTTTTAATAGTGGAAATAGGGATTTATCAGGAAATTTTTTCAAAACTTTTTTGACAAGACAGCAATAATAATACAACTGAAAAATAACATAACATTTTTTAAATTATTATTATTATGCAACGTTATATTATTACCGTTTGATTAAAAGTGTCTCCTTGACTACCTCATTTATTTACCAGCGGGTAGGCAGGAAGCTATTTTTGTTTTATTTTTAGTTATATTTTTTTCATAAGTTTATTTTGCAATATATACAAGTAAAAAAAAAAAAAACATTTTTTTTAATTACGTATAATTTTAATAGTTCATTTTTTCTTTTCTAAGAAAAACTTTTGTGAAAAAAGTTTGTATAATCGAGAATCTTTTTTTCATTTTCCAAGCAAAATCTGCAAAATAAAATAAAATAAAATAAAATAAATAAGTAAATAAATAAAAAATCCGACAACCTCAATTTAAATAAATCGCAATAATAATTATATTAAATGTATATTAAATATAATAGTTTATGATGTATTAAAATAATTATATATTATTTAATATAGATTGAATGAATTATACAAAAAATTTTCGCTTAGCATAATTCAATATAAATTCAGTTTATAAGCAATGAATGCAGTGATCTAAAATTAAACATTTAAAGAAAACTTGTTCAAAATTCAAATAAATTCCTGATGTGTAATACAAACTACATTTAAATAAGCAGATAAATGAAAATTCTTGCCGGAATGAATATTTTCATAATACTTTAAATGTACAAATATCAGGAAATATAAAAGTTGTGACACATAAAATGTTATCGCTATCACATGATCAAATCACAAGTTCAAGAACTTTTAGTAAAGAGTACACGAAAAAACACATCTTATGCTTTACTTACTTTAGCAAAGAGGACGGAACACTACTTTTATGTTTTAAAAACTATCCATTATTAGAATCAGAAGGAGACGTGTTGAGTATTATGCAGACTTGCCAAGTTCTGAAACCTAAAAATTAGGAGATTTTATCTCAGAAATCAGGAGATATTTTTGTCAATGAAAACGTATTAACTTTTAAATGTAAACAGCTTAAGTGAAAGTTAAAATTTCAACTAGGCTTGGTTATAATTGAAAATTAAAAAGAAATATGTCACTCTTAGTAAAATAAAGAAAACATATACACATTTCATGTAGAACAGATTTAAGCATATGATATTTAGGATGTTTCAACATATTTTTGATTTGAGTAAATATTATAAAAAGGGGGATGTTTTGCTACTTATAAACTTATATAAAACTGTAGTAAAGATCATAAGTAAGTCTTAATCAAGACAGATTATTAATAATTCAATACACAGCAATAATATCTTAAAGATTTGTTGTTTATAAGGAATCTGAATGTAGTTTATCACATAAAATATTACTGATGAATCATACTAGAAAACAATTACACCTGCATTAGAGTTTTCATCACTGAATCGCAGCACATTTGATTGTAAAATAAAAGAATATTTTACAAAAATGTGAAAAATCTGGAGAAATATGTCAAAAATCAGGAGTATGGAGAAACATCTGAAAATCAGGAGTCTCCAACCGAAATCAGGATACTTGGCAAGTCTGATTATGTTTTTGGTCAATATTTTCCTTGAAACAGGGACGTAAAAAGGACGCTACCGCGAAGAATGATTCATGAAGGCTGACCTAGAATGAATACTGAATAAGTCAAAAAGCCTTTATTCATAAGAATTATAAATAGGACATAAAAAAAAATTATAAATAAGAGAGTTTAATAATAAAAAAAAAACTTTATTCAAAGCTCTATTCCGTGTTTAGCGAAGATGTTTTCTGAAATCAGCCTCTTTGGTATAAATGTACATTTTTTACCATTGGCAATACACCAAGGAGCTTAATTACTAATTTAATATCATTGCAACGCTTAGGGAAAATTAAGAAATTGTGCATATAAGAAATTTAGATTATAATTTACTTTTATTAGAAAACTATCAGACGTGAGAGAGATTTGCGTATGATTTATTGATTTGTTTGGTGATTCATTCATTGCATTGGCGTCGTTCCCTATTGATAGTTATTTATTTGATCTTTACTTTTAATAATTTTAAAAGGTATCATACTTTATCTGTTATGCTTCTTATTGTATTAGATTTATTTTAATATTTTACTATGTTTTTGTAAGCATTCATTATAATTTTGATTGCATTATTATATTCAAATTACTTTTTTAAAAATATAAACAATGCAAAGACCAGAAATCTGCAAATTTCTAAAATTTGCACAACATTATGTTAAAAATTATTGCATTATATTGAAAAAGGTACTTAGAATATTGTTTGTAAACAAATATCAGGATGATGATTTTCCTGTCAAAACGTGGTTTCGTTTTATTTTAATACCTGAAAGATATCGAGAACTTTTTTTTTATTCATTTGCAAAATGCAAATTTTGAAATAATGCTATCACAGCTTGTTGACTTTTTCGTCATAGTCTGATTTGGGGAAAAAAGTTACTTTTCTCTAAAATTTGGACTCTTATTGACTGCAGTATATTTTTTCTTCACAAATAATAAACATGATTGGATTTTTTTCTCTTCTTTTGACCTACACAGAAAAAAATTAAACAATAGTCACCTTTGCGTTACTGTTGTTTTATCTATACTGATAAAATAACAAATCGTTCTGTCTATGAGTAATTGTGCAGGTGTGATGACTAGAGTGGTGTACCCTCTAAACAGAGGATATACGCTTAAGGCAGAGAGTATACTCTCTGGAATAAATACTATAGTTTTCTTGTGAAATAGAGGGTATACAGTATTCATTAAAATAATCCAGAAGCTATACAGTGTATACCCACGTATACCCTCCACTACATCTCTGGATGTCTAGCAAAATCTACGACACGTATGAAGCTCAATTTTTTGGGGGGGGGATGATAAACCAAGTCCTTTCCTAATGAACCTGAGCCTCAGAATTTTAAAATTCCTACAATTATTTGAGTTATTAATTAACAACCGTAACTCATTCTCATTAAAAATCCATCTCGCTCTTTAGAAAATCCGAGTATCTGACGCATGTCCTATAAAATTTCCATTAGTTGAAAATGAAGATCCAAAAAAAATTATTGTGGGAGTATTTTGTCATTATTTATTCTTTAACATCGTCCAAACCACTTAGTAAAGTTCAAAATAGAAGACATGTTCTAAAAGATCATATTTTTATGCCGCAATCATTAAAAAATAAATTGCAACTAACCCATTGAAAAAAATATCAAAAACGGTTGTTATTCAGAAATTTTTTTTCCCTTATTGCAACACCTCCTAAGGTGCAATTTTAAAGGTATTAACAAACGAAAATATACTTATAAAGCTGAATCTTCCTCCTATTGTTGGTGTTATTGGGTTTTAAAAATATAAATTTTAATCCATTACAGTACAAAGTTAAACGCAATTCAGTTTCTGCCAGATTGAGAGGATTTACTTTCCTGTATGAATTCTGTCCATGTCTGTAAAATGTTATTCCTCAAGAATATGCATATTTCTTTATGAAATTTTAAAAAAGACTTTGTTTTAGTTATATTTAACATTCATTAAAATTTAAGAGTATCCAGAAAACGATATTCTATTTTCTTATACTAACAAAACCAATGCCAAAGAAAAATAACAGAAGGAACCATTTATGCTCTGATTTATAACCTTAATTTACTAAATCATTTGTGGAATTTGTAGCATGGTCCAAAAATGCTTTTCTGCATGAATCTTTGAAAATACTGTGGTTTGAAACTCGATAGGACTAAGTTAAATTTGCATTAGTACATATTTGCTATTCATTTTTCTTTTAAGTATTCTAAAGGTAAAAAAAATTCTGCATTTTTAAATGAATATTGTTGTAAGTAAATAAATACAATACAGTAAATATTTTTAATTTGAAAACAATTGAGTTATTAAAAGAAAAAATGCACATAAATGAATCAAATTATAAAAAAAAAGTCTACATTTTGAAAATTTCATTGTTCAATGTACAGTCAAAGTTCCATAATCCGCAATTTTCTATAATTCGCGTTACTTTACGATTGTAAAGAATGAAATAAACCGTTAAGAAAATTTACAAAATAGTGATCCAAAAATGATTTTTTTTATAAAAAAAATAAAAAAATGAAAAAAAAATCATAATAAAACATTTTTTTAAATATAACTCTTTTATTTTATCAACAGTAAAAAACAAACTGTATTGCAGAACCTATGTAAATATTTTTACTTAAATGCACATAATTTTTTAAATAACTTAAAAACGGCATTTTTGAGATAGAATATTAAATTAATTTTTAGATTTCATATTTATTTTATCATATTACACCAATTATAGAATTAAAACACCATATAGGAATAACAAAATGATACATAATCCATAATGCTCTATAACCTGAAAAATTCCATAATCCACACAACCTTTGGCCCCAATTTGTGCGGATTATAGAACTTTGACTGTATTTTATTGAAAGATTTTTTTTCTTTCAATTTTAAGGGTTTTTAATTATTTTTAATTTTAAACCCATTGAATTAATTGAGGATTAAATTACACATAAATGGATCAAATAATAACAATAACAAAAATATTATCCAATCGATTAATTTTTTCAATTTTAAAGGTTTTTTTTTAAATTTATACCAATAAAATCTTTCACTTATAATAATACTCGCTAGAGGGCACCAAAGAAACCATTTAAAGATATAAAATGATACAAACTTGATCGTTCAATAAGTTTGGCCATTCTGGTATTAATTTCAATGCAGGACTCCTGCCAAATGTAAGATAATATAAAATCTCCTTAGTTTTATACCAACCACCAGTAAATAAATTCCTTTTTTATGAAGGCTCCTTAAATTGAACAAAACATAATATCATTTTTTTTAAGCTGAAACTCGTTTTTTTTCAGTTTTTTACATATATTTTTTTTATAAACAAGCTTTACTATATTAGAAAATAAATTTGTTGAATTATACCAATTAAATATTTCCTACTGAGCGTAAAATTGACCAGGCTGGGAACCGAACCCAGGTACTTGGCTTACAAGGCCAATGCTTTACCGTTTAAGCTAACTGGGCACGACAACCAGTGAGCCTTTTTTGCTAAGATAACCTTGTAGGTCATAACATCTGGTCTGTCATTTAGCCAGCTCAACAGAACAAACCACAAGTACAGGAACTCCATAGAAAGATGGGTACATAGATAACTTGCATTTTTGACACAATCAAACTGATTGGTAAAGTTATCATACGAATTAAAACATACAAATTATTTTACGAACTATTATACATATTATTCGTGTTATCATACGAATTATTTTTTTCGCTCAGTAGGAAATATTTAATTCGTATGATAACTTTACCAATCAGTTTGATTGTGTCAAAATGAATTTATCTATGTACCCATCGTTCTATGGAGTTCCTTTACCTGCTGTCTATTCTGTTGAGTTGGCTAAATGACAGACCAGATGTTATGACCTACAAGGTTATCTTAGCAAAAAATGCTCACTGGTTGTCGTGCCCAGTTAGCTTAAACGGTAAAGCATTGGCCTTGTAAGCCACGTATCTGGGTTCGATTCCCGGCCTGGTCAATTTTATGCTCAGTAGGTAATATTTAATTCATATGATAACTTTACCAATCGGTTTGATTGTGTTAAAAATGCAATTTGTTGAATAGTTTTTTTTTTAAATCTATAGTTAGCTTACTTCCAATTTTACAATTTCTTTTTTTTCAGTATTAAATTTTATGATGTATTTATAGTTATTTTTTCATCTAAACAATTAAAATAAAAATTTAAAATATTGAAAACATAAAATTTTTTTTAAATGAAATCATCAATTAATTTTAAATAAAAGAGTTTATTGTTTGGCATAAATAAAACTTAAACCTGAGACTTTACACAACTTTCTAACTGAACAAGAGTGGAGCCCTAGTAATTTGCACCATCTCTACCCAACTTTCCCTGCAGACCTGGAAGGCAAATTTCAGGTTTAATTAAGAATATTACAGTGGGCCCCAGCAATGCCTGGCAGTGCAGTTAGTAAAATATAAATTTTAATTAAAAAACTTTAAAAAAGAAATGATTTGCACATTACTCTTTAAAAATCTGTTTATATTAAGAAACGATTATTTATTTCACCTTTGCATTTAATTATGACTGTAAACTGGCAGTGATGTCATTTCTAACAAAATACTTACTATCAATTTTTCATCACTAACACAGAAATATGAGTGTACACTGATGTAAAATTTTTGTGTTCACCTTGAATAAATTTAGTAAACTTGGTAAATGTGAGTCTATAAATATTGAGACGTTTCTGTTTGCAAAAAAATGAGACAACATCAAGCCATTTCTGGCAGGTGTGTGAACAGTTTTGACATTGATTCGAAACTCATTCTTAATTTTAAAATAAAAATTTAATACACAACTTTGCTCTAAAAATAAACAGAAAGAGTTTATTGGAAAAAATGAAGAAGAATTTGCAACTGAATTTACTTATGTGAAATTTTTATTCACATTGCTTTCAAGGCATAAAACTAAAAGAGTGAAAATATTTCTATTGGTTACTTTTTCACTCTATTAGTTTTAGCAATGTGAATAAAAATTCGTGAATTTAAATTCAGCTTTTGCTATATCTCGGATTTATTTCGACATTTAAATTATCATTTGAAGACATTTCAATTAGCAACTGAAGAAATCAACAAGTAAAATAAAAAAAATGCTAATGGTATTAATAGAAGACACAAAACCCAATCTGAAAATAAATATATAACTGAAAACAAACCATATGTTTTGATATAGTTTATCAATCACCATTATGATTTTAGTAAAACTTAATTGAGTTTAATAAGAAAATTTATTTTGATAAATTAATTTATTTCTAACTTTTATTAAGTAATTATCTTATTTTTATTTATTGTAGATGCACAAAGTTAGTTGTATATCACATCAATCAAAATTATCTTTAAAGTTTTAAAATGCAACAAGATATACAAAACCTTTTTGGAAAAACAACTTCTGGAAACTCAAAGCAAGGAAAATCATTTGTTTGTGAGATATGCAAAAAAGGGTTTCTTCAGGAGAGTGATTTAAGCACACATCTCTTGATTCATACTGGTGAGAAACATTTTGTATGTGAATTATGTAACAAGACATTCTCATAAAAACAATTTAAGAAGGCATATGTTAATTCATACTGGTGCAAAGCCTTTTGTGTGTGATGTATGCAACAAGAAATTCTCTCAAAAAAGAAGCATTAAACGGTCATCTGCTAATTCATACTGGCAAAAAATCTGTTACGTGTGAGATTTGTAATAAGAAATTCTCTCGAAAGGGTGAATTAAGCAGGCACCTGTTAACTCATAGTGGTGAGAAACCTTTTGCATGTGAGTTATGCAACAAGAAATTTTCTCGTAAAAGCAGTCTAAGGAGGCATCAGTTAATTCACACTGGTGAGAAGCCTTTTGTGTGTGAGATATGCAAGAAGAGTTTTTCTGATAAGAGTCATTTAAACAGACACTTGTTACTTCATTCTAGTGTGAATCATTTAGGGTGTTAAATGTTCAACTAAAAGTTTTCTGAAAATGATGATATAAACCATCTGTTATTTTTTGCCTGGTGGAAATATTTTGTGTCTGAGGTATGCTTAAAAAATTCTCTTACAAGAGTGAGCAAATGAAGATCACCATGGTGTGTATAATACTCATTTTGCATAAAAGTGGGCAAAAAAGTCACTATGAGAGGAAAAGTCAAAAATATGTTAAATGACCTATGAACCGTATCTCCAATCACACCTTAGTATCAAACATACCAGACACTTTAGGTCTGTCAGGACGAGGATGTCACCCTCGTGTACCCAGATCTATTTCCATATGTAAAAATCAATAACCGTTTGAGAGGCTGAAAAATTATATTCGTAAAATGATGCAATAATTGACTCACACCAGAATTTTCAAATGAAATTCTTTGAAAATAAAAAACCTGTAGCCATCTCACACTATTGTTTTTTTTCTAAAAATTCTTTTAATTTTTACAATTTTTTCTTTTGTATTTCTTTTATAATGTATTAACTATTGTATACAGATGAAGTTATACATTTATTATTTGAATGATTTGTTGTTTTAAATGAAAAAAAATTAATTTAAATTTCACTTTAATATATGAAATGATGTGTTATCTAATGCATTCTTCAATAATATTGTCTTCGCGAACTTGCTCCTTGCAAAGGGTAAGAACCTTCTTACAAACCCGAAAAAAATGGGCAAGATTAGCCTTGAATTCACATGCTTTTTCCGGGAGGATTTTCTGTGGCACTGGGGTAAGGATATTATAAATTTCCTAGGGGAAATTAAACTTTCTGATTACTGAAAACACAAAATCTCAAATCTTCTAAAGGGCCATCTCATTGACTCACAGGGAATATCGAGCCATCTCCAGAATTCAACACTGGACAACTTTCTTCCCCATTTTTTCCAGAACAAGCAACAAGTATCAAAGTTTCGAACTTGATTTCATTCTCTAAAATTATATTATATACATTGCAAAAGAAAAGGAATAATGCGCGCTGTGATGCTCAGTATTTTGTAATGAAATGATTTTATAATCATTTAATAATTTTAATAATAACTTTGTGTTTTTGTTAAAACAGATAACAGATTAAAAAAATAGAAAAATAACAAACTACATATTGATGTAAAAAAATCTTTGTTGGTATCAAAAACGATATGAAATTGGAAATACCCATTGTACTAAAAATATCTTATGATATCAAATGCCAGAAATCTTTCTCTCCGCTAAAGTTAAATTTTACATATGTACAGCCTCTAAGCAATATCAAAATTTCTGTAAAATTCCACTGTAATACCTCATCCAGATGGGATATTTAAGACACCTTAGATCATCGGAGTCTTATTTGGTTTCAATATTCTTCAGTTAGATACAGCAACAACCACTCACTCTGATTGTCTACAAAGTTTTGCTTGACTGGTAGCCCAACAGCCTACCCCACAAAACCCTAAGTCATCGAGCACAACAAAAAAAATTCTTTAATATATGGAAGAGTAGTAATAGATTAATCTAATGATTCATGTCTTCCGGAAGCAAAGTGGTGCATAAGTTAAAAATTAATACCGCTAGTGGTTGACTCGTAGGCTTAGCATTATATTTGCCGTACAATCAAAATTAAGAGAACTGGTTGCAGGAAAACACAACAAAATTGATACTACTAGTGATTGACTCATAGGCTTAGCATTATGTTTTCTTACACCCAGTTTTCCATGGTTTCCTATTTTTGATTGTACGTCAACTACAATATTAAGCCTACGCGTCAACATCTAGTGGTATTAATTTTCCGCTTATGCACCACTTCGCTTCCGGATGACATGGATCATTAGATTCCCCTATGACTACTTTCCCCTAAAGTAGAGGTTTTTATTCTTGTGCTCGATGACTTAGGATTCTGTACGGTCGGCTCTTGGACTATGATTGGATTGGCTGTTGCAACCGATTTTATTTTATGCGAATGCGTATACTTTGCTCTTGTTGAGATCAGAGGCACAGTGTCATTCACTGAGTTTTGTAATATGAATAGAGTTCAATTCATATTCATTCAATTCAATATCATCTTAAAAATAGGGGTCTATGATATTTTGCGATATCCAGTCTGATCAGAGTATAATTTAAACCTGCATCTGTTAATAATATTGGTAAGAAAATGTTTGTGCAATATATACAATGAAAATTTCACAATAAGAGTGATTTATGTATTCATTTTCACTTCCATAATGTATTATTTACTATGAACTAATCTTGATAATTCATTTATATGGAGAATTTGTAATAGTCTAGTATTAAAAATGTGCTATTTTTTGTATCACAATTATTGAAATGAAACAGGACCTAGGGAAAATATATCTTATTTAAACAAGTAAATCAGAAGATATGGAGTCTTGCCATTATTTGTATAACACCAGCAGTGTCAAACAGTTTTTAATATAATTTTAATTTATGACTTACTCAATTTATTTAATTACATTGTTTGGATTTTAAAGCCTGTAAGATTTTGCCGATGGTTAAGGATATTTAAATAACAACTTATTTAAAACATCACTTTGTGTCATGAAGCTCTTTGAACCAAAAAACAGACTTTGTTAAAAATTTCTAATATATGATTCTGCTCTTTCCAAATGTAATATTATCTCATTAATTTTGTGCTTTCCAACTTGGATTTTTTTATTAATATTATTTTTGAATTTTACTATTGCATTTATGGTGCGGTTTTAATAGGTAAGCATCGACTATATGAAACCATTTCATATCCTAATAATGATATTTGTTTTATTTGCCAAACAGAAAAATATTTCAGAAGTTGAATAAAATCTTGATGATGACTATAGACAATACATATTTGGATACTTTAGTTTTGTATTAGGTGTATAAAGTTTCATATACATGAAGTGGTACATTTAAGATCAATCAAGATTTAAAATTCTCTGCAGAAGGCAATATATCTATGTTCTTTTGTGCCACTCTGTATATAAATTTTTTTATATTATACTTAAACTAGGCAATTTTAGTTAAATTAAAAAACTCTTATACAATTTAAAACACATTTTCAGCGTTTCTTATCCATATACCACAATCCATTTAAGTTCTGCCTGATTGCGCTGTGTATTATATACTTGACAGTTGGTATATTTTAATGCATTTCAGCTGAAAAATTGCTTAACACAATTTCAAAAGCTTACCTGTAATAAGAACAATAAATCGGATGTAATGTATCTTCATCATTTTCTTCATTATTTCCGATTTACCCATTTGCGTAAATGATCATATTTATATTACATCCACGTCACTTATCACAATAAAATTTCTTACATTAAGTTAAAAAATAAAAATGTATTTGATTTATTAGGGGGAGCTTCTTATAGAATATATAGAATTTATATATCCTAATCTATTGAATTCACATCATATTTTATACTAAAATTTTAATAAACTTTGAAATTTATTACACAATTGAAACTTAATTACTGTAACAGTTATTTATAAATAATAAAGTATCTGAATTATTTTGTGTAGTTTTATACAAAAAAATGAATGTAATATGTATGCTGTAGAAAATGTCTTGTCTTGTGCAGAATAAAGTAAATTAATTTTATTATGCTATAGGTATAACACAACATGATTAATCCTTATTTGAACTAATCACCCCCACATACCATGATAATATGGAATCTTGTGCCGCCCTTTCAGATAACAATAAATGTCACACACACCATCTTATATACGAAACATTTTTTCAGTGCATATGAAAAAACATACATCATTTCTTTAAGTACGGCAGACTGGGCAAGTTTTCAAATTTTATTTTATTTTATTATATTTTGATTTAAACAGGATATCATTGTATTGCTGAGACTTTTAGCTACACATTGGTATAATTATTTTCCAAAACATTAAATATACTTTGTGGAAAAAAAAACATTTAAGTCTGCTCATTTTATTTTGGAGAACGGGGCCTGCATGAGAGGCAAACTGCACACTTCTTCCTACATTTATTTTTAAGCAAAAATAATTACAAGTTGAAGTTTTGCAAAAATTCCATTTCGATCAGTAAGGACATGAACACATGATCATGAGCAAAACCAATGGTCTAGTAACTAGGCTATTAGTTCCACGAAACAAATGCTGAAATTGGAATCATGTTTCGAAATCAAAAAGTCACAAAAATGGTTGAATTAACTTAATTAAAGTGTTTTTCAAAATTATATGATTTGTCCTGTGATCGGATGGATTCTGTACAAATTTTCAAATTTAAACTATACAGTGTTTGAATACTTTTGGTGTTGATCGGACCTATCATTGAGACCTGGTGCAATTTAAAGTATCCGAACACCTTTAAAACGTAATTTTTAATCAAAGTGTCATTTTTTCATTTTCGAGGTAATATTAAAACTGAATATTTTATCTATGGAAATCTGCTTGAATTTTGTCTGTACTTAAAAAATTGCTAAATAGATGGTCTTATATGGTCTAAATACATGGTCTTATATCAGGTCCAACTAAAAAGTTTATTTATTTATTTATTTTTTTTTGGGGGGGGGTTGCATCGTTACGACTTTCATATGTGTTTCAGCGATTGTGATAAGTCTAGGGTGTCAGGTGACTGTTAACTTTTCAAAATGCTGGTTAGCGTTTTTGATCCGTTTAAGAGGCGACTCTTCAAATTGTTGAATTGTCATCGGTCTTCAATAAGTATGGAAAGTTTCAATTTAATCTGATGTCATAAAGTGGGTGAAAATAACGTTTAAAGATTCCGTTTCATACATATATACAGATGAAGCTAATAGAAGCATGTTAAAAAGAGTCCGAGTAACAGTCGTTTGAGCTGCTATCAGATTCACCAACATTTCGCAAGACTTTTGAGCCAACACTTGATTTCCTCCACCTTTTCGCGAAATATCCTCCAAACATCCAGTGTGACAGCAAACAGCAATGTCTCCCCAAATTTTTTCCACAGTTCCAAAAAACTCTGGGCTAGTCCAGATTTTTCATCCAACATCGAACATTTCAACGAATCAGAGATAAGCGATTGATACGAATAGGAGATAATATTAACGGATGGTACTAGTAGGACTGGTTTTCCGGCTTTTCGTACAACTTCTTCAAAGACAATTGTAACCTTTTTCTCTCTTTGAACGGGAAAATGTTGGGGTTAAAATCGGCTAAAAAGTTTGTCGCGTCTAAAATCCGTGAATTTGACAACAGCTTTAAAATTACATCTATTACAGCTTTTGAATTGTGTTTTAAAATTATTTTTAGGTTTTTCTCAAAATAAAGTTTTTCAGACATTTGCTGTATGCAAAACACCCTAAAACAAAAAATTTTGCATGAAATGCCACGAAATGTTTTGTATTTCTTTTACAAATGTCTTTTCAGGGCCTATACTCAGCTAATAGCCTATACTCATGCTAATATAATAAATAGCTTTATATGTACTTTGGAGTAAATGACAAACTTGAGTCAAAATTTGCCAATTATTCTTTATATTAGTATTTTAATTGCCATATCATTTGAGATGAAGACGCGATCCCACAGAACTCTCGCAACGTCCCACAGAAATTTATTCTGTTTATTATGCAATTTACAGAACAGATGTCGTAACTTCCCGCGAGCCTCCGTCTTGTTTCCCTGTTATTTTTCATAAATTATTATTATAATTTTATTTTGCAATTTTTTAAGGAAACATAAAATAAATATTCTTAATGCTTATGTACACTAAAAGACTGTTTTCATTTTACTTCAATATTTAAAAACTAAATAAATAACTAAATCAAATGACTTTTACTGTTAAAAATTGCATCTTTCAATCTTTGAATTTCCGAAGTAGATTGTCTTGTTTAATTTAATATCATTTTTTAAATGTATGATTCAATCATTAAATAATCATTTCAGTTGCATTTTGCAGTTTAAGTTTAAATAATAATGAATCAGAAATAATAGGGAAACAAAATGGCGTCACGCGAGAAGTTAAGATATCTAAGCCTAACTTACAAAATTTCAAAGCATTGTATTATTTTTGCATTAACACTTTTGCAGAAATACCGATTTTGATATAATTTTAGCTATTTTTCTCTTAAAAAATTATTTCTGGGTAATTGCTTTAATTCAGTAATTTTTTTTTAAAGTTTCAAAGCAAATATCAATATAAAAAATTGATGAGAAGAGAAAATTTCAAAAAATCGCTTTCAAAGGTGTGCGGATCCTGTAAAGACCTATATTTGGAAGTTTGAGAATCAAAAATTTTTTTTTGTTAGAATCATATTTTTGGATATTACAGCAGCACAACTTTCTGAAAATTAAATTTTTGAAACCACTTACCAGACTATTAACACAGAATTCTTTTAAGTAAAGCATTTAAAAATACAAATTATTCAAGTAATATATACTGAAAAAAAGTTTAAAAATTCCTTCAAGAACTTTCGAATTTGATTTTGAAAAATTACAACACTAGTATAATCTCTTCAGACCTGGGATATACAAATGTGTACCTCCATTCTTTTCCTCATAAAAAATAAACTGCTCGAAATTTTTGCATTTTACTTTATTTCTATACAGATGAATGCTTTTTGCTTTAAAACAAAACATATAAATGTCAGCACTGACGAATATTACCTCATAAAATAAACATTATTTTCATCGGAGTCTCGAAAATATCTTCAAGACATTGTGGCCAAGAAAGTAAGAAATATTCATGATTATTTAACTTAAATGCTTTAGAATAAAAAAAATTCAGGATTGCTGATTTTTTATTTGTTTAAAGACCTTAATTTTATTATTGCGTAAATTTATATTACTGATAGTTAAATTGATGTTTCAAGGGGATTTAGTACTTTTATATCCATATTTGTAAACCCAAATTACCAGTCCCCTAAAGTACTGATTTCATAAAAATGACTCTTTTTGTCATCTACGGTGTCATTTCATTTGTGAAAAAGCAGCGCCGAGCGAAATGGGGGCGAAGGGTTCGGTCACCCCGGGCGCGGAAATTTAGGGGGCGCTAAATTTATACTACCAACGTCATTTTTGGCCTGTTATGAGAAAAAGTTGGGTGAGGGGGCACCAAATTGAAACTTTGCCCCGGGTGCAGTTTTCTCTTCGCATATTAAATATATATTTGTAGAAATATCTTATGCTCAGGTTTGAAGGGGATAAAGACTAGTGCAAACGACCATCCTAGGACTGTGGATAGGAATTGTGGTCCCATAAAATTTTAAATAATTGATAAAAAATATAATTCCTATATTATTCTGCAATCGAGCTATTTGGTTTGAAAAGCAGAAAAAATCAGCAAAGTGAAACATATTTTTCAAACACTTTACATTTGAAAATAAACTTTCCCTATTCAATGGTGTGAAACTTAAATTATGCGATGTTGAGATTTAAGTTTGAAAAAAAAATGAAAATGAAAAAATAATTTATCACATAATTCTTTTCAAAATAATTTAAAATCACCCAATCCACGAAAAAATGGACATGAGGATGAAAATTTAAATTTCTTTAAAGATGATTGAAATTTTGCATGTTAACTGTTAAGAATGTATTATTTCATATTTTATCAAAAAAGAATTAAATTTTTGTCATTAACATACTTATTTTAATTAATAAAGTGACACTATGACTTTGTAAAATAGACTGCGGCAAAAATCTTTACATTTCATGGTCTCGTACAGCTGAACAAACATTCTGAAAATCTCCAAACTTGTCTATATATATGATCTGACAGCTATTATTGAGAGTTTTTGTCTGCAGAGAAGTGTTCACTAATCTTCATTACAAAAGGTAAGCATATTTAATTACTCTTAATTATTGTGTCACACCCGCAACAAAAAGTTACATTTATATCTCTGAAGAAAAATATTTTTTATTTAAAGTTATGAAACTTTATATTCAAAAATAGTTTATTAAGATACTTTAAATTACAGACACAAAAGAATTAATTAATATTTTAATTATAATTATTGAGCGTTGCGGGCGTGACGTGTCCCTGTTGCGGGTGTGACATTTAATTAAAGTCACACCCGCAACGTCTTTTAAAATTGATTACAAATGCATATTTGAACAAATTATATGTAAATTTATAAAAGAATAATATGCTGGAAAACATGTACTTGGCAGCTTTAACTATACCCTTTGATTTAATAGAGGGGATTCCAGTTAATAAATAAAAATTTGAATCATCTGAGCATGTGACACTGTGTGCAATTAATATATTCAGTTTGGATTGATAAAATTGTTGCTTTACTGCAAGAAAATAATTTTATTAGTGATATATGATTAAGAAATTAATTTGAAAGGTAAGATTTTTATAGAAATTAAAAAAAGAAAATTACGAAACAATATTTTAGCAATTTTCTTTAAATTTGTTAATTTTTTTTTTATATATACATTTTTTTAATTTTGTTATTTGATAGTATTTAATATATATATTTTTAGTTTTTTAAAATAAGTAAATCAATATTAGGGGAAGATTTTTTTTCTCTTTTAATTCAAATTAAATAAAAAGTAGAAGTAAGAATAATAGAAACTGTTAAAATGTTTATTAAGTTAGCATAAAATGTATATAGTCAGTTTGAAATTAACCAAAATTTAACATAATTAACTTTATGTAAGATTAGAAATTTCAAGGGATAACTATTAAAAATTTGTTAAGCTTTTATTTTTGGACTGGAAGTGCTATATTTATTCAGTTTATACATTAATTTCTTCTCTTTTGCAGAGAATGAAGAGTACAGAAAGATCAGGATATCATTGAAAAAAGATTAAGGAAAACCCTTTTAAATATGAAGCATTTCTACAACAAGAGAAGGAAAGAGACAAAGCAATGAGAGAAAAAAAGAGACTATTTTTAAAAAAATCATGGTAAAGGATTGCAATCCTTTTGCATTTCATCTCATGGTAAAGGAGTTGTCGATGGGGTTGGTGCAGTTGCCAAGAAAATGGTAACACTAGCAACGCTTTATAACTGTAAATTCAGCTTCAGATTTACCATGTGTGTAGAAAAAGTCCTAAAAAATATAAAAGAACTTTGCTGAATGTGAAATTTTAGAAGATATTGTGAAAATGCTTCATGAATGCTGGCACCAAGCACAATCGGAGCTCAACATTCAATCGATACATCATGTTGTTTTTATTGACGTAGGAACAATTAATGTAGCAATAACTTCAGAAAGTGATCACAAGAGAATTTGTTTGTTACCCTATTTTGTCAAAAATATAATATCCAATGATAAGAGTGCAGTTGGAGATTTTGTAGAAGTTGTTTTATTCTCCCCATTTAAAAAAAAAAAAAAAAAAAAAAAAAAAGGTAAAAACTTTGATGGACAAATAAGACAAATTAATAGGGATGATATAAAATAAGAGTATCTGAAAAAAATTAAGAAAATGTGTATAATTGGTTCAGTCAGACAGATGTATCCATACTTTGACAAGGATATAATATCCAACGATGAATGTGCAGTTGGAGATTTTGTAGAAGTTGGTTTAATCTCGACATTAAAAAAGATGAAAACTTTGATGGACAAATAAGACAAACGGATGGTGACTATATAGATATAGAATGTTTGAAAAAAAAATTAAGAAAACATGTATATTTGGCCCAGTCAGTCAGATATATCCTAGGAAAAAAAGAGATTTTTGTAAAAAAAGCTGTCACCACCAAATATTATAAATTCAAGATTAGAAATGAAATTTGTTTGATATTTTCCTCTCTAGATATTATAACTGTAATATTGATTAATTCTTTAATTAAAAAAATCTGCTTTGAAAATATTTGTGTATGTCATTATTTTATTGGCTATACAAGTCACACCCGCAACAGGGCGTCACATCCGCAACGAAAATTTTGAATATTTTCTACAAAAGCAAGAATTGAGTAAGTAATTTAGTTTTTTCACAGAATAATTATATAAGTATTACTGTCTAATATTTAAAAAAAATCAATTCACTCAGTTGTCATAATTCACAGAGTTTTGCGTTTTTGCACTGAAAGATGAAAATGCATGTCCTTTTTATGTCACACCCGCAACAAGTGGAAATTATTTTTTTTAATAAATAAATGATACATTGGACAATTTTCAGATTTGGATAAATGTATGTGTAAGTGGTCTACATTGAAATTCATACAAATTGAAACCAATGCTCAAAAATATTTTTGCTGGTGACTAATTTAATTTGCGTAAATGTCACACCCGCAACTTTGGATTGGGCGAAATACAAACCTGGAACAAACAAACTGAAGACTAAGTTTATAACAATTACACTAAAAAATAAAGTACTTTCATGTGAGCTTGGCGATGTGATAAATCGACAAATATTGTTCTGATTGACATGATTCATATAAGTTAAATTTCACTTAAAATATACAAATTTAATTCATTTCATTTAAAAAGGATATTTTTTATCAAAAAGAAATGGCGCAACTGATATTTGTCGAGAATTAAATAAGAAGCATGCCTTTGTGATAGCATAATTCACTTTTATGTTTCAGCAGAATTATAAGGCTAGTGTAGTTTTTGATTTGAGCTATATCCAGCACACACATTTGGGCATCATTACCTTTTTACTCGCGCAGGTTTCGCTATAATACTTCATTATGAAATTTGGTAAATTTTGAAAGTCAATATTTAGAAAACGGCTTAATCATTCAAACTTATTTGCAAGCTAGTAGAAAATTTAGCTTTGTCTTGTCCAAAATGCAGCAAACGTATTGCAAAGACGTAATGCTGTCATGTAATATTATCTGTTTACAACTGTGACACTATAACATTAATAGAATCATTTCTTTTGATGCATACGCATTGACATTTACGTACCGTCAGAAAGTGCACGCACTGTTTTTGTCACCATTAAAAAATAAAGGTGATATTTGTACTTTAAAATTTGAGTCTTTTTCATTATTTGATAATTAGAGCGTTTAAAAAAAGCGGCGCCAACCAAATAAAATTCGCGTAAAGGATACAGTCTCGAAAGTTGTCAGTTCTCAAAATAAAGGAATATTTTGCTTTCGTGAATTAGGGACAGTCTTACATCAATTTCACAACAAACTACTAATGCAAGTTTGTGATGGTCTATTTTGCGGAAAATTCACTGCAAGTTTGTCACGGCAATATAATATCAGAAGAAAATCAAACTTTCTGCTAATGTGTATGCTATCTGGGATCATCCTCCTGGTTTTTAAAGTTATCTTCATTGTTTATTTGGTCAATGGTTTCTCATGCAACAGTTTCAGCATACAATTATTCTGGGAAAATAATGTCGTTAACATTTTCGCCGTTGAACTCATTACAATTTTTGGACATTTCTGAGCACTTTAGTTCTAATTTTTGACAAAAACATGTCTTAGATTAATTTTTAAACACGATTATTCAATTGGTATATTAATTATAGCATAGCAATTTATTCCATTTTTTAATACTGGACGAAAAAAGTCCGGGCCAGGATTCGAACCAGGGATGTATTGGCTGAAGCCGCCAATGCTCTACCAACTGAGCTATCCCGGACACGAACACCCAATATTGAAAAATGGAATAAATTGCTATGTTAAGAACATGTCTTGCTGCACCCACGGGACAACATGCAGTGACGATTCAGATTTTGGGTTTTGGTACACTTGAATTGGCTGTAAGAAATCGTTAGACCAGCGAACCTCCCACCCCCCTCCCATACATCAAGAGGGTGGTCGTTGAACTAGATGTGATGTTCAATAACTCTTAATTTTTTTCATTAAAAAAGTACTTATAATTTGGGTGAAAGGTAACAATTGTTTTATTCAATGTATGTGTCGTCACTGGCAGAATGCTTCCAAAATTTCTTAGGTTAGTTGCAGATGCCCTTCCAAAAAAAAGCGTACCTGTTTTGAAGCAGTCCCTTCATAAAGCCATTTTTTGAAATGTCTGTAGTTGTTAAAGTGCTTCATAATGAGTAAGCGAGTCATCGATGACATGAAATGGTAGTCGGACGGTACAAAGTTTGGCTAGTACAGTAGGTGAACAATATTTCACCACAAAGTCTTAGAATTGTGCCTATAGCCGTATTCACTGTGTGTGAGAGGAGTGATGTTATGCAGCAAAACCACTTTTTCGTGCCTTGAGGCACATTTTGGTCGCTTTTGGATCAATATATGGATAAAATTGATTTTTTGTTGAGGATAGAGAACGATTTTAACTGTTTTGTTTTTAAAAGTTCGCGGTACAGATACCCTTCTTCTTCCATAAAAGGCCCATCATTGATTGTCTTCCTTCAAAGCTGATTCAGTTTTGGGAACAAATTTAACGGTTGCCCTGGGTCAATCGACCGTTCTTTCAGGACATTTCACGGTAATTTTCCACAAATATGCGACGACTTTCATTCGCATTTTTCTTTTGATTGAAGAAGAAAAAATGTACGCACAGTACATGCTCTTTTTGGCTAGAAACTTGGCATGTTTATCACAAGGAAAAAAATGACACTAATTCGAGAACACTTAAATATCATTGGCATTTTAAAAGGTGTTGTCATAGCTACTACTAGCATAAAAAGTTAGACTGTAAACCAGACCATTTTTCCAGGGCCATCTCTTGAAAAAAAAAAGAAATATTAACCGACACACTTGATAATGAAACAGCAATAGCTTTTCAATTATACAATGAAATCTATTGATGAGTACTATAGGAATTGTAAAGTTACGTTAATTTAAACTGTCTATATCCCTACGAAAGAAATTGAATGACGTTTTTTTCATGTAAACCAGTTGAAAAAGAAAATTGATGTAAAACCAATGTACATTTGAAATATTACAGAATATGTTAGCATGCATTGTTTAAAATTAGTTTTGTATTCTGTAACGGCAGAATTTAATCCTTTAAGCTCTGATGTGTGAATTTCTTCAGAATAACCAAATGTCATACTGGGTGCAGTATTTTGCGAACAAAAAGTTAGGGGTTATACACGAAGAAATGCATTAGATTATTTTCAAATAAATTTCCACGCAACAGACAATACTTTTATAATAATATAAGAAAAGATCGTTACAACAGTAAAAAAAATACAAGAATTTCATATAATTATGATTAGCTATTTAATGAATGTATAACATACAGTTACCTAGATGCAAAGTTTATCAAAAAATCAGTACATTTTCTTAAATAAATATGATTTTTATCTATGCAAAGAGTTTTATTTTTTTTTATTTTTATAAATATAGAATATAAAACACAATAATTTGAAATAAAGTTTGAAGAAGTATAGAAGATTTAATATACATGTGCACTTCTGCAATGTAAACTTGATTCCATACAACAAAGAACTTCGCCCATTATAATTAGTATATCTTAATATAATTTAAAATTGATTATAAATAACAAGGTGGCTTTTTATTCCATTATAAAAATTAATAAACCGATAGTGAATGTCTTCGACATCGTCAAAAAGTCATAAATATTGATTAATGATAGTTTATCGAGATGAAAGTTAAATATCGCTGCTGGAATTGAATAAAAAGTACTTTGCACCTTGTCTTCCACAGAAAGCATATTCTAGTGCATCTCAGAAATTCATATTAGATTCCTTCAATAAATTCTTGAAATAATATAACAACATTAAAAATAAATTCCAAACGATATTCCTACATAGCCCATAAGAGAATGCAATTATTTTTAGTGTATTTTTGAATGAATCATAAAAGCCGAACAATTCAATTTGAATTCTAAAGTTGACATAGTAAACCACACCATATGAGGTTAACCATATACAATAAAAAACATAATTGATACAGATGTCATATGCGCTTCACATTGGTGCTATTGGGTCAATCCATTTCAAGTGGTCCAGCACTGGTCGCTCGACCATTTTAAAAAAATCTGAAATTTTTTGTACAACAACCCTAACATGATGAAAGTTCAAAATGACCGTTATTTTAATTTTACTATTTTTTGTTTGTGCATGGCGGCCATCTTTGTTTCATCGTGTGCAGCGATTTTCTCAGATACTAGGATACACAAAATTGTAAATATCTCGTCTTTTATTTTACCAATTGAAATGGGGTTTGCAGCATTTTGTTCAGAATAAAATAGGCTAAATGTATGGTGGTAGATTAATTTTGGAAAATAAATTTTTACAGGTGAAATTTTAGCGCAAAATTTAAGATTTTTTCCAAAATCTATCCATTTGCAAGAGGAAATTTTTTATGCAAGGAAAACTGTCAACCTTACACAATTTTTTCTACAAATAGGTCAAAAGTGTGTGTACTCATACACCAAGTCCCAGATCTGGGAGTTAATTTCTCTTTGCGAAAAAAATTCCGAAATTCTTCAAAAATTTCAAAAATCGCACTTTTTAGGCTTTGATATCTCTGGTGGGGCACCAGATAAAAATTTGAAATTCTGGCCTTTGATAGTATTGTGTAGTAGTGTTATGTACAAAAAATTTCAAGAAGGAGATTTGACTACAAGCTGAGATATAACATGGACAATATGTGAAAAATAATATTGTCAAACTATTGTAACCTACTATGTAATAGTTTCACAAGACTGTCAACCTTACACAATTTTTCTCTACAAATAGGTCAAAAGTGCGTGTACTCATACACCAAGTCCCAGATCT
This sequence comes from Maratus speculifer, assembly GCA_964019185.1. Lineage (NCBI taxonomy): Eukaryota > Metazoa > Arthropoda > Arachnida > Araneae > Salticidae > Maratus > Maratus speculifer. The sequence continues at coordinate 6,890,072 of CAXHSM010001350.1, read as the reverse complement.
GGAAGTTGATTTCTCTTTGCGAAAAAAATTCCGAAATTCGTCAAAAATTTCAAAAATCGCACTTTTTAGGCTTTGATATCTCTTGTGGAGCACGAGATAAAAATCTGAAATTCTGGCCTTTTGTAGTATTGTGTAGTAGTGTTATGTACAAAAAATTTTAAGAAGGAGATTTGACTACAAGCTGAGATATGACATGGACAATATGTGAAAACAATACTGCCAAACTATTGTAATCTTCTATGTAATTGTTCATACCTCCAAAATTTTAAATTAATTATTTATGGTACAAAGTTAAATGTTAATTACAAATATCTTCTTCAAATGCGTCTGTGTGATTTAAACAATTCAGAATGTATGCTAAGCCAATACACTATATGTCCAGAGGAACAAACCTACTACAAATGCTATTGCAACAATTTTACTTGGTACACATTTCAGGAAATGTAAATTTCAGACAATGGGTTGCAACTGATCGAGTTGACATGGTTTCAACTATTAAATCTAGAGAATTTCATTCAAATTAACAAGGGATGACAAGACTTGAGTGCCTTCAAATAAAACTTTGAGAAAAAACAGTCATATGGACTGACTACAGTAACTGGTCGAACTCATAACATCTCTCGCAAATAGTGTTAAGCTCTTTGTTGAGCATATATAGTATCTTTGTAAATTAAATATTTATTATTAAACTGTTTTCAAAAAACGATATTTTCTGTGTAAATGTTGTAATAAATGAGACTAATCTCATTTCTCCTAATGTACTCATAATAGCATTTCGTAACATTTTTTAATCACCGTATCTCAGCTTATAGTCAAATCTCCTTCTTGAAATTTTTTGTAGATAACACTACTACACAATACTATCAAACATCAGAATTTCAGATTTTTATCTCGAGCTCCACCAGAGAGTGCGGTTTTTGAAATTTTTGACAAATTTCGGATTTTTTTTCTCAAAGAGAAATCAACTCCCAGATCTGGGACTTGGTGTATGAGTACACACACTTTTGACCTATTTGTAGAGAAAAATTGTGTAAGGTTGACAGTCTTGTTGAACAAATTCATAGTAGGTTAGAATAGTTTGGCAGTATTGTTTTCACATAGTCTCCATGTCATATATCCGCTTGTAGTCAAATCTCCTTCTTGAAATTTTTTGTACATAACACTACTAGACAATACTATCAAAGGCCAGAATTTCAAATTTTTATCTTGTGCCCCACCAGAGATATCAAAGCCTAAAAAGTGCGATTTTCGAAATTTTTGAAGAATTTTAGAATTTTTTTCGCAAAGAGAAATTAACTCCCAGATCTGGGACTTGGTGTATGAGTAGACACACTTTTGACCTATTTGTAGAAAAAATTGTGTAAGTTTTCCTTGCATAAAAAATTTCCTTTTGCAAATGGATAGATTTTGGAAAAAATCTTAAATTATGTGTTAAAATTTCACCTGTAAAAATTTATTTTTCAAAATTATTCTACCACTGTACATTTAGCCTATTTCATTCTAAACAAAATGCTGCAAATCCCATTTCAATTGGTAAAATAAGAGACGAGATATTTACAATTTTGTGTATCCTAGTATCTGAGAAAATGGCTGAACACGATGAAACAAAGATGGCCGCCATGCACAAACAAAAAATAGTAAAATTAAAATAACGATCATTTTGAACTTACGTCATGTTAGGGTTGTTGTACAAAAAATTTCAGAATTTTTAAAAATGGTCGAGCGACCAAAATAATATTTTCTGGACCACTTGAAATGGATTGACCCTATTGCAACAAAATGGCGATTTTATGCCTCGCATGGTAACTCATCTATTGTTTATTTATTTTTATTTTCCTTTTTGAAAGTGATATAAATTGTTTTCTTCTATAGTTACTAATTAAGTTTTATATTAATTATTATTCCTTTTTAAAATAATAGAAAATAATTTAAAATTATATCTGTAAACGGTACATGAAAACGCAGTTTTAATTATATTTTCATTATTAAAAAAGTGTACCAATGTGGTGCATGTATGATATCTGTGCCAGTTACTGTTTTCAATAGTATGGCAATTCAATTTATTTATAAAAATTAGAGCACAAAAAGATCCAAGACAGTTAAATCGAAGCAATAAGAATTTCAAATATGTTGGAAAATATTAAGGAGAGATTAACAGATTGATGAAATGAAAAATTTCAAATATCATCAGGTTAGTGTTCCTTTATGAAACAAGAATGATGAAATATGAAATTATAAAACACAAGCAATTTCTAAAATATTTAACACTTTTTATTTTTATTAATCCAAAGAAATCAGGATCACCAATAACATTAAAGAAATTATTTTCCTCTTAAAAGTTTGTAAGGAAGGCAGTTTTACAGTTAAAAATCATCAATGTAGAAATTAATTATAACTTATGTTTTTGTAATTTAAATATGCTCAATCATTAGAAAATCTTACAGGCTAATAACTGTATATTATGTAACAACTAAACAAACTGAAAAATGTAAGATTTTTGAGAAAATATAAAGAGAGATAAATATACAAATCTGGCTGTCCCACATGACATTTGAGGCTCCTAATTTGTTGGTTTTTGATTTACATTTGTAGTTGCTGTTTCACTTCATAACAGCAATAGTTGGCAATAAATTATTTCTGGGTACAATAGACTCCCTCATATCTACAACCCTAAAATTTGCAACTTTCTAAAATCTGCACATAATTTACAGATGTAAACAATGGAACACTCAGTTTTGATGTAGGGACAAAAATTCCCTTTTTTATATTTTTATCAATTCCACATATATTTTGAATTGTAATTTTCATTAATATTACCGAATTCATGTGTTTCCAATAAGAAAGAATAAACTTATTTTGGAAAAATTAAGATATTGCTGATATCACTGGTAATCACAATCTTTTTACCAAATATATTAATGTAGTAACCAAATTTTTTTAGTTATTAAGTCTGGCCTAACTTGAAATAAAACTTCGTTATTTTATGATCTTGATGTGAATTAGTAATGTATATTTATAAAACGAATTTCATATGAAAAATGCATCTTATCTTTATAATAAATATTTGATCATACATTACTGATTACTTAACCTTTCCTTTTAATATTTTAATCATGTTATGAATTATCTATTTTTTTTATTTTAGCTTAGGGTAACATCCCCAGTAATTGGCACATTAAGAATTTGTCGTTAAACTTACTTAAATTTTCATTACAAAGAAATAAGCTATTTACTTGGAAATGTTTTTAAATCAAAGAATGCATATCTGTGCATCTATTTTGCCCATTAAAAGCAAAAAAAATTGAAAAAGTATTTTTATAAAAATATATTTATAAAAAGCTGCTGAAATCACCAGTAATTGGCACCTAGAGCACCAATGTACGACACCTAGTGAACCAGTAATTGGCATATGTTTATATTAAAAAAAACTTTACATTTTGCATTGGGTTTAATCGCTTTAAATTAATTAACTGTAGATGAAGATGCCATATTTCAGGTTTTTGAGAGTAAGAAATCAGCATATTAATCTGAAATGTGAACACTTTAAAACAATACAATATACTTACATTAATATCCAGTAATTGTCATGCTGTCCCCAGTAATTGTCATATGAAGCTTTAATGGATTCCAATTACTGATAAAATTTATATTTTCAAATAAAAACAAATGATAAACAAAATTAGTCTATAATTTTAAAAGTACTTCCAAAATAAATGGTTTAATCTCAAATTCCTTGCGAATTCCTTGTAATTGGAATAGGTGCCAATTACTCGGAACTAGCAAAATTGAAGCACCATTAATTGGCAACTACCATTAATTCAGAAATCCAAATATTTGTGCCGAAAATACTTTTACACAATTAAAGTAACCCTTTTTAACTAAACAAAACTGTTGTCAATTAAAATTTAAAATATATTATAAATCAGATAATAATGAATTGAAAAGCATGCTTTCCTTATGCCAAAGAACAAGAATTTGCAACAAAATGGCTAATCTGATACAAGCCATACTTGTTTCTCTTTCCAAGGCTTTATTGTCATCTTGTAAAACAAATCAAAGTTATAATCTTTAACGTAAATGAGCATATAACTGATATATGGTATTGAATTTTTAAAAGACTGGATATAAATCTTTTTTTAGGACATGTTTGTAAAATGTGCCAATCACTGGTGCATGCCAATTACTGGGGGTGTTACCCTATTACTTATTTTAATGTTTTATTATATTGTAAGTCTTCATAATAGTTTCATTTCCATTGTTAATTACATTTAAATTACTGTTTAGAAAATGTAAACAAAGCAATGATCAGAAATCCACTAAACCTCTGGTCCCAAACTGTGCGGATTTGAGGAAGTCTACTACACAACAAAACACTAAAACTCCTACATTGATTAATGGTTGTTTCTCGGGATGAATGCCGCGTACGTCTTCTGAAAATGAACAAATAATACTTTGCACGTTATATTTCACAGAAGGCATTTTAACGCACCCCCAAAAATTTATACTAGATTCATTGAATAAATTCTTGAAAAAGAATAATCATATTGAATTTAACCTCTTCAGTCCTGATGTCGCCTGGAGGAGACACTAAACAGTACTTACAAAAACTTTTACCTCATTCAAGATTTCTATCCCAGACTTACAAAAATTGGTTCCCATTGTTGTTAATAGATTGCAGCATATTGCCGAATGACTTTTTGTTACCAAAATAAATTTTTTCGTTCATTTAGCGGCATGCAAAAATGGCTTCGCCAAAAAGAAGAAAAATTACTCACATGCGTACAGGTAAATTTTTTTATCTGTTATTAATAATTTTTTTTACATTTATTCAGCCTAGGATTTTATAATATAAATATCGTTCTTTTTAATGATATCATTCGTGTTGAGGTTTAAGTATTCTAAGCGTTAAAAAAAGCAAGGTCATTTTAGTGTCTCCTGTAGGAGACATCCGGTCATAGTCAAACAAAACTGCATTTTCTGAAGTTGTTGCTAGAACTTCTTTTCTGAACTGAAATTCAGTATTTTTATAGAGATTTACTTACTGTAATATGTGGTTACTTTGTGACAGGTGGAGTAAAATTGTGGCACATGGTCTAGTTTTTGTATTTTGAACATCCCGAACTGTACTGTGTGGTAGGAAAGCAATCACATTCAAACCTCTCATTACAGCGTCCTGCATAGTCTAAAGATTTCTTTCCGAACCTTCAACATGAAATGCGCAAACTAGATGGGGTGTCACAATGTAACTCCATCTTACGATATATTATGACTTCAAGCATACAGCTAATTATTTTCTTTATTTTCTAGTGTGAGAACAGTTTCAAATTAAACATGGAATTTTATTTCTTATTTTGAGAGAAACTGAATTTGATTTGGGGGTCTATTAATTTTTAGAAACCTTGATAATGTGGAATTTAAAAATTGATTATAATTTTAAGGTAAAACATAAAAAGCAATTATCTAAAAAAACTCTAAAAACTATTAATTTTTTATTGTAAAATTTTATACAGTTTATTACAGATGTATTTATAACAATGTTTTAATAATATGTATATATGTTTATGTGTACATTTATGTGTGTCGGTGTAAATATATGCACAAGCATTACAGTGTGCAAATTAAAAAATATACAAAAGATAAAAATTAAATAAAATTATTCACGTTTAATTGTATGCATTTTAGTAACAGATTTCAAATTGTATAAATAAATAAATACACAAATATATACTTTTTTCAGATAATCCTAATTTTAAGAGGTGGTTTGAAGAAATTTGGAACGATGAGACATCAGATCTGGATATCTCGGATGACGAAGATAATGCAATAGATCCTCTATTTTGTCCTATAAATGAACAATCTGAATCCTCATCTGAAGAAGAATCTGAAGAAGGAGCTGCAAACGGGCCCACTGAATTTCCAAAACTTCAAAAATCAATTGAGACAGCTTCAATAAGCACTCGGTGGAAAACAATAACAGTCCAAGGAAACTTATACCAGTCTCTTTGATCTCCCTTTCAATAATTCATACAGATTCCTCTGCGTCTAAAATCTCAGAAGGTTCCAGAAAATCTTATTGGAAAAGTGTAAATGACGAATTTATTCCTCTGCCCCCTGCTTTACCCTATGTAGAAAGTAACAAAAACAGTGTAGATTTATCCCCCGAGAACTATTTTCATAAGTATATACTGAATGAGCTAATAAATATTATGACTGAATTTACAAATCGCAGGTATTTAGTGGACAGTGGAAAAAGCCTTTTCCTTACAGAATCTCAGATGAAAAAATTTATTGCTATTACAATTATAATGTCTTATCTAAAATATCCTAGAATACGAATGTACTGGTCAAAAGAAACCCGCGTTCCAGTCATAGCAGATAACATGTCGCGTGATAGATACTTTTTAATGCGAAACAATTTAAAACTAAGATACGATCTCACAGTAAACGATGAAGAAAGGGCTGAAGAAAAATTTTGGAAAGTCAGACCTATTGTCCAAACTGTTTTATCAGGATGTTTGTCGAATAAAAAATCCTCAGCCGTAGCTATAGATGAACAAATTATTCCTTTTTATGGCCATGCGCCAGGAAGACAATTCATCAAAGGAAAACTAAATCCCTGTGGATTGAAGGTATTTATAGCCGCAGCTCCAGATGGTCTTCCATTAGACCTTTTTTATATATCAAGGTTCGGGAGACAAAATAAATACAGGTATATCTGAGTATGATGGAAAATATTTAGATACTGGTGGAAAAGTAGTGCTTAAACTTACAGAGAATTTACCTCCAGGCTGCATCTTGTGTATGGACAGATATTTTACATCAATTCCTTTATTATACATCCTCCATTATAAAGCTGAATGTCAGGGAACAGGTACTCTACGAAAGAGTAACATATCCCCAAATGTAAATTTTAAATCCGACTCTGAGATGATAAAGCTTGGACGGGGTTCAGTTGACCCAAAAATTCGTAATGAGGGACAAATTTGTATCCTGAAATGTTTTGATAGTGGCAAACCAGTTATATTTGCCTCATCAACTGTCAGTAAGCATCCTGAAGATATATGTAAGAGATGGTCGAAAAAGTATAAAGAATATGTGTCAGTGAATCGTCCATCCATTGTAAAAAAATACAATGAATTTATGGGAAGTGTTGATTTCTTTGACCGAGTTCTAAGCTATTATAGAATACATGCAAGAACAAAAAAATGGACCATAAGAATCATTATGCATTTTTTCGATTTTGCCATAGCTGCCAGTTGGATAGAATATAGAGGTCACCAAACATTGCTCAATAGAACAAAGAAAGAAATATTAGACTCTTGCATTCAGAGTTCATCTACAAAAATGTCTTTTCTATGACACAGAGGAATGCAGTGGCTCAGAGTATACTCCTAGTGAGCCATCAGCACCACAGAAAAACAGATATAACCAAAAAATGTCCTTGCCATCCACTCCTTTGCAAAAAAAGGAAGGTTACACATCTTCCTGAGATACCCAAACCATCCACAAAAAAAAAAAAAAAAAGATGTAGGATGCCTGGTTGTAAATCCAATTCTGCAAGGATTCGATGCACTGCATGTAAAGTTTTTTTATGTCTGCAAGAAGACAGACAATGTTTCAAATTATTTCACGAAAAATAATATTTTAAAAAATGATTTTAAAATTCTTACTGATATTTAGGAAGGTATCTGCAATAATTGTATAAATATATTTTTTAATTTAAATTTCAGTTATTTCTAAAAAAAACTAGATAATTACAATTAAATTTTCAAACTATTATAAATGTTGTTTCTTTACGATGAATTAATTTTTTAATCTTAAAAATATGTTGTGTATTATTATAAATCTACTATAATATTAAAATGCTATTTGATCGCAAAATAAATATAAATGTATACATAAATTTATACTTCGTATTTAACATATCGTACTTGACTATGACCGGATGTCGCTTGTGGGCGACACTAATTTTCTAATTAAAAAAAAAAATAATTTTTTTTTCAGCATTTTTTCACTGTTTTTCAGAGTATTTAAAACCTATTTAACAAGAAATTTTTAAATTTTAAGACTCAAAGTTAGTCTCAGGACTGAGGAGGTTAAACCACATATGATATTCATCCATAGACCATAACAGAATGCAATTATTTTGGGTGTATTTCTGAATGAGTGTATTTCTCAGGCGTAAAAGTGGGAAATGCGAAAAAGTTGGAATTTTTTTTCCATTCATACAGCGGCGTCAAACTTTTATAATTTAAATGTCATTTTAATAGCTGCTTATACGATGAAACTAAATGTAACTGCAAGTATGATTGCTGTATATTCTATATATTTTGATTTAAAAAGTATTAGCAATGCTAAAAGGTATGAATATAGATATATCTTATCAACTTATGTGAAGAACATTCATTAACTTTCCAAAATAAATATTATTCTGAATGGTTTGGCTCTTCCCTTCCCCGCTTATTTAAAAAAAAACAATCTTTATGATAAACTGATTTTTTGCTTCAGAAATACATAAAAAAAATATCACAGAAATCATGAAAAATCTTGTATAAATAATCCATTTGTCTATTCCAAAAAAAAACTGTCTTTCACTTTGTATTTCTAAAGTTTAAAAAATAATTTCATTCCTGAAAGAAACTTTGATGAATTTCACTTAGACAACTTCCAGATGATTACATAATGGAAACTCACCTTTCATTTTATGTGTCTTTTGCACAACAATTCAAGAACAAGTTCCAAAATGTTGGAGCAGACAAAATGTTAAATTACAAAATTTTCAGCAAACACCTCCCCCCCACGCACACACATCTATTATCCTTCCAAAATTTTCTTTGCATTTTTGTATCAGTCCCGAGAATATCCAAAACTGCTGTAAAAAAGGTGGAATTCCTCCTTTAGGAGGAACTCTTTCTTGTCTGATTTCTCAAGCTGCACAACTAAATTTGAACTGGATAAGAAATAATAAAACAAATTTTAAGAGTTTAACAATAAACAATAATAAAAACATGACGCAGTCAAACCGGTTTTTTCTTTCTTATCAGGATGAAATTGTCGCATGTCTCATGTTTTTTCGCTCAATGTCTCACAGGTCTGTGGCGGGCCTTAAAGAAGGGCAGGAAATTACTGTGGATCCACAGTAATTTTGTCCACAGTGACGTCAACTGCTCTTTCCTCATAGTATGACAGTCCAACTAACTGCCCAAGATCCAAGACAGTGAAATCGAAATAAACACATTTTTCAAACATGTTTGAAGGTTTTAAGGCGAGATTATCAGGTTGAGAAAACCAAAAATTTCAAATTTCTCCAGGTTGCCATTCTTTTGAGGAATAACAGAAACATTTTTTAGAGATTTAATTGATTTTATTTTTATTAATGCAAAGGGTTACAGGGCACCAACATTTAGAAAAAATTATTTTTACTCTTAAAAATTCATGAGGACCTCAGTTTTACAGTTAAAAAACGTCACTGTGTGAAATTATGTTTTACTTATATTTTTAGGGTTCAGTTTATCTCATTAAACACTATTCGTCTCTGACCTCTGTCCCTCAGAGAGTCCATACACCAAAACTGTGTAAATCACAGTTTTCATATTTTGTATACTTACAACTGAATACTTTGTGTCACACGATAAAACATGAAATTTGAAAAATTAAATTATTTTTTCAATTATAATGAATTTTTTTTCGTTCATTTTTGCGACTTAAATTTTAAAAGAGAAAAAAAATTTGCGCATTTTTAGGTATTTTTTTTAAAGGTGTGTATTATTAGGGTTGAAATTTGAAAAAGTCTATTACAGTCAAAATTCGATAATCTGCGCACCCATAATCCGCAATTTCCTATAACTCGCGTTACTTTAAAAAATGTACGCAATGAAATAAACAATAAAGAAAATTTACAAATTTGTGATTAAAAAATGATTTTTTTAAAACAAATTGTAAAAAAGTTGAAAGAATCATAGTAGAACATATACTTTTTTAAAATGTAACTCTTTTATTTTATTATAGTAAAAAAACCGAAAAATTACGGAAAATATGTAATTATTTTCATGTAAATGCACATTTATATAAGTTTTTTTTTAATAAAATAACATTTAAAAGGCATTTTTTGAGACACCATATTAAATTAATTACTAGATTTCATATTTATCTTTTCATATTAAACTGATTATAGAATTAAAATGTTGTCCAGGAATAATAAAATGATGTATAATCCATAACATTCTATAATCCACAATATTCCATAATCCTTACACAGGGTGCGTAGTCATCTAGAAATTCAGAGTACTTTAATTCTTTTAGTATCAGAAATTCTTTAAAGTACTGATTGTTACATCTGGTAAAGGATTTCTTTTCCGTTAAATAAAACAAATATTACATTATAAAAATTCTGGTAAAAGGTCCTTACAAGGTGCTTCCAGACTACGCACCCTGCTTACAACATTTGGAGCCAGGTTGTGCGGATTACAGAACTTTAACTGTACATTAAATAAATTATTTTTTTCTTCCGTTCATTTTTGCGACTTAAATTTCAAAAGAGAACCTTAATTTGAGCGTTTTTCGAGCAGACATCAGAGCTTCGAGGTAAAACATCTCGCTAATAAACTGAAGATTCTTAGATCGATCCCCGGTACTGGAAATTGCAATTTTGATATCAAAATGGACTTTATAAGATTCGTCTATTCATCTGACATTTATAATATTTTTTTGGATTCGATTTTCTTTCTAGTTTAAATAATATTTTGATTTATTAATACTACGATTCAGCGTTGAGTTTCTTTAATAAAATTTTGTTTAAAATATTTTTTTTTGTTTTTTGAAATTTAAATTTTTTTAATTAATCTTTTGCTATTAATTTAAATTTCGGATTTTTAAAAAAAGTAGGAATTTTGGATTTTATTTAAATACTACGATCTGAACTTTTTAATTTGACTAAAAGAAGTAACTTTCTTTTATAATTATTTTAAAATTAAATGTTTTGGTGTTGCCATCTGTGTAAGAATTTAATAATTATAAATTAACATTTTGGATTATTAATTAAATAAGTTGTTTTGAAAGAAATATTAAACGAACTCCCCTGCGAGATCTGCTATCACACTTGTTTTATTTTAAATATTCTCCATTATCCAAAAATTTTACAGGCTAATAAATCTATTTTATAAAATAAATTAAAAAAATTGAGAAATGCAAGATTATTGAGATAATATACAGGAAGATAAAATTACAAATCTATTTATCACACATGATATTTCAGACTCCTATTCTGCTGTTTTATTAATTTAAATTAGAAATACATTTTTGTTTGCTGTTGCATTTCATGAGAGTAATATTTGGCAATAAATTCCTCTTTTTTGAGCACTACAAAATACTAAAATTGATAAAAACAACTGGTATTAAATTAGATAATAGCAAATAACAAATCATGGTAAGAAAAAAAAAATTCAATTACTAACTCGAGAAAAAAAAATTCATAGTGCAGAAGATATCTCATCAGTTTGAATTAACAGATGCTTGTTTAAATCACCATTTAGAAAGAATCTCTCAATGCACATTTCACGCATAAAATTTGACAACTGTGTAAAACTAAAAGATGCCTGCCTAATTGTCTTTTACAAGAAAATTTCGTGTTCCATATCTCACATACAAAGGATTTCTTACTAGTATGAAGAAATAGGTGCATGCTTCAAGCACTTTAAAGAGAATTTCTTACTGTGCAATTCACATAAAAAATTTGCTCTACTCAATGAATATTAATATTTGGATTGCATTTTTTACGTTGCTCACAACTATGTAACAGAGAACAGATGTAGGCTTAATTATTCTTTTGTGAAAGTTTCTTAATGCATTACATAAGGCACAAAAGTTTTCTTATCAGTATGAATTGACATATGTCTATTTAAACCCCCTTTTCGAGAAAATTTCTTGTTGCATAGCTCGCATACAAAAGGTTTTTCGCCAGTATGAACTAATAGATGCTTGCTTAAATTACTCTTTCGATTAAATTTCTTGTTGCATATCTCACATACAAAAGGTTTCTCGCCACTATGAATTAGCATATGTCTGTTTAAATCACCTGTATTAGAGAATTTCTTGTTGCATATCTCACACACAAAAGGCTTTTCGCCAGTATGAATTAACAGATGCCTGCTTAAACTACCATTATCAGAAAATTTCTTGTTGCATACTTCACATACGAAAGGTTTCACTCCGGTATGAATTAACAGATGCTTGCTTAAATTACTCTTTTGATTGAACTTCTTGTTGCATATCTCGCAAACAAAAGATTTCTCGCCAGTATGAATTAACATATGTCTGCTTAAAACATTTTTTCGAGAGAATTTCTTGTTGCATATCTTACAGGCAAATAGTTTCTCACAAGTATGAATTAACAGATGTGTCCTTAAATTACTCTTTTGATTAAATTTCTTGTTGCATAAATTACAGACGAAAGTTTTCTCATCAGTATGAACTAACAGATGCTTGCTTAATTTTCTCTTTTCAGAGAATTTATTGTTGCATACTTCACATACAAAAGGTTTCTCGCCAGTATGACTTAACAGATGCTTGCTTAAATTATTCTTTCGATTGAACTTGTCGTTGCATATCTCACAAACAAAAGGTTTCTCGCCATTATGAATTAACAGGTGTGTGTCTAAACTACTCTTCTGAGAGAATTTTTTGTTGCATATCTCACACACAAACGGTTTCTCACCAGTATGACTTAACAGATGTCTGCTTAAATTGCCCTTTTGGGAGAATTTCTTGTTGCATGTTTCACACCCAAAAGGTTTCTCGCCAGTATGAATTAACAAATGTGTGCTTAAATGTGTCTTTTGATTGAATTTTTTGTTGCATACCTCGCACACAAAAAGTTTTTTGCCAGTGTCAATCAGCAAATGTTTGCTTAAATTCCTTTTAAAGAGAATTTCTTGTTGCATGGCTCACATACAAAAGTTTTCTAACGAGTGCGAAATAACTGACGTCTGGTTAAGTTTCAATTAAGAGAGAGATTCTTGATGGATATCTCAGATAGAAGCAATTTTCCTTTTCCTAAATCAGATGCTGTGTCCAAAAATCTTGCATAAAGAAGTATTTTCCTGCACACTTCATATTTTGAAGATTGTTTTGAATGGTGTGATGTGTATCTATATTTATGGATCTATGTATCTGCAATGAATAGAATAATTAAATCCATTTAACATGAAAGTAATTGTAAGAAACTTTATAATAAATCTAGAAAACTGAATTAAATGAAAAGTTTAGCAAAATACATTATAAACAACAATAGTATCCAAATAAACCTCGAATTAAAAATGTATCAGACAATTTTTTAACTGTACAATAGAGATGGGCATTATTTAATATAACAGGATAAATATTCGTAATATTAACCAAAAACTTATTATTCAATAACCAAAAAGTCCCTGTTAATTTTGGAACGCCTCGTATGATAAGCATTTTAAAAAGAACAAACAAATAGTACGGCTGAAAATCATTTTAGGAATACATATTTATAAATTAATAAAAGTTAAGTTATATAAAAAAATTTCAACTTATAAATCTATTTGAATTCTGAGGAATCTATTTCTATTACTGCAGAAAACAAAAATCCCCAACTGCATTAAAACGCTTTTGAGACAGAGGGAGAGAAAAAAAATTCCGACGCACAAAAAAAAAAAAAACCTATGAAACTTTCTTTTTGACGCGTCACTGTCGATCTACGATTCCAAGACATTAAAAATCCTTTTGGTCTAATCAAGGAAGTCAATCATAGGAACCATTTTCCTTTGCATTGTCCAAGATATTAAAAATCTTTTTGGTCTGATCAAGAAAGCCAATCATAGGAAACCTTGTCTTTTTGCTATCTCAAAAGTTCACGTGATAAAATCTCTCAAAAGCTATTCGTTTTTGATTTTCTATGAATATTTAAAAACATCTGGCTTCGATTCTTCACAGAATATATTTTATCGTTTGAATTTTTTATAACGCTCACAGTTACAAAGATTAAAGCAATAGAATCAGTTTTTAGAATAACGAAAACTGGTTAGAATACTGAAAATGAAATGGGAGAAAATGTGTTTTTATTCTAGAGTACGTGAAGTTAGTTAGTGACGCTTGCAGATTATTAAAAAGCAACGAGGTAATGTCGGCCATCTTTGGTCATATTTTTAATGGGAAGGAATCTATGTTTGAAAAATGGAATTAAAGATATTTATGGTTTTAATTGTTGATAGAAAGCTGTTTTATCGCTCGGGCACGGGACATAATCTTTCGTTGATGTAGTTAGATGGGTAAAACGGTAACAATCTTTGAGTCTGAATATTTAAAAGGGATATTACTATGTACTCATGGTATTTGGGGAAGGGGGGTATTCTGACACTATGATTTTTATTTAATAAAATGTTTATTACTGTTTTTTTAATCATTATTATTTTGTCAATATTGCGTCGTTAGAAAATACGAACTGGAAAACATTACTTTTGTAATTGTATTTTCCTGAAAAAAAGAAGAAAATAGCCTGTTGAAGGACACAGCCATTCGAAAAGGGATGGGAGGGGGGTCGAAGGGGGGCAGACCCGACGGACGCGGAAATTTATAGGGCGCCAATTTTATACTACCAACGTCATTTTTTGGCCTGTCACAAGTTTTGGGGAAGGGATTTTAAATACGTACTAGCACATACGAAATTTGTGGGATGAATGACATTTGATTAAAAATATACAAGTAATGTTTCATGCTCTTATGGGATAAGCTTTGAATATGCGTTGACAGATATTGATTCGGGGATGTCAAAATTCGAACTTCAAATCAAGCTGCTAACAAATGAAGATAATTTTTTTTAACAAATCGCATTGTTAAAACGGTGTTGTTTTTATATGGAGAATATTTCTGATTGTTTAGAAAAAATTAATTTCTAAACCGTCAGTTTTGGAGTCATTGTAACAATTGCAAAAATGCTTTAAACTTTCTTCTACATCATATAAATACTAATTTACATTAAAATAATTATTTTTTAAATTGTTAAGAAACTATATATTTTATATAGTGTTCAGTAAGTTTCCTATAACTTTTATTTAGAAAATTTTTTTATGTGTTTAACAAGTAAATTAGCAGAAAAAAAAGTTCTATGGGCAAAATTTATTGAGTTATGATACATATAAATTTTCAACGAGGAAAAATGCATTTTTAGTGCAAGAAAACGATAATAATACGTGAAATGTAAAGTATCAGAACTAAGTTTTTGTCTTGCAAAAATTAAAATTTTAACTCTATGTTGATTTTAAAGGCGCAGGTTTATCTGAACTAAAACAGCGTCTATACATATGTATCAAAATTATTCAAGATACCTTAATTAACGCCCTCTAATTAAAATGTCTGTTGACAGCATAATCTCATCGATTAGTTATACGTTACAAAAATAACAGGTTGTTGAAACCTGTTACCTGTGAATGTGTGGAACGATGTAACCTGTTAACCAAAAATAACTATATTTCTCATCTCTACTGTACAAAGATAAAATTATAATAAATATAATAATAGATATATAGAGTCATAAAAAAGCAACAAAATAAATTTAAGGAGAGATTTTTATAATTCTACAAAAACAATGAAACATTTTACAAGTACTGCAAATAATATATATATATATATATATATATATATATTGCGACCACATTTCTGAAATTCTTTGATCTGATATAGATGATTATTTGGGTAAAATTCTGCATAGTTTAATGCAATTTAAATTAGTATGGAATAAATTTAATAGCATTTTAATCATTTATTAGTATTTTTATAATGCTTTAAGCTCTGTATTATTAATTATTGATGAAACAAAATGAGTGTTCTATGCGATTTTGAAATATAGCTAAGGATTACAATCTTAGAACTGTCCATTCAAATTGAAAGAAGAAATGCTTGATGAGTGTCATTTAACAGAATCATAATAGAATGTCTTATAATATCGTCTGTAGAGATTATAACAGAAAAAAATAGAACACCAGATGGGAGAGTAAAAACGCACAAATAGTAATTATTTAATAAGAAACAAATTTATCAATGAAATTTTAGACAGTTTAAATAAAACTTATTAAAACAGCAATATTTAACATACAGTAGTTACAGTGATAATGCATCATCTACAAGCAACTTCTAAAGATGCCTATGTAAGGAAAAATGTAGAAATATTAAATTTGGAATAATTAATTTATTACTTTGACTTTGAAGCATTATAAAAGACAGGTTAATCTCAAATATCAAATAATAAAATTTCTTCATTTTTCCAATTGCAATTTCTATAGATAATTCACTGTGCTTATACACACTTATTATTTAATTAAAGTGGATACGAAATAAATTCTACAAAAAAGGCTATTTAAATAGAATCATATAAAGAATTAAATAAGTTCACTTTTCGACAAATTAATACTTCGTACATCACTTTGGCTTTTTTTGTAAGCAAAAAAGTTAGTGTTGTTGACATACATTACTTTCCTTTTATTTGAGACAAGTGTAGTATAATATCGCCCTTTCAGAAAAACATATACTTGGAATCCGCATTACATGAGATGCAGTAACTTGAATTACATCCTTTAAATTTTAATATAATTAAATTGGCAATGGATAAAAAAATGAAAATACAAAATTTATTTTCTAGTTCTACGGGTACGATTTTTTTTTATAATAAGAAAAAATGACTTATTTTTTTATGATTAACTCATTTTATATTAATAGGAATTGAAAATAATTTTTTATGATTAACTCATTTTATATTAATAGGAATTGAAAAAAAGGAGGAGGGAAGTAAAAATTTACAAAAACAAGAAACGTCCAACATTTACGGCTGTTGAGTGCAAATTGTAATTTATGAATCAAATAGCTTTTAAATATTCTGAGATATCAACATAAAATTTCGTTCTTAATTTTTCACAAATTATTAAAAATTAAAATATTTAATGCATGCTTTTTAAATCAATATTGGCATTTGTTCAAATAATTCAACAACACTGACTGCAAAAAAAAAATCACTTCACATTTTTTCCATGTCTATCTCTAACTGTGTATCAGTGCAGCAAAACCATAAAACTTTTACTTCTCTTGTTTAGGAATTCTGCAGTTAATAAATATCAAAATTTTGTTCTTATTATTAATAACAGTAATTACAATTATAAAACACTAATTGTCCAATTACGTTGCGAAGAATGGGAAAAAGTAAAAAGGAATATATACATTCTCATTGTCTTTATCGCTTCAATTAATAGTTTTTAATAGCATATTGCTTTTCATTTTGAATTTTATTGTTAATTGCTTCAGCTGCAAACTTTATTTTTTCTTTATAGATCCTTTAGTATCGTTTCACGACATTTTTTTTTTTTTTTACAGTATCATAGAGTGTTTGATGTACACTTTTGAAGTTATGAATGAATATCGTAATTGTTCACACACTACTTTGTCACATACAAGGCTATTAGAGTAGCGTAAGGAGTCTTTACACATAGGCGTTTCCATGATAGTATTTATATAGACACAGTTTCAAATTTAAACCCTTGGGAACGAGTAACCAGTGTACGTGCAGCTCAAGATACTCAAAATTCTTGATTATTCTTACCAGTAATTTTTTATTATAATTTTTGCTTTTTTTAATCCGCATTTTCGTGATTCAATAAGGCAAAAATTTCTACTTTAAAAAAACTGAGAATAAAAGATTAAAAAATCTGCAAAAAACGCTCATCCAGAATGGGTTAATAAATGTCCAAGATGTTTATGAACACTTTTGCATGAAAATTCCCAGCCCCCAAGAGCTACAATAATCTTGAAGCTCATTAAATGCCCCAGTCCACCTAAAACGTTGTCTCTTTTAATCTATGAGGGACACACAGAATGCTACATGCCACAAACATTGCGGTGGCTCAGTGGCGTAGCTAGCAGGGGGGGGGGGAAGAAGGGCGGTCCTCCCTGGGTGTCACCTTATAAGGGTTGGCACTCAATCTTTATTTGCAAATGAAAAGTACAGTATTATAGGATTTTTTGAAAGGAATTCTGAAATAACATGAAATTTTTAGTGCACGACGCAATAGAATTAGTTTGCTTTGCTTTGAGAATGTGAAAATTTATACAGAATGGTGTATCTAAATAACATGTACACCACTGAACAAAAACCTACCTATCCAACAGGTGGTGAGCAAAAGCAAAATTTAAAGCATTTTCTTATTGCATTTTCTTATTACACCACATTGACTTATATGGATCATGGTTTAAGTTATGAGTCACTCCTGAATTTTTTTATGTAGGAGGGCAAAAGGTAAATAAGGAATGTTGTCATGTGGAACTAGTAATTTTTTATAATAACATAGAATTGAGATTGAGAAAATATGATGGATCGGAAGGGGGGGTGACATCATTTTCATCCGCCTCGGGTGTCACCCAACGTAGCTATGCCATTGGGTGGTCTACCAGCTTCAACTAATAACGTACTAGTCAGAAACAAATTCTCGAAGACGGAATTATTTAATATGTTAAAAACAATTTAAAAACGATGTCTTAAACATTTTGAATTCAGCTCTTAATTTTCCCATTGTGAGTCTTCCTTAATCCCGTATATTTCAAGATAGGTCCTTTTTACTTTGCTGCATACAAACATTTAATATTTATGAAACACTAACAAAAAATCAGTAAAAAAATATATGTAATAAATGATATAAAATGGTATGAGAGATAGAATTATTATATAAATGTATCAATTTGGCATGTTTATCTGTTTTGTTCATTATCAAAAATATTAGCTCTTTTTAAAGCGGGTGGGGGAGACTGAGAATAAATGCCTAAAAGTGAATTTTAAAATATGACATTTCTCAGGAAAGGATGGGAAAGTAGTGGTAATAAGTTTAGTAAAGAAATTTTTTAATCAGAAATTTATGTTTCTTTGGTTTTTTTTAATTCTCTAAATAGATGATCAGTAAAGCAAATTATATGCAATTAGCATCTATAAACTAAAAGTCAGGAATTTGTAAAACACTTTTACTCTTGAAATGATTGTGACAGCTTATTCTATCGATTGTATATAAAGCTAACGAAACGCTATGCACGGAGAATTCTGGAGGAAGGGGAGGGGTTTTTTTCTTATCCTATTATTTACCGGTTTCCAAAAACTTTGCTTGAACTCCCCAGTTAGTGTTCTCAGAAAGAGAAGGTCACAGCTAGTGGAGGTGTGTTTTTTAGCATTTTGAACTCCCCAGTTAGTGTTCTCAGAAAGAGGAGGTCACAGCTAGTGGAGGTGTGTTTTTTAGCATTTTCAACTGTTCCAGTATTTTCTTATGGCAGCATGCATTTAAACTTTTTAATGAATAAAAATACACTGAACAATGTTGACTGTAGGGGCATAAAGTACTATGCTAAAGTGTAACAAGCATATGTGCAAGAAAATAAAGAAACTTATAAAACATAGCTGGAATAAGTAAAACAAATAATATAACAGAATCAAAACACTGACATTATACGCTTTCTGATTACTTTATAGCGGTGGCGTAGCAAGAAATGGTGACACCCGGGGCGGATGTAAAAATGGTGTCACCCCTCCCCCCTACCTATCCATCATATTTTTCCTATCACAGTTCTACGTTATTATAACAAATAACCATACTTTTTCATATTTACCTTTTGTCCTCTTGCATAATAAATAAATAAAAATAAATAAAAACACAAGATTGACTTATTACTCAACTCATAGTCCGCATAAGTAAATTTGGTGTCTATATATCGAAGAAAATTCCTTCTTTTAAAATTTTCTTTAGCTATCCACTCATTGAATAGATAGGTTTTTGTTTCCTGATACATGTCTTATTTAGATACATGATTCCGTATAAAATTTCACATTCTCAAAGAAAATAAAACTAATTCTATAGCGACGTGCATTAAAATTTTTATTTTATTTCAGAATTCCTTTCCAAAATCTTATAAGATTATATATATATGCAAGTAAAGATTGGGTGGGCCGCCCCCTCCCCCCCCCCACTTGCTACGCCACTGCTTTATAGCACAATTTTCTTTTAAACAAAAAATTTCTTTATAATTAATAAGAATAAAATTTAAAATTTTTTAAATATTAACCTCGAAGCAGCAGTGGTTGTTCAAGAGCTTCAGAGCCCCGAATCTACCATTACCTCTTTTTGCTGTCTTTGATTTAATCAGTTTTCATTTTAAAATCGCCTGGTTTCAATTTTCTGGCTCGTTTTTTCCCTTCGTTTCTGTATATTAATGACTTATTTATGCATAGATGAAAGAGTTTCTCTATATATGGAACATTATACTGTATACTATCCGTAATTTAAACTAAGCCTAAAAGCAGCATTTTTGTTTATAGAAGAAGTTTAATACAAAAGAAGAATTGGGGCAGAATGGGATATGTCGAATTCTTTTTTTTTTTTTTTAAATAAGATGAATGTAAATTGCTAACTGCAAATATTTTTATAGGATAATGCATATTAATTATAATATTGTATTCAGGGCTCAAAATTAGTGGTTCAATAATTGTATTTTACAATTCTGAGAAATGTGCTTGTAAACCTAATATTTTTTTTATGCATATACTTTTCTGATCATTTTTGTTTCTTCTCAATTTGCATCTTCATTTTAAAAATTTTGTTTTGAATCATCTACTTAGCGATCACAGTGAATATGTCCTTGGGATTATTGCAGAAGTTACCATGTAGGAAAAAATGGCTTTTCAAGGTCAAATGTCTTATTTCCCTTATCCCTTCGTTGATGACTCGTCAGCCCTTATCTTAGGTTAGTAACTATGGTAACGAAAGAAAAACGAAAAAAGGACGTTTGTCCTTGAAAAGTCGATTTTTCCTTCAGGGAGTATAGTAAGTACTGTCCCACTTCAAAACTTTTTAAAATTCACCCTCAATCTGTTCTATTTCTATTATAAAAAGGAATAGCATGTATTTAATGAGCTTGATTAATATGTTTCCTGCCTTCTGTACCAACCAGTGGCATTATATATATACAAAGTTAATCCACACAAGTTTGGACAAAAAGTTGTGTGGATTATGTAATATCGTCCGTTATACAAAATTTTATTATTCCTAGACATCATTTTAATTCTATAATCAGTATAATAAGGAAAGATAAATATGAAATCTAATAATTAATTTAATACACTATCTCAAAAAATGCTTTTTTAAAGTTATTTTATTAAAAAACTGATACAAATATGTAGAACATTTAAATAAAAATAATTACATAGGTTCTGTAATACAGCTTGTATTTTATTGTTAACAAAACAAAAAAGCAATATTACAAAAAAATAGATGTTTCATTATTTTTATCGATTTTTTAAATTATTTGTTTCGAAAAATCATTTGTGGATCACAAATTTATAGATTTTCTTAACTGTTTACATTCGCAAAAATAACGCAAATTACAGAAAATTGCAGATTATCGATCCTTGATTGTATTTCTGTTTTAAACTCAGTGGTAGGGGAGGGGGAAAAAGTCAAATTTGAAATTAATCAGAGAAAAGCAGGAAATAGTTTTAATCCATTTAGATTAGGTCTAGAATGAATATACTAAGTTTCCCCCTCACAGTAGGTCAGCATTAGAAAACATGTGCAGGATTATAGTTGGAAAACAGGGTATTTATTAAATACCATAACAATATCTGAAAACCACTAACTCTATCAAATGCACTGTCAGCACAAATACACAACTTACAATACAGAATAAAATAAATACCTACAATTAATTCTTTTGTTGAACAGTAAAATCACTAATCTACTTCAAAGTTTTAGCCTCAAAGTCAGAGGGTTGAACTCAGAACCAATTAGGGGAAAACTGAAAGTTGTTTTAACCCCTTCTGATTATGTCTAAAATGAATATGCTATGTTTCTCTCCTCATACTAAGTAAAAGTTAACAGTAGTAGATGCTACGAAAAATGCAAAATATGAGAAGACTTTCATTAATAATTTTAAAAGGTGCATATTCTTATTATCATGGATTCCCAAAATGTACAAAGTAACAGAAAAATGTTGATGATATTTTGAATGAGAAAACTCTTTCCCATATAAGTCTTTATGCAATTTGATGGCTTCAGTGTACAGTACCGGACCTCAAATCCGGACTGGTCAAGACAGCGATCGTTCCGGATTTCGGAATTTTCCGGATTTTAGGTCCTCAACCAAAACAATAGTTAAACAGATATGGTACATGCCCCTGACAAAATTTTGCATGCCGTTAAGCAAACTATTTCGCGTATCGCCTAGTTAGGCTTAGCGTAAATAAAGCCAAATAGACGAATTACAAAATAAGAATAATAAATAAAAATAAAGATAAGAAATATTTTTAAATACTACTGCATATTCTTAAAAATATTAAAACGTCTTTTGGAAAACGAAAATGCGTTATTGCTCGCGAGAGCCGAGTTAGGCCTAGGAATCGATATCTCGAATCGCCGTGTTAATATAAGTCATGAAGATAGATATAGTAGTCTATTATTCTATCTTCATGATATAAGTACACAGAGAAAAACAGATTACAAAAACAAGGTAGGGTTTCTTTCCCACGTTCTTTCCTTTATTAAAAAAAAAAAATACTTATCTCCGTTGCTAATTGACGAATTTCTTTCAAATTTTCAGCATGTTACAATAATAGCAAATTAGACCGTGGTACAAATTTTTATTAAAATATAATTAGTTATTCGAAAATTAGGATACCCCTTAAAAACGGCCACTATAGAGAAAAAAAGGAAGCGAAGAAAAACAAGATATCCATCTGCCATATGTTTTGCTTATTCACTTGTTTATTTAATTGTACGAAGTAGAAAATCAATGTTATCAGAATGAGAACATTAACTTTCAATGGATTAGTTTGTTTTGTTATGCAGAAATAAACCTTGTATAGACTCCCCCCCCCTTTTGAAATAAGGAACAAATATTTTTGGTACGGTATTTACATACAAAATTTTTCCGAAAGAGAAAAAATTTTAAAAAAATTTAAAGCGGAGGAGAAGGTGTAGTAAAATATGTTTACATATAAATATTATAAGTGTATTGTAATCCCCTTTAAAAAAAAAATTCTCCCTTGTGGTTATTTATTTTTTTTGGGGGGGGGAAGGGGGTGCAATTTCTCTTTTAATGAAGAGTAATTAGTAAATTTGGATTAAAAGTAATGTAAAAACAAAACATTGCAATAAAATTAATGAATTGAGTCCAATTGCTTAGTTTAGAATGACTTGGAACTGTATTATGCACGCACGTTGCGCCATCTATGGACAGTTTTTAGAATTTTTTAATCAGAGACCGTCGCGGAATTTCAGATTTCGTTATTCGCTCCGGATTTTGGGTCGTCCGGATTTCGGGATTCCGGATTTGAGGTCCGGTACTGTACTTACAAAGCTGTGAATGTGCAACTTCACAAGTTAGTGCCAATCGTTATTTATATGCAAAAAATTACTTCATCTGAACCAGATAAAGCAGTATTGGCTAACTGAAAACGATACTGTTAAAACGAATTTTTTTGTAATTTTTAGATTAAATTTTCAATACAATATAAATGTTTAACAATAAAATATTTTAAGTTCTATTTTGATTCTGTAAAAAATATTTTTTCCCCACATTCTTTATATTTATTCTTAGACTCATTAACAATTTTTTTTAATATACTTATTTTTCGTCAATAAACATAACTTTATTACATCATAAGGTATTTTTCCATTAAAGCACCACCATTATCACCTAGTGTGCAAAATAAAATTCATGTGAAATGAAACATTTTGAAAATAACAATAACATTGTTCATGAAAAAGCAAGTATTTGAAAATGTAAGAATTAAAAATTACAGTCAAGGTTCTACAATCTGCAATTTTCTATAATTTGCATTACTTTATGAATATAGACAATGAAATAAACAGTTAAGAAAATTTACAAATTAGTGATACCAAAACATTTTTTTATAAAAATTATCCAATTCCTTGCTATTTTGTATTGCCATATTAATAAGACATATTAGTATTATCATTAATTTTCATGCATATTAGCTACACAACTTCTATGATCCAGAATTTTCTATAATTTGGACTCGCTGTAATCGTGACGATTCCGGATTAAAGAAGTTATATTGTAAAAGTGTTTAATATTTTCTCTGAAATCAGCTTCTTCTTTTAAATGTCATTCTAGTTATTTTTACGAGTAATGCAAAAGCAAAGAAATTGTAACAAAATTTTTTGTGGAATGGAAATAATTAAAGTAATTAGTAGGATTGTTAGATTTTACAAATTTTATGTACTATTTAAAAAACTGTAACCAAGGAAAACAAAGGAAAAGAAAATAACAACTAATCAATAAAGTTAGGTGCCAATCCCACCTAATTAGCTGATTCTAATTTCAACTCCTGTATAGAGGACTTAAAATTTTTATAGAGTTATTCGCTACATGGCAATTCCAAATCTTTAAAAAGTGAGATTTATTGACAAATGATACAAACAGCTATGAAAACAAATGCAAAACCTAATAAATGTTTATGTCCATATAAATGTATACATACATATAAGAGAATGCATTATGATCTTTTTTTTTAATCTTAGACTTCTATTTCTATGATAAATATATAAATAGACTTTTCATATTAAATGAATTATATAACTGTTAAAAAAACTGCCTGTTTAAGTGAAACAGCGAATATGTTGTGAAAAAATAATTATTGCCAAACTTATAGTATATATTAGTTACATATATAGTTACTTTATTTCAAAGGAAAAAAAAAATCTTGTTTATGTAAATAAAAAAATCGATTTTAAATATTATGTAAATTTTAACCTTTTAACACCTTTAAATTCTAAACTAATGAACTATTCTTTCTGATAGTTACTATTCGGCTAGCAAAATATCCGGTTAACCTGTGTGCAGAATATTTAAAACAACTATAAATGTCAACAAAAAATGAAAGTGTTAAATTTTGTGTCACCATATGATTAAATCACAAGTTCTATAATTTTCAGTAGAAGAATAACTAAAAAAAAAAAAAACTAAATCTTTACCTGTGTGCAGAATATTTAAAATAAGTATAAATAGCAGCAAAATTTAAAACTGTGAAACATAATATTTTACTATTAGATCAAAAGCTCTAGAATATCTAATGAAACCTATCTTACCATTAATTCCTTTTAATAAAGAATATGGGTAAGCAAATTGATTAAAAATATATATCTACTATTACAACCTCAGTATAACCATTTTGTCCTGAGCAAAATCCTTTCTAATTCAGACAGACGCCAACACAATGAATGAATCACAAATGAAGAATCATTTAGTCATAATAAATCAACCAATAAATCAGCTAAGTTTTGATTAAAAAAAATAAAATATTTACTTTTAAAAAAGAAATAGGAAGCATTTTCACAATTCGTTAATATAGTACTTAAATATGACTTCGGGTCAAATATTGGATGCAATTTGATTTTGGAAACTTGGGAAAATTTTGATTAGATTCTTAGGACAGCTTGTTTAATGGCTGTCTGGTAACCAGTATTACATCCAAATATTAAAAAAATATATATTTCCATTGCAGCTGTTTAATTAATAAATAATATTAAGAATTATGATTGCAAGAATCACTTCATATGAATCGTAGTACTGTGATTCGTGATTCGTTCTTTTATTGGTGTGGCGTCTTGTCCCTACCGTTCTTTGAAATATCTGGTAACTTTTAAAACATAACTTTTTTGTACTTAACCTCTTTACTAAAATAAGTTAATGCTAAGGTAGAATAGTTTCTTTCATTACTCTTCAACAAAAAACTCTACAACTTGCTATTTGATACTGACTGCATGAAATTTCACATGGGGCACCTGTCATTTTTGTTGATTTATCATAGTGTCATTTAAGCCATTATTAAAATGCTTTATTTATAGTACAGTAGACTCCCTCAAATCTGCACAGCTTGGGACCAGAGGTAGTGCGGATTTTGGAATTTTGCGGATTTCTGGTCATTGCTTTGTTTACATTCTTTAAACAGTAATTTGAATGCCATTAATAGTGCAATCAGAACTATAATGAACTCTTACAATATAATAAAATATTAAAATAAGTAATAAACTAAAATAATAAAAATTTAGATAATTTTTAAAATGAGTATTAATAGCAAAGGTCAAGTTAATAATCAGTAGTGTTTGATTAAATGTTCATTATAGAGATTAAACGTATTTTTCCAAAATTATTCAACAAAACTAGCCTCATAAAGTACATTACTAATTCACATCAAAATCATAAAAAAAAAGGATTTTTTTTTCAAGTTTAGCCAGGGTTAATAATCAACAAATCTTAAATTAATGCATAAATATATTTGGTAAGAAGATTGTGATTACCAGTGATATCAGCAATATCTTGAATTTTTTCCAAAAAAAATTATTATTCCTTCAGGAAAAAAACATGAATAGAGTATTATTAGGAAAATTATAAATTACAAAATATATGGAATTGATACAAAACTAAGAAAATCAAATTTTGTCCCAATATCCAAACTGAAAGTTTCATTGTTTACATCCGTAAAATATGTGCGGATTTTAGAAAGTTGTGGATTTCTGGTTTGCGGATTTGAGGGAGTCTACTGTATATAATTTTGGTTATTGCTTTTTATTTCTAAAGAGTTTAATGAATAAACTTCAAGTTTCAGTTTAAATGCAGCAAATTGTTTTTTTTTTCTTTTAATTTTAAAATATTGTGCTGCACACAAACTAAATTTGATTGTACTCTGTTAAATTGAAACTAAATGTTTTTTAAATAATTGATCGCATAATGAAATGCTTTTATATCATAATTTACACGTGTACATTTATAGACTTTATTAAAGTTTATATGTAAGAATACATATGTAGGCTCTTTCTTCACTTGAAAACACCTGTTCCAAAGTGTTAATACAAATGGCAGGTTGTTTTCGAATTTCTGGTTTAAATTTGAATGTTTTTTTTTTTTTTTTTGCATATGATATTGAGTTTTATTTGTAAGATGACAATTTTTTAATTTTTCGAGTTTGGTTGCAGATTGTTCTTAAAAAGATATTTTTAATTTCAAAACCAATTCGAAAATTGAAAGTGCCTTTTCAAAAACAATCTGCTACCGAGATAAAAAAAATAAAAAAATAGTCATATTAATGATCGACTTCAGCTATCTTATGCAAAAATTTATTTGATAATATTCAAATTTAAACGAGAAATTTGAAAATAACCTGACGATTGGTTAAACATCACAAAGCAGGTGTGTTCAAGTGAGTGAAGAGTCCCAAGATTGTCCATCAACTTTGAAATTCTCCTCTGTAATATTAAGTCTTTCTATTTTTGATTCATTCATACATTTAAAATGTCTCTTGAGGAAATTAATATTTTTAACTTCACTTTTATTGTGTACTTATCTTAAAGGATGCTTCTTTTTTCTTAGTTCTCAAAATGTTTTTAAACTTTATGCTTAATTTAAATTTTTGTGTTAAAAGGTGATAAACTAAAATTTTAAAACTTCGTATAAAATTACCTAAGTATATATTTTAGAAAATTTTTGCAAATTAAGAAAAACAGAGACATTTTAACACACAAGTTAAAAACTATTATTTTCTTGAGTAGATATTTTTAATATAGGAATGCATCAAATGCCCAGAGACTTAGCACTGGTGAGGGGAATTCGTAAGCTGAGGACTAGCCCCATAATAAACTACGGTTGAATCCTAGAACAAGTGAATGATACACTGATTTTCAAGCTGGACCTTAGTATTATTTTGTGTTAAATGAAATTTCATGTTAATAAAGTACTGTATTTGCTCACAGAAAAACAAATTAACAGATTTTGTGATTATTATATTTTTAAAAGTTATTACTGAATGAAATGCACATTTTTTTATGAACACCCCCTTATAAAAATGCATTTTATAAATAAATTGTTTAAAATATTATAATTTTCATTTAAATATCTTGCTATGGATACCTTGATAACTTTTTAGACACTCTCGTGATTCAGTTAAGTCATTTCATTCAGAAAATGGGGAAAAGTCAACAGTGATTACAACAATATTATATTTTCCATCATGGTAATATTTCATACATTTTTTATGATGATATCTACATCAGCTTTCCTTTACAGATCTTCATAAAATGTTTTGCTTGAAATGTGTTCACTTGGTTGGAACAAAAAAATTTTCTTTCAATTTCAATATGCTGTATTTTTCAAAAATTGCCTTTTATCAAAATAGTGATAGAAATGCCATAAAAGCATGATTGAATGATGCTTGGAGTTGCCAGAAGATGGACAAACTTTAGGTTTATTAATAAAATTTTTCAATAAATATTGAAACTGACTACTGAATATACTTGTAGTGTAAAAAAATAATACATATACTGTAAAATCCCTTTAATCCGCCCTTCCCAATAAACAGCCCCTCCCCACTTCATAGAAAATTTGAAGTTTTCAAAAAATCCTGAGAAAGTGCCCTCCCCCCCCCCCCCCCCAAAAAAAAATCGCTGAATCGGGATAAATCATGAATCTTTGATGGAAATGGCTTTTTTTTTTTTCGAGATTTTTTTAATAGATTTCATGCTTTTTTGCGTTTTTTCAACAGAATTTACATTTTTTTTAAATGCAAATTTTATAAAGTGTTGCTTCAAGTATCAAAATTCATGATTCATTCATTTCATCATGATTCATTCATTTCATCATGATTCATCCCGTGCTCATCCACATAAAACAATCACAGAAAAATCCCATGTAAGCACCTCCCTCTAATTATTTTACGATTTTAAGTCATGTTTGGATGGGGGAAGGATTTACAGTATTTTGCAGTATATATTTGATGATGTGAGTTTCAATACTCGCCTTATCCAGAAAGTAAAATTTTCGAAAATAATGCAAAACCTCTGATTGTATTTACTGGTTTTCATTGTAAATCATCATTTTGCAATGCCAGAAATACATGATAAAACCAGATTATTTTGCCGATTGTAGGAATTTTCTGACGCAGATTCATCAATGCAATAGACTGATAGTGAAAACTTGATTTTAAAAAGGTTGAATAAGGCGAGTTTTGTAACTCATATCCTCATTTACACAACATTGTTCATTTAATTAAATGTGTCTTGACTTAAATATAGCGGACATTTAAAATTCACTTAATTTCATTCTTTTATTGAATTTCAGATTCAAAGTATAATTTTTGTATTTAAAGGCGGAGATTGGTGTGTATGAGCATGGACAAGCAGCAGACAGACAGATTGAGTCCTTAAATTGTTTAAGATATTGAAATAAAATTGTGTTACATGGTTCTGCTTTTCAATTGGTATGTCTTAAATCAAAATATTATGTGTAAGTATGTATATACTAATTTAACAGCTTTTTTAAAGAAAAATATTCATTTTTAAATAAAAAAAAATTTTTTATGTGCAAAATTTTATATAGGAAAATGAAGATGTATTTCAAATGTTTTGCTTCATAACATAGTTAAGTGGGTTGCTAATAAAATGTTGAAATAAAAGTTAAATATATTGAATAGATATCAGTATAGAAGATTCGGCATAAATAAAACTCTTTACAAAAATACAACTAATTATTGCCTAAATTTGAAAAATAAGTTAAAATTCCATTGAAAATTTATTTGAATTTCATAGTTTTATTTGATTTTTTTTAACTAAGAACACATGTGTCTGCTAAAAATCATTATATATATATATATATATATATATATATATATATATATATATATATAAAGGGCTTTGAAGATAGGCACATAACTTAGGGGGAAAAACAGCCCATTATTATAAAGAATGTATGGTACTACTTTGTTATCCCATCAACCAAAAAACTAACACCAAACTATAGGATTAAATGTCAATAGTAAAGGATTATAAAACTCACTTCCAATGATATTAAACATGATACATATATTTAGAATGTCATCAAGAGATTTTTACTTCCTTTTTTTATTTTTATTAGTGTTACATTAATTTATTTGTTTTTTCGTTATTTAAAATAAAAATTATGGCAACCTGAATTATTTGTATTTTTATTAATAGTCTACTAATTATTTGATATTTAAAATAAAATTATAACAATATGTATAATTTGGATATTAGTTCAATGATTTTTATAATTTGGGAAAATTGGTCGACGGGATAACCATGTAGTACTGAATTTATTTATTTATTTGATTACTGGTGGTGGTGCTATATTATTTACAGTTTCAAATGAGCTTAGCAGCTTAAATCGTGTTCAGATATTTATTTTAGATTTTTCTTAAAATTCATTAATCTGACTGCGTCAAATATGGAACTCTATTTTTATATAGTTTTGAAGAAAAAAAAAGACTATAAGCTTCATAAATTTTAACCATAATTGTTTAAATAATTTTATACTTCATAATAAAATAGTTGAAAAAAAACTATAATTACTTAATAAGCTTTATTAAATTATGTAGTTGTATTTATGAAATTAACAGTAATATATTAAAAGATTACAAAGTTAAACAATAAATTAATGAATCAAAAAGAAACGAATGAACTAACTCTAAATTAATGTAGTTTAATTCATATTTTATTGCTTATCAATTGAATCATAATGTAATTGAATTATAATTTATATTATAATCATCATGAAATTAGTATAATCTATCTATGAAGTATTAATATTAAAACTGATACATTACAATTTTTTATAAATTCTAATATATAGGTAAAAAATTTAGTACACATAAATTTTAAAAGAAAAAGAATATACTTTTTTGTATTAAAAAAATTGATAGAATCATTGGTCTGTGGAACCTCTTAATTAATACCTAAGAATTACACAGAAATTTTTAAGAAGATTTTTTCTTATTTCTTTATAATATGCAAGTTTGGTACATAATTTTCAGTTAATTCTATCACTGCCTGTTGTCTGCTTATCTGTAATCCAATTTGAAAGAAAATGTCAGCTTTATCCAAATTTAAGCATTGTTGACAGTATTTTTTTTAATTGAAAATATTCACATAATTCTTCTGACATACACAGAAAAACTCGACAGGTAATTATCTTGTTCAGCTGTTGCTTTTAAAAATATATAGTTTTAAGTAACACTCCAAAGTTTAAGTCATTTGTGTATGACTCTTGATTCTGTTTACATTGCAAAGATATTATTAATTAGAATCCTTCTTACAAAATTGTGACCACTCCTGGGAGTGCTGTTATTTCTACGTAAATCATTACTGCAAACTTTTTATCAGTAACAGGGGATTATGAAGAATCTTTAGTGTAAAGTGTTTGCCACCACCTGAATTATTTTGTAGCTATGAGTCTATAAATGCTATTACAAAAAAGTCATGGAATCATTCATTTAGAAAGAGTCCTCTATCTGAAAAAAAAGGTGACTCAAATGGGACAAAATCAAGTCACCTGTGGGATATGTGTGAACAGTATTGAACATTCAATGAAATCATTTATAGTTTTAAAAAATATATATTTAACACTCAATGGCACTCTAAAAATAAAGTAAGAATATATTTCTTGTAAGAAATTAAAACAATTATACAGTTATCAGAAAATACTGTTATACTGAAATTAAGAATAGAATTGAAAATGTAATGTAGTACAGTAGAGGACTTATTATCCGGAATTCCGAAATCCGGAAATGAAGACGATTGAGAACGTGAATTATGACGAAATGAATGAATCATGAATCTTTGATCAAATGGGCGTTTTTTCGAGATTTTTTAAGATTTCATGCTTTTTTGGCTTTTTTTTTTTACAAAATTCACTTTTTTTCTGCGTTTTTTCAACAGAATTATCGTTTAAAAAAGCCGCAATTTTTTTTAAGTATTGCTTCAAGTATCAAAATTCATAAGTCATTCAAAGATTCATGATTCATTCATTTCATCAGGATTCATGCCCATAAAAAAACACAAATTTTTTCAAATTTAGCGATAAAACTCTGCAAATTGGTCAAATATCGCAATAAAACCTGCAAATTTCGTCAAATATCGCGATAAAACCCTGCAAATCTCGTCAAATATCGCGAAAAAATTCTGCAGATATCTCGCAAATAATGCAAATTTTGTGAAACGATGGCAGAAAAATCTCGTGTAAGCGCCCCCCTCCTATTATTTTACGATTTTTCGTCACCTTTGGGAGGTGGATTAACCGTATTTTACGGTTATATATATATATAAAGCCAGTTAGAAAAACGTCCGGATTTTGAAGATCTCTGAATTTTGGATGTCCGGATTTAAAACTTTCTACTATAATACAAGAGTCAAAATTGTAGCTTAGTGTTTTTTCCACAGACTTCTCATACAACACACTTTTCATTGATATTCTAGATAGCAGTGCTATCATTTTTTTTTATTACTTTTAAATTTTCTGTGTTTTTGTTTTATTTTGGGCTGGGGGGGGGGGGCGGGAGTGTCGAGTTTCGGACGGACCCGAAATCCGGAAAATTCCAAAATCCGGAAAGCCCTCGGTCCCGACGATTCCGGATAATAGGTCCTCTACTGTATGCTAATCAAAAGTATATTAATAGAGGATATGAAGGCAATGAGAAAATAAATATAGATTTTTTAAAATTTGAAACAAACTTTATGTTTCGATGTTCTTTATGAATTACCTTTTTGATTTTAGCAAAACTTAATTAAAAATTGAGTTTTTTAAATCTTTTGCAATGGGGACTTATTCACTTTCACGATCGTGTATATTCTTTAAGTGTAAATATTGTAGTACATTTTTCTTTTATAAATATCTAAAGTAAGTAATACATGTGCATTGTGCTAATTTGTAACGACTGATTACACTAAATTGAGTAAATTTAGAGGTCTGCACGGGCCGGAATTTCCAGGCCCGAACCGGCCCGGCCCGTAGGAAAGTTATTTCGGCCCGGCCCGGCCCGTTGTAAAACTCAAAAGTTCGGCCCGGGCCCGGCCCGGCCCGTTTAAATTTTTATATTTTAGGCCCGGCCCGGCCCGTACAAAAATCAGCGAAAACAGGCCCGGCCCGTTTTGGGCCGTTACAATTTCTACGATTTCTAAAAAATTCAGATTTTTATCATATAACTAAGATTCCTTTAAAGAATACTGCATACATATCTATGGAATGATTTTACAGTATATTTTATAGCAAATACACATTAACAACATTAATGATTACTTAGATTCTTAGGCTTTCAACATTCGAACAAAGATTCATTAAAAAATTAATATGGCTTAGAATAAAAGAAAAAAGAAAGAAAGCTAAAAAAATGGTTAATTTTGAAGCTGTTTAATAAAAGAAGATTTATAAATATATTTCTATATCATTTTATTATAGATTTCAAATCTAAATTCATTCTTAAATTCAAAGAAGCTCCTTTCTGATACATTTCTAAATTCATTTTTTTTTTTTCTCAGAAACGCATAAGATTAGCAGATATCTTTATTCAGAAACTATATAATCGAATGGCCTTATCCATTTTTTGATACAAGCAATTTAAGAATACTGCAAACAAATAAAATACTTTGATAATTAGCGTTTTGAATAGAATTTCCGGAAGCAATAGCAAGGGAAGGGAGAAAAACCTGCAATCATTTGAGAAACTATTATAACTCAACAAGGTTATACAAGTATTTTATTTACCAAAAATGAAAAACGCTATTCGATTCCAAATCCCTTCAATAGTTAGACTTATCACTTTTATACTTTTACAATTTAAAATTAATCAGAAAATGTGTCAAACTTTCGCATTATTGAGAAATTAATTTAAAAATCATCAAGAAGTATATATCCGAAGACTAAGCTAACATAAGTTCTTTATCGCTGTTAATAATTTTACAAATAATGTTTTCTGCCAATAATTAAGTCTAGTTCCGGTCCGGCCAGTCTATATGTAGAAAAATAGTGCAAGTGTGATCTCGGATCGGCATGAGTCAGCTAAAAAAATATTAAAACGGGTTACACATAATGTAATTCTCCGATGCCGATACACTGTGCATTTTTATATTGATGCTGTCAAACTAGTGGCTGGCCACATTTATACTTATTCTCGTTAAAACCATTTTCGTTGAAAATAGCTCATATTTTATCGTTTCTGCTTAAATCTTCAAAACGGGCCGTCAGGCCCGAAATTTTTTTTATCAGCCCGGCCCGGCCCGTCTGGCCCATTCAATTTTTTTGCCGGCCCGGCCCCGCCCGTTTATGTTGTTTGTCGGCCCGGCCCGGCCCGTTGAAAAAACTATTTTAAATCTGCCGGCCCGGCCCGTGAGAAAATTCGAAATGATTCCGCCGGCCCGTCCCGGCCCGCGGGCCGGGCCGGGTACGGGCCACGGGCCAGGCCCGGGCCCGTGCAGACCTCTAAGTAAATTGGTTTTATTTTATTATTTCATAGAAAAATAAATTTATTTGAGATGTTTATAGGATTCTTCTTAAAATGTTTTCAGTGAACTGTATGTTTTGATATTCACTTTAATTAATTGTAGGCTAATGAGAATAGAATTATGAAAGTGTCTATGATTTATAACTGGCCTCAAAATATGATGGGACTTTAACATAAGATATTTGAGACCAGCTTTTCTCTAGTAATGCTTCAAAGTCACTTTAATAAATTAATTATTCGAAATCTATTTCTCTACTTTCAAACTGAATTTTGAAAACTTGCTTTTAAACAGGCATTTATATACTGATTGTAGATGAGGTATTGTAATTGCAACACAGTTATTTGAAACATTGCTGCTTTGATGATTTTTTATCTAAGATACTGAAGGGTTTATTGCTTGATTTATGTTTGAATACAATGTGCTATTTGTGTGATTTTTCTCTCCCATCTGATGTTCTATAGCGACTATTGTACTCTCTACAGACTGCATTATAGCTCAGTTGGATGTTTTCTCTTCACGCATTTCATCATCTAACTTGCATGGGCCAATCTAAGAATATTTGAGGTTTGGGCTGACAAAAAGTTGTTTTTGCCAATGCCAATTGCAAAAAATATTTAAAATTGGTTTTAACTGGCAGAAACTGACAACAACTTCCAGAAAAACATTTAATAAAATAATCTGAGACTTTTTTTAGCAATATTTTTAGCAAGTACATTTTATTCAGGATAAACAAATAAATAAAATATTGTGGATGGTGCTTATTTAAAAATAAATAAATATGTATTTGAAAAAAAGGTCTAACGTAATAAAAAAAATTCTTCTAAGCTATTGCATAGCTTTTATCGCGGGCTTTGAGCGCGGCGACCGAATCCAAAAATTCCGTAACGCGAAAAATCCTAACACATCGGTAACGAAAAAACCTAACACTCGGCTAATGTCGTTTCAGCTCGGCAAACTTCGGCATGGTATCCTTCGGCAGACATTGACGCGGTATTTTTCAGATATTTAGAGGATATCAAATCTCAAACTTATGTTTCTTATTTCAGTTACCATAAATATAAGAATTCAATCAATGATAAAAATTCAATGATAAAAATTCAGTTTCAATGATAAAAATTCCTGATAGAATGTGTATCGAAAAAAATCGTCTTAAGATAAAATAAGGTAGGATAATGTAGCTTTTGGTGATTGGAGACCCGCCCAATGGTGAGGATCGAAAAATTTAAAATGCTTATAACTCGCGATCTAATTTTCGTAGCGCAGCCAAATTTTGTTTGGTAATTTATTATGAGACAGTGTTAATTTTTGGTGACAGGAGACCCCCCACGGTGAGGGTCGAAAAATTTAAAATGCTTATAACTCACGATCAATTTTCGTAGCGCGGCCAAATTTTGTTTGGTAATTTATTAAGAGACACTGTTACTTTTGGTGACAGGTGACCCCCCACCATGAAAGTCGAAAAATTTAAAATGCTTATAACTCGCGATCTAAATTTCGTATCGCGGCCAAATTTTGTTCGGTAATTTATTATGAGAGATTGTTAATTTTTGTGACAGGAGACCCCACGGTGAGGGTCGAAAAATTTAAAATGCTTATAACTCGCGATCAATTTTCGTAGCGCGGCCAAATTTTGTTTAATGATTTATTATGAAACAGTGTTAAATTTTGGTGACAGGAGACCCCCCACGGTGAGGGTCGAAAAATTTAAAATGCTTATAACTCGCGATCTAATTTTCATATCGTAGCCAAATTTTGTTTGGTAATTTATTATGAGGGAGTGTTAATTTTTCGTGACAGGAGACCCCCACGGTGAGGGTCGAAAAATTTAAAATGCTTATAACTCGCGATCAATTTTCGTAGCGCGGCCAAATTTTGTTTAATGATTTATTATGAAATAGTGTTAAATTTTGGTGACAGGAGACCCCCCACGGTGAGGGTCGAAAAATTTAAAATGCTTATAACTCGCGATCTAATTTTCGTATCGCGGCCAAATTTTGTTTGGTAATTTATTATGACAGAGTGTTAATTTTTGGTGACAGGAGCCCCCCCCCCCCCGGTGAGGGTCGAAAAATTTAAAATGCTTATAACTCGCGATCAATTATCGTAGCGCGGCCAAATTTTGTTTAATAATTTATTATGAAACAGTGTTAAATATTGGTGACAGGAGATCCCCCCCCCCACGGTAAGGGTCGAAAAAGTTGAAATGCATATAACTCGTGATCTAACTTTCGTAGCGCGGCCATATTTTGTTCGGTAATTTATTATGAGAGGGTGTTCATTTTTGGTGACAGGAGACAACCCACGGTGATGGTCGAAAAATTTAAAATGTTTATAACCCGCGATCAATTTTTGTAGCGCGGCCAAATTTTGTTTGGCAATTTATTATTAAGACAGTGTTAATTTTTGGTGAGAGGAGATCCCCCACGGTGAGGGTCGAAAAATTTAAAATGCTTATAACTCGCGATCTAATTTTCGTAGCATGGCCAAATATTGTTTGGTAATTTATTATGAAACAGTGTTAAATTTTGGTGACAGGAGATCCCCCCCCCCCACGGTGAGGGTCGAAAAAGTTGAAATGCATATAACTCGTGATCTAACTTTCGTAGCGCGGCCATATTTTGTACGGTAATTTATCATGAGAGAGTGTTACTTTTGGTGACAGGAGACCCTCCACGGTGAGGGTCGAAAAATTTAAAATGCTTATAACTCACGATCAATTTTCGTAGCGCGGCCAAATTTTGTTTGGTAATTTATTAAGAGACACTGTTACTTTTGGTGACAGGTGACCCCCCCACCATGAGGGTCGAAAAATTTAAAATGCTTATAACTCGCGATCTAAATTTCGTATCGTGGCCAAATTTTGTTCGGTAATTTATTATGAGAGATTGTTAATTTTTGGTGACAGGAGACCCCCACGGTGAGGGTCGAAAAATTTAAAATGCTTATAACTCGCGATCAATTTTCGTAGCGCAGCCAAATTTTGTTTGGTAATTTATTATGAGACAGTGTTGCTTTTGGTGACAGGACACCCCCCACGATGAGGGTCGAAAAAGTTAAAATGCTTATAACTCGCGATCTAATTTTCATATCGCGGCCAAATTTTGTTTGGTAATTTATTATGAGGGAGTGTTAATTTTTAGTGACAGGAGACCCCACGGTGAGGGTCGAAAAATTTAAAATGCTTATAACTCGCGATCAATTTTCGTAGCGCGGCCAAATTTTGTTTAATGATTTATTATGAAACAGTGTTAAATTTTGGTGACAGAAGACCCCCCACGGTGAGGGTCGAAAAATTTAAAATGCTTATAACTCGCGATCTAATTTTCATATCGCAGCCAAATTTTGTTTGGTAATTCATTATGAGGGAGTGTTAATTTTTGGTGACAGGAGACCCCCACGGTGAGGGTCGAAAAATTTAAAATGCTTATAACTCGCGATCAATTTTCGTAGCGCGGCCAAATTTTGTTTAATGATTTATTATGAAACAGTGTTAAATTTTGGTGACAGGAGACCCCCCACGGTGAGGGTCGAAAAATTTAAAATGCTTATAACTCGCGATCTAATTTTCGTATCGCGGCCAAATTTTGTTTGGTAATTTATTATGACAGAGTGTTAATTTTTGGTGACAGGAGCCCCCCCCCCCCGGTGAGGGTCGAAAAATTTAAAATGCTTATAACTCGCGATCAATTTTCGTAGCGCGGCCAAATTTTGTTTAATAATTTATTATGAAACAGTGTTAAATTTTGGTGACAGGAGATCCCCCCCCCACGGTAAGGGTCGAAAAAGTTGAAATGCATATAACTCGTGATCTAACTTTCGTAGCGCGGCCATATTTTGTTCGGTAATTTATTATGAGAGGGTGTTCATTTTTGGTGACAGGAGACAACCCACGGTGATGGTCGAAAAATTTAAAATGTTTATAACCCGCGATCAATTTTTGTAGCGCGGCCAAATTTTGTTTGGCAATTTATTATTAAGACAGTGTTAATTTTTGGTGAGAGGAGATCCCCCACGGTGAGGGTCGAAAAATTTAAAATGCTTATAACTCGCGATCTAATTTTCGTAGCATGGCCAAATATTGTTTGGTAATTTATTATGAAACAGTGTTAAATTTTGGTGACAGGAGATCCCCCCCCCCACGGTGAGGGTCGAAAAAGTTGAAATGCATATAACTCGTGATCTAACTTTCGTAGCGCGGCCATATTTTGTACGGTAATTTATCATGAGAGAGTGTTACTTTTGGTGACAGGAGACCCTCCACGGTGAGGGTCGAAAAATTTAAAATGCTTATAACTCACGATCAATTTTCGTAGCGCGGCCAAATTTTGTTTGGTAATTTATTAAGAGACACTGTTACTTTTGGTGACAGGTGACCCCCCCACCATGAGGGTCGAAAAATTTAAAATGCTTATAACTCGCGATCTAAATTTCGTATCGTGGCCAAATTTTGTTCGGTAATTTATTATGAGAGATTGTTAATTTTTGGTGACAGGAGACCCCCACGGTGAGGGTCGAAAAATTTAAAATGCTTATAACTCGCGATCAATTTTCGTAGCGCAGCCAAATTTTGTTTGGTAATTTATTATGAGACAGTGTTGCTTTTGGTGACAGGACACCCCCCACGATGAGGGTCGAAAAAGTTAAAATGCTTATAACTCGCGATCTAATTTTCATATCGCGGCAAAATTTTGTTTGGTAATTTATTATGAGGGAGTGTTAATTTTTAGTGACAGGAGACCCCACGGTGAGGGTCGAAAAATTTAAAATGCTTATAACTCGCGATCAATTTTCGTAGCGCGGCCAAATTTTGTTTAATGATTTATTATGAAACAGTGTTAAATTTTGGTGACAGAAGACCCCCCACGGTGAGGGTCGAAAAATTTAAAATGCTTATAACTCGCGATCTAATTTTCATATCGCAGCCAAATTTTGTTTGGTAATTCATTATGAGGGAGTGTTAATTTTTGGTGACAGGAGACCCCCACGGTGAGGGTCGAAAAATTTAAAATGCTTATAACTCGCGATCAATTTTCGTAGCGCGGCCAAATTTTGTTTAATGATTTATTATGAAACAGTGTTAAATTTTGGTGACAGGAGACCCCCCACGGTGAGGGTCGAAAAATTTAAAATGCTTATAACTCGCGATCTAATTTTCGTATCGCGGCCAAATTTTGTTTGGTAATTTATTATGACAGAGTGTTAATTTTTGGTGACAGGAGCCCCCCCCCCCCCGGTGAGGGTCGAAAAATTTAAAATGCTTATAACTCGCGATCAATTTTCGTAGCGCGGCCAAATTTTGTTTAATAATTTATTATGAAACAGTGTTAAATTTTGGTGACAGGAGATCCCCCCCCCACGGTAAGGGTCGAAAAAGTTGAAATGCATATAACTCGTGATCTAACTTTCGTAGCGCGGCCATATTTTGTTCGGTAATTTATTATGAGAGGGTGTTCATTTTTGGTGACAGGAGACAACCCACGGTGATGGTCGAAAAATTTAAAATGTTTATAACCCGCGATCAATTTTTGTAGCGCGGCCAAATTTTGTTTGGCAATTTATTATTAAGACAGTGTTAATTTTTGGTGAGAGGAGATCCCCCACGGTGAGGGTCGAAAAATTTAAAATGCTTATAACTCGCGATCTAATTTTCGTAGCATGGCCAAATATTGTTTGGTAATTTATTATGAAACAGTGTTAAATTTTGGTGACAGGAGATCCCCCCCCCCACGGTGAGGGTCGAAAAAGTTGAAATGCATATAACTCGTGATCTAACTTTCGTAGCGCGGCCATATTTTGTACGGTAATTTATCATGAGAGAGTGTTACTTTTGGTGACAGGAGACCCTCCACGGTGAGGGTCGAAAAATTTAAAATGCTTATAACTCACGATCAATTTTCGTAGCGCGGCCAAATTTTGTTTGGTAATTTATTAAGAGACACTGTTACTTTTGGTGACAGGTGACCCCCCCACCATGAGGGTCGAAAAATTTAAAATGCTTATAACTCGCGATCTAAATTTCGTATCGTGGCCAAATTTTGTTCGGTAATTTATTATGAGAGATTGTTAATTTTTGGTGACAGGAGACCCCCCACGGTGAGGGTCGAAAAATTTAAAATGCTTATAACTCGCGATCAATTTTCGTAGCACGGCCAAATTTTGTTTAATGATTTATTATGAAACAGTATTAAATTTTGGTGACAGGAGACCCCCCACGGTGAGGGTCGAAAAATTTAAAATGCTTATAACTCGCGATCTAAATTTCGTATCGTGGCCAAATTTTGTTCGGTAATTTATTATGAGAGATTGTTAATTTTTGGTGACAGGAGACCCCCACGGTGAGGGTCGAAAAATTTAAAATGCTTATAACTCGCGATCAATTTTCGTAGCGCAGCCAAATTTTGTTTGGTAATTTATTATGAGACAGTGTTGCTTTTGGTGACAGGACACCCCCCACGATGAGGGTCGAAAAAGTTAAAATGCTTATAACTCGCGATCTAATTTTCATATCGCGGCCAAATTTTGTTTGGTAATTTATTATGAGGGAGTGTTAATTTTTAGTGACAGGAGACCCCACGGTGAGGGTCGAAAAATTTAAAATGCTTATAACTCGCGATCAATTTTCGTAGCGCGGCCAAATTTTGTTTAATGATTTATTATGAAACAGTGTTAAATTTTGGTGACAGAAGACCCCCCACGGTGAGGGTCGAAAAATTTAAAATGCTTATAACTCGCGATCTAATTTTCATATCGCAGCCAAATTTTGTTTGGTAATTCATTATGAGGGAGTGTTAATTTTTGGTGACAGGAGACCCCCACGGTGAGGGTCGAAAAATTTAAAATGCTTATAACTCGCGATCAATTTTCGTAGCGCGGCCAAATTTTGTTTAATGATTTATTATGAAACAGTGTTAAATTTTGGTGACAGGAGACCCCCCACGGTGAGGGTCGAAAAATTTAAAATGCTTATAACTCGCGATCTAATTTTCGTATCGCGGCCAAATTTTGTTTGGTAATTTATTATGACAGAGTGTTAATTTTTGGTGACAGGAGCCCCCCCCCGGTGAGGGTCGAAAAATTTAAAATGCTTATAACTCGCGATCAATTTTCGTAGCGTGGCCAAATTTTGTTTAATAATTTATTATGAAACAGTGTTAAATTTTGGTGATAGGAGATCCCCCCCCCACGGTAAGGGTCGAAAAAGTTGAAATGCATATAACTCGTGATCTAACTTTCGTAGCGCGGCCATATTTTGTTCGGTAATTTATTATGAGAGGGTGTTCATTTTTGGTGACAGGAGACAACCCACGGTGATGGTCGAAAAATTTAAAATGTTTATAACCCGCGATCAATTTTTGTAGCGCGGCCAAATTTTGTTTGGCAATTTATTATTAAGACAGTGTTAATTTTTGGTGAGAGGAGATCCCCCACGGTGAGGGTCGAAAAATTTAAAATGCTTATAACTCGCGATCTAATTTTCGTAGCATGGCCAAATATTGTTTGGTAATTTATTATGAAACAGTGTTAAATTTTGGTGACAGGAGATCCCCCCCCCCCCCACGGTGAGGGTCGAAAAAGTTGAAATGCATATAACTCGTGATCTAACTTTCGTAGCGCGGCCATATTTTGTACGGTAATTTATCATGAGAGAGTGTTACTTTTGGTGACAGGAGACCCTCCACGGTGAGGGTCGAAAAATTTAAAATGCTTATAACTCACGATCAATTTTCGTAGCGCAGCCAAATTTTGTTTGGTAATTTATTAAGAGACACTGTTACTTTTGGTGACAGGTGACCCCCCCACCATGAGGGTCGAAAAATTTAAAATGCTTATAACTCGCGATCTAAATTTCGTATCGTGGCCAAATTTTGTTCGGTAATTTATTATGAGAGATTGTTAATTTTTGGTGACAGGAGACCCCCCACGGTGAGGGTCGAAAAATTTAAAATGCTTATAACTCGCGATCAATTTTCGTAGCACGGCCAAATTTTGTTTAATGATTTATTATGAAACAGTGTTAAATTTTGGTGACAGGAGACCCCCCACGGTGAGGGTCGAAAAATTTAAAATGCTTATAACTCGCGATCTAATTTTCATATCGTAGCCAAATTTTGTTTGGTAATTTATTATGAGGGAGTGTTAATTTTTGGTGACAGGAGACCCCCACGGTGAGGGTCGAAAAATTTAAAATGCTTATAACTCGCGATCAATTTTCGTAGCGCGGCCAAATTTTGTTTAATGATTTATTATGAAACAGTGTTAAATTTTGGTGACAGGTGACCCCCCACGGTGAGGGTCGAAAAATTTAAAATGCTTATAACTCGCGATCTAATTTTCGTATCGCGGCCAAATTTTGTTTGGTAATTTATTATGAGAGAGTGTTAATTTTTGGTGACAGGAGCCCCCCCCCCCCCAGTGAGGGTCGAAAAATTTAAAATGCTTATAACTCGCGATCAATTTTCGTAGCGCGGCCAAATTTTGTTTAATAATTTATTATGAAACAGTGTTAAATTTTGGTGACAGGAGATCCCCCCCCCCCACGGTAAGGGTCGAAAAAGTTGAAATGCATATAACTCGTGATCTAACTTTCGTAGCGCGGCCATATTTTGTTCGGTAATTTATTATGAGAGGGTGTTCATTTTTGGTGACAGGAGACAACCCACGGTGGTGGTCGAAAAATTTAAAATGTTTATAACCCGCGATCAATTTTTGTAGCGCGGCCAAATTTTGTTTGGCAATTTATTATTAAGACAGTGTTAATTTTTGGTGAGAGGAGATCCCCCACGGTGAGGGTCGAAAAATTTAAAATGCTTATAACTCGCGATCTAATTTTCGTAGCATGGCCAAATATTGTTTGGTAATTTATTATGAAACAGTGTTAAATTTTGGTGACAGGAGATCCCCCCCCCACGGTGAGGGTCGAAAAAGTTGAAATGCATATAACTCGTGATCTAACTTTCGTAGCGCGGCCATATTTTGTACGGTAATTTATCATGAGAGAGTGTTACTTTTGGTGACAGGAGACCCTCCACGGTGAGGGTCGAAAAATTTAAAATGCTTATAACTCACGATCAATTTTCGTAGCGCGGCCAAATTTTGTTTGGTAATTTATTAAGAGACACTGTTACTTTTGGTGACAGGTGACCCCCCCACCATGAGGGTCGAAAAATTTAAAATGCTTATAACTCGCGATCTAAATTTCGTATCGTGGCCAAATTTTGTTCGGTAATTTATTATGAGAGATTGTTAATTTTTGGTGACAGGAGACCCCCACGGTGAGGGTCGAAAAATTTAAAATGCTTATAACTCGCGATCAATTTTCGTAGCGCAGCCAAATTTTGTTTGGTAATTTATTATGAGACAGTGTTGCTTTTGGTGACAGGACACCCCCCACGATGAGGGTCGAAAAAGTTAAAATGCTTATAACTCGCGATCTAATTTTCATATCGCGGCCAAATTTTGTTTGGTAATTTATTATGAGGGAGTGTT
Organism: Maratus speculifer; assembly: GCA_964019185.1. Classification (NCBI taxonomy): domain Eukaryota; kingdom Metazoa; phylum Arthropoda; class Arachnida; order Araneae; family Salticidae; genus Maratus; species Maratus speculifer. The sequence goes on along the minus strand of CAXHSM010001350.1, from coordinate 6,846,243 downwards.
AATTTTTAGTGACAGGAGACCCCACGGTGAGGGTCGAAAAATTTAAAATGCTTATAACTCGCGATCAATTTTCGTAGCGCGGCCAAATTTTGTTTAATGATTTATTATGAAACAGTGTTAAATTTTGGTGACAGGAGACCCCCCACGGTGAGGGTCGAAAAATTTAAAATGCTTATAACTCGCGATCTAATTTTCATATCGTAGCCAAATTTTGTTTGGTAATTTATTATGAGGGAGTGTTAATTTTTCGTGACAGGAGACCCCCACGGTGAGGGTCGAAAAATTTAAAATGCTTATAACTCGCGATCAATTTTCGTAGCGCGGCCAAATTTTGTTTAATGATTTATTATGAAATAGTGTTAAATTTTGGTGACAGGAGACCCCCCACGGTGAGGGTCGAAAAATTTAAAATGCTTATAACTCGCGATCTAATTTTCGTATCGCGGCCAAATTTTGTTTGGTAATTTATTATGACAGAGTGTTAATTTTTGGTGACAGGAGCCCCCCCCCGGTTAGGGTCGAAAAATTTAAAATGCTTATAACTCGCGATCAATTATCGTAGCGCGGCCAAATTTTGTTTAATAATTTATTATGAAACAGTGTTAAATATTGGTGACAGGAGATCCCCCCCCCCACGGTAAGGGTCGAAAAAGTTGAAATGCATATAACTCGTGATCTAACTTTCGTAGCGCGGCCATATTTTGTTCGGTAATTTATTATGAGAGGGTGTTCATTTTTGGTGACAGGAGACAACCCACGGTGATGGTCGAAAAATTTAAAATGTTTATAACCCGCGATCAATTTTTGTAGCGCGGCCAAATTTTGTTTGGCAATTTATTATTAAGACAGTGTTAATTTTTGGTGAGAGGAGATCCCCCACGGTGAGGGTCGAAAAATTTAAAATGCTTATAACTCGCGATCTAATTTTCGTAGCATGGCCAAATATTGTTTGGTAATTTATTATGAAACAGTGTTAAATTTTGGTGACAGGAGATCCCCCCCCCACGGTGAGGGTCGAAAAAGTTGAAATGCATATAACTCGTGATCTAACTTTCGTAGCGCGGCCATATTTTGTACGGTAATTTATCATGAGAGAGTGTTACTTTTGGTGACAGGAGACCCTCCACGGTGAGGGTCGAAAAATTTAAAATGCTTATAACTCACGATCAATTTTCGTAGCGCGGCCAAATTTTGTTTGGTAATTTATTAAGAGACACTGTTACTTTTGGTGACAGGTGACCCCCCACCATGAGGGTCGAAAAATTTAAAATGCTTATAACTCGCGATCTAAATTTCGTATCGTGGCCAAATTTTGTTCGGTAATTTATTATGAGAGATTGTTAATTTTTGGTGACAGGAGACCCCCACCGTGAGGGTCGAAAAATTTAAAATGCTTATAACTCGCGATCAATTTTCGTAGCGCAGCCAAATTTTGTTTGGTAATTTATTATGAGACAGTGTTGCTTTTGGTGACAGGACACCCCCCACGATGAGGGTCGAAAAAGTTAAAATGCTTATAACTCGCGATCTAATTTTCATATCGCGGCCAAATTTTGTTTGGTAATTTATTATGAGGGAGTGTTAATTTTTAGTGACAGGAGACCCCACGGTGAGGGTCGAAAAATTTAAAATGCTTATAACTCGCGATCAATTTTCGTAGCGCGGCCAAATTTTGTTTAATGATTTATTATGAAACAGTGTTAAATTTTGGTGACAGAAGACCCCCCACGGTGAGGGTCGAAAAATTTAAAATGCTTATAACTCGCGATCTAATTTTCATATCGCAGCCAAATTTTGTTTGGTAATTCATTATGAGGGAGTGTTAATTTTTGGTGACAGGAGACCCCCACGGTGAGGGTCGAAAAATTTAAAATGCTTATAACTCGCGATCAATTTTCGTAGCGCGGCCAAATTTTGTTTAATGATTTATTATGAAACAGTGTTAAATTTTGGTGACAGGAGACCCCCCACGGTGAGGGTCGAAAAATTTAAAATGCTTATAACTCGCGATCTAATTTTCGTATCGCGGCCAAATTTTGTTTGGTAATTTATTATGAGAGGGTGTTCATTTTTGGTGACAGGAGACAACCCACGGTGATGGTCGAAAAATTTAAAATGTTTATAACCCGCGATCAATTTTTGTAGCGCGGCCAAATTTTGTTTGGCAATTTATTATTAAGACAGTGTTAATTTTTGGTGAGAGGAGATCCCCCACGGTGAGGGTCGAAAAATTTAAAATGCTTATAACTCGCGATCTAATTTTCGTAGCATGGCCAAATATTGTTTGGTAATTTATTATGAAACAGTGTTAAATTTTGGTGACAGGAGATCCCCCCCCCCCACGGTGAGGGTCGAAAAAGTTGAAATGCATATAACTCGTGATCTAACTTTCGTAGCGCGGCCATATTTTGTACGGTAATTTATCATGAGAGAGTGTTACTTTTGGTGACAGGAGACCCTCCACGGTGAGGGTCGAAAAATTTAAAATGCTTATAACTCACGATCAATTTTCGTAGCGCGGCCAAATTTTGTTTGGTAATTTATTAAGAGACACTGTTACTTTTGGTGACAGGTGACCCCCCCACCATGAGGGTCGAAAAATTTAAAAGGCTTATAACTCGCGATCTAATTTTCATATCGCGGCCAAATTTTGTTTGGTAATTTATTATGAGGGAGTGTTAATTTTTAGTGACAGGAGACCCCACGGTGAGGGTCGAAAAATTTAAAATGCTTATAACTCGCGATCAATTTTCGTAGCGCGGCCAAATTTTGTTTAATGATTTATTATGAAACAGTGTTAAATTTTGGTGACAGAAGACCCCCCACGGTGAGGGTCGAAAAATTTAAAATGCTTATAAATCGCGATCTAATTTTCATATCGCAGCCAAATTTTGTTTGGTAATTCATTATGAGGGAGTGTTAATTTTTGGTGACAGGAGACCCCCACGGTGAGGGTCGAAAAATTTAAAATGCTTATAACTCGCGATCAATTTTCGTAGCGCGGCCAAATTTTGTTTAATGATTTATTATGAAACAGTGTTAAATTTTGGTGACAGGAGACCCCCCACGGTGAGGGTCGAAAAATTTAAAATGCTTATAACTCGCGATCTAATTTTCGTATCGCGGCCAAATTTTGTTTGGTAATTTATTATGACAGAGTGTTAATTTTTGGTGACAGGAGCCCCCCCCGGTGAGGGTCGAAAAATTTAAAATGCTTATAACTCGCGATCAATTTTCGTAGCGCGGCCAAATTTTGTTTAATAATTTATTATGAAACAGTGTTAAATTTTGGTGATAGGAGATCCCCCCCCCCACGGTAAGGGTCGAAAAAGTTGAAATGCATATAACTCGTGATCTAACTTTCGTAGCGCGGCCATATTTTGTTCGGTAATTTATTATGAGAGGGTGTTCATTTTTGGTGACAGGAGACAACCCACGGTGATGGTCGAAAAATTTAAAATGTTTATAACCCGCGATCAATTTTTGTAGCGCGGCCAAATTTTGTTTGGCAATTTATTATTAAGACAGTGTTAATTTTTGGTGAGAGGAGATCCCCCACGGTGAGGGTCGAAAAATTTAAAATGCTTATAACTCGCGATCTAATTTTCGTAGCATGGCCAAATATTGTTTGGTAATTTATTATGAAACAGTGTTAAATTTTGGTGACAGGAGATCCCCCCCCCCACGGTGAGGGTCGAAAAAGTTGAAATGCATATAACTCGTGATCTAACTTTCGTAGCGCGGCCATATTTTGTACGGTAATTTATCATGAGAGAGTGTTACTTTTGGTGACAGGAGACCCTCCACGGTGAGGGTCGAAAAATTTAAAATGCTTATAACTCACGATCAATTTTCGTAGCGCGGCCAAATTTTGTTTGGTAATTTATTAAGAGACACTGTTACTTTTGGTGACAGGTGACCCCCCCACCATGAGGGTCGAAAAATTTAAAATGCTTATAACTCGCGATCTAAATTTCGTATCGTGGCCAAATTTTGTTCGGTAATTTATTATGAGAGATTGTTAATTTTTGGTGACAGGAGACCCCCCACGGTGAGGGTCGAAAAATTTAAAATGCTTATAACTCGCGATCAATTTTCGTAGCACGGCCAAATTTTGTTTAATGATTTATTATGAAACAGTGTTAAATTTTGGTGACAGGAGACCCCCCACGGTGAGGGTCGAAAAATTTAAAATGCTTATAACTCGCGATCTAATTTTCATATCGTAGCCAAATTTTGTTTGGTAATTTATTATGAGGGAGTGTTAATTTTTGGTGACAGGAGACCCCCACGGTGAGGGTCGAAAAATTTAAAATGCTTATAACTCGCGATCAATTTTCGTAGCGCGGCCAAATTTTGTTTAATGATTTATTATGAAACAGTGTTAAATTTTGGTGACAGGAGACCCCCCACGGTGAGGGTCGAAAAATTTAAAATGCTTATAACTCGCGATCTAATTTTCGTATCGCGGCCAAATTTTGTTTGGTAATTTATTATGAGAGAGTGTTAATTTTTGGTGACAGGAGCCCCCCCCCCCCCCGGTGAGGGTCGAAAAATTTAAAATGCTTATAACTCGCGATCAATTTTCGTAGCGCGGCCAAATTTTGTTTAATAATTTATTATGAAACAGTGTTAAATTTTGGTGACAGGAGATCCCCCCCCCACGGTAAGGGTCGAAAAAGTTGAAATGCATATAACTCGTGATCTAACTTTCGTAGCGCGGCCATATTTTGTTCGGTAATTTATTATGAGAGGGTGTTCATTTTTGGTGACAAGAGACAACCCACGGTGGTGGTCGAAAAATTTAAAATGTTTATAACCCGCGATCAATTTTTGTAGCGCGGCCAAATTTTGTTTGGCAATTTATTATTAAGACAGTGTTAATTTTTGGTGAGAGGAGATCCCCCACGGTGAGGGTCGAAAAATTTAAAATGCTTATAACTCGCGATCTAATTTTCGTAGCATGGCCAAATATTGTTTGGTAATTTATTATGAAACAGTGTTAAATTTTGGTGACAGGAGATCCCCCCCCCACGGTGAGGGTCGAAAAAGTTGAAATGCATATAACTCGTGATCTAACTTTCGTAGCGCGGCCATATTTTGTACGGTAATTTATCATGAGAGAGTGTTACTTTTGGTGACAGGAGACCCTCCACGGTGAGGGTCGAAAAATTTAAAATGCTTATAACTCACGATCAATTTTCGTAGCGCGGCCAAATTTTGTTTGGTAATTTATTAAGAGACACTGTTACTTTTGGTGTCAGGTGACCCCCCCACCATGAGGGTCGAAAAATTTAAAATGCTTATAACTCGCGATCTAAATTTCGTATCGTGGCCAAATTTTGTTCGGTAATTTATTATGAGAGATTGTTAATTTTTGGTGACAGGAGACCCCCACGGTGAGGGTCGAAAAATTTAAAATGCTTATAACTCGCGATCAATTTTCGTAGCGCAGCCAAATTTTGTTTGGTAATTTATTATGAGACAGTGTTGCTTTTGGTGACAGGACACCCCCCACGATGAGGGTCGAAAAAGTTAAAATGCTTATAACTCGCGATCTAATTTTCATATCGCGGCCAAATTTTGTTTGGTAATTTATTATGAGGGAGTGTTAATTTTTAGTGACAGGAGACCCCACGGTGAGGGTCGAAAAATTTAAAATGCTTATAACTCGCGATCAATTTTCGTAGCGCGGCCAAATTTTGTTTAATGATTTATTATGAAACAGTGTTAAATTTTGGTGACAGAAGACCCCCCACGGTGAGGGTCGAAAAATTTAAAATGCTTATAACTCGCGATCTAATTTTCATATCGCAGCCAAATTTTGTTTGGTAATTCATTATGAGGGAGTGTTAATTTTTGGTGACAGGAGACCCCCACGGTGAGGGTCGAAAAATTTAAAATGCTTATAACTCGCGATCAATTTTCGTAGCGCGGCCAAATTTTGTTTAATGATTTATTATGAAACAGTGTTAAATTTTGGTGACAGGAGACCCCCCACGGTGAGGGTCGAAAAATTTAAAATGCTTATAACTCGCGATCTAATTTTCGTATCGCGGCCAAATTTTGTTTGGTAATTTATTATGACAGAGTGTTAATTTTTGGTGACAGGAGCCCCCCCCCCCCGGTGAGGGTCGAAAAATTTAAAATGCTTATAACTCGCGATCAATTTTCGTAGCGCGGCCAAATTTTGTTTAATAATTTATTATGAAACAGTGTTAAATTTTGGTGACAGGAGATCCCCCCCCCCCACGGTAAGGGTCGAAAAAGTTGAAATGCATATAACTCGTGATCTAACTTTCGTAGCGCGGCCATATTTTGTTCGGTAATTTATTATGAGAGGGTGTTCATTTTTGGTGACAGGAGACAACCCACGGTGATGGTCGAAAAATTTAAAATGTTTATAACCCGCGATCAATTTTTGTAGCGCGGCCAAATTTTGTTTGGCAATTTATTATTAAGACAGTGTTAATTTTTGGTGGGAGGAGATCCCCCACGGTGAGGGTCGAAAAATTTAAAATGCTTATAAATCGCGATCTAATTTTCGTAGCATGGCCAAATATTGTTTGGTAATTTATTATGAAACAGTGTTAAATTTTGGTGACAGGAGATCCCCCCCCCCACGGTGAGGGTCGAAAAAGTTGAAATGCATATAACTCGTGATCTAACTTTCGTAGCGCGGCCATATTTTGTACGGTAATTTATCATGAGAGAGTGTTACTTTTGGTGACAGGAGACCCTCCACGGTGAGGGTCGAAAAATTTAAAATGCTTATAACTCACGATCAATTTTCGTAGCGCGGCCAAATTTTGTTTGGTAATTTATTAAGAGACACTGTTTCTTTTGGTGACAGGTGACCCCCCCACCATGAGGGTCGAAAAATTTAAAATGCTTATAACTCGCGATCTAAATTTCGTATCGTGGCCAAATTTTGTTCGGTAATTTATTATGAGAGATTGTTAATTTTTGGTGACAGGAGACCCCCACGGTGAGGTTCGAAAAATTTAAAATGCTTATAACTCGCGATCAATTTTCGTAGCGCAGCCAAATTTTGTTTGGTAATTTATTATGAGACAGTGTTGCTTTTGGTGACAGGACACCCCCCACGATGAGGGTCGAAAAAGTTAAAATGCTTATAACTCGCGATCTAATTTTCATATCGCGGCCAAATTTTGTTTGGTAATTTATTATGAGGGAGTGTTAATTTTTAGTGACAGGAGACCCCACGGTGAGGGTCGAAAAATTTAAAATGCTTATAACTCGCGATCAATTTTCGTAGCGCGGCCAAATTTTGTTTAATGATTTATTATGAAACAGTGTTAAATTTTGGTGACAGAAGACCCCCCACGGTGAGGGTCGAAAAATTTAAAATGCTTATAACTCGCGATCTAATTTTCATATCGCAGCCAAATTTTGTTTGGTAATTTATTATGAGGGAGTGTTAATTTTTGGTGACAGGAGACCCCCACGGTGAGGGTCGAAAAATTTAAAATGCTTATAACTCGCGATCAATTTTCGTAGCGCGGCCAAATTTTGTTTAATGATTTATTATGAAACAGTGTTAAATTTTGGTGACAGGAGACCCCCCACGGTGAGGGTCGAAAAATTTAAAATGCTTATAACTCGCGATCTAATTTTCGTATCGCGGCCAAATTTTGTTTGATAATTTATTATGAGAGAGTGTTAATTTTTGGTGACAGGAGTCCCCCCCCGGTGAGGGTCGAAAAATTTAAAATGCTTATAACTCGCGATCAATTTTCGTAGCGCGGCCAAATTTTGTTTAATAATTTATTATGAAACAGTGTTAAATTTTGGTCACAGGAGATCCCCTCCCCACGGTACGGGTCGAAAAAGTTGAAATGCATATAACTCGTGATCTAACTTTCGTAGCGCGGCCATATTTTGTTCGGTAATTTATTATGAGAGAGTGTTCATTTTTGGTGACAGGAGACAACCCACGGTGATGGTCGAAAAATTTAAAATGTTTATAACCCGCGATCAATTTTTGTAGCGCGGCCAAATTTTGTTTGGCAATTTATTATTAAGACAGTGTTAATTTTTGGTGAGAGGAGATCCCCCACGGTGAGGGTCGAAAAATTTAAAATGCTTATAACTCGCGATCTAATTTTCGTAGCATGGCCAAATTTTGTTTGGTAATTTATTATGAAACAGTGTTAAATTTAGGTGACAGGAGATCCCCCCCCCACGGTGAGGGTCGAAAAAGTTGAAATGCATATAACTCGTGATCTAACTTTCGTAGCGCGGCCATATTTTGTACGGTAATTTATCATGAGAGAGTGTTCATTTTTGGTGACAGGAGACAACCCACGGTGATGATCGAAAAATTTAAAATGTTTATAACTCGCGATCAATTTTTGTAGCGTGGCCAAATTTTGTTTAATGATTTATTATGAAACAGTGTTAAATTTTGGTGACAGGAGACCCCCCCACGGTGAGGGTCGAAAAAGATAAAATGCTTAGAACTCGTGATCTAATTTTCGTAGCGCGGCCAAATTTTGTTTGGTAATTTATTATGAGGCAGTGTTACTTTTGGTGACAGGAGACCCTCCACGGTGAGGGTCGAAAAATTTAAAATGCTTATAACTCGCGATCTAATTTTCGTATCGCGGCCAAATTTTGTTTGGTAATTTTTTATGAGAGAGTGTTAATTTTTGGTGACAGGAGACCCCCCACGGTGAGGGTCGAAAAATTTAAAATGCTTATAACTCGCGATCAATTTTCGTAGCGCGACCAAATATTGTTTAATGATTTATTATGAAACAGTGTTAAATTTTGGTAACAGGAGACCCCCACGGTGAGGGTCGAAAAAGTTAAAATGCTTATAACTCGTAATCTAACTTTCGTAGCGCGGCCATATTTTGTTCGGTAGTTTATTATGATAGAGTGTTAACTTTTGATGACAGGGACCCCCCACGGTGAGGGTCGAAAAATTTAAAATGTTTATAACTCGCGATCAATTTTCGTAGCACTGCCAAATTTATTATGAGACAGTGTTAATTTTTGGTGACAGGAGATCCCAATGGTGAGGGTTGAAAATTTTAAAATTCTTATAACTCGCGGTCTAATTTTCGTAGTGCGGCCAAAATTTGTTTGGTAATTTATTATGAGACAGTGTTACTTTTGGTGACAGGAGACCCCCCCCCACGGTGAGGGTCGAAAAATTTAAAATACTTATAACACGCGATCTAATTTTCGTAGGGCGGCCAAATTTTGTTTGGTAATTTATTATGAGACAGTGTTACTTTTGGTGACAGGAGACCCCCCCCCACGGTGAAGGTCGCAAAATTTAAAATATTTATAACTTGCGATCTAATTATCGTAGCGCGCCCAAATTTCGTTTGGTAATTTTTAATGAGACAATGTTAATTTTTGGGAACTGGAGACCCCCACGGTGAGGATCGGAAAATGTATAATGCTTATAACTCGCGATCTAATTTTCGTAGTGCGGCCAAATTTTGTTTGGTAATTTATTAACGTATTGCATAGCTTTTATCGCGGGTTTTTAGCGCGCGAAAGAATCTAGAAATTCCCCAACGAGAAAAGTACCTAACACTCCGGCTAACGTCGCTTCAGTTATTCGGACTTCGGCACATTATCCTTCGGTAGACTTCGGCAGACATTAAAGCGGTATTTTTAAGATATTTTGAGAATATCAAGTCTCAAACTTATGTTTTTAATTTCAGCTACGATAAACGTATAGTTTCAATGATAAAAATTCCTGATTAGCCTACATGTATTGTAAGATAATTAAAATATTTTAAACGGTATTAATTTCTCATTTATTCAATAAAAGAAAAAAAATGTTTTGTTATCGGTCTTCACGCTCAAAAAGTATAACTTGAATTAATATCAAAGACAAAAAAAACTGCATAAATAAAAAGTAAATAAATAATTATGATTGCATAAGTTGATAAAAAACGCTATGCAATAGCTTTACCGCGGCAGTCCCCGAGTGCCACACGTCTTTTTTATAATATGGTGTGTAATTTTAAATTTTAAGTAAAGTATTTTAAAATCACTCTTTAAAATTAAAAATAGAAAACTGCATCCAATACTTATTTTAAATTAAACACATTGTCAGCAAGTAATGGAAGGGTCTTGGAAGAATATTTTCAAATGTTTTTTTTATTCAAAACAAGTTAAGAAACAGTCTGGGTTCAGAAATCTTAGCAAATATGAGCATTAATTTTGTTCTTTCTATATTGTAAAATATTTGTACGAAATATTTCCACACAAGTTTCTCTTGTAGTGCTTTAAAAGCATTTGGTACTACTTGGTTATCCCATCTACCAATTTTGCCAAATTACATAAGTCGCCAAATTATAGATATTGGCATAATTTTTATTTTAAATTACCACAAAACAAATAATTAGTAGAACATTCATACAATATGTTTTTTAAATAACAAACGAACAAATAAATGGGTAAAACATTGATAAAAAGCATAAATAAAATCATTTCATGACATCTCTAAACACATATACGTATTTAATGTCATTGAATGTGACATTCACGATCATCCATTATTGGCATTTAATCTTATAGTTTGGCGATAATTTTTTGGTCGATGGGATAGCCAAGTAGTACCAATCATTTTAAAAAATTTATTATAACCAAATCATTTTTCTACTTTAAATTCTATCTGAGATTGAATTTTAAAATCTCGCTCTTAAACTGTCATTTTTATGCTGCTTGTAGATGGCGCATTATAACGTTAACATAAATATACGAAATATTTCTGTTTCGATAATTTTTACCTAAAATATTGAAATGTTTATTGATATTGATTTGTTTTTGAATAAAATATGCTTTTTGTGTGATTTTTCCCTCCTATCGATGCTCTATCATGAATATTATACTTTCTACTGACTGCTTAGTTTGATGTTTTCTAGTCACACATATCATCTAAATTCCATGGGCCAGTCTGAGAATGTATTTTCAATTTAGGTGCATTTTGAAGTTTCATAACAAAATGTATTTTGATTTACCTATTATTAATTTTAAAAATGGCAAAAAGGCCCCGAAATTAATAATTTGTTACTATACAATATAACTGGAATTATTAATATAGAATCTTGTCCTAATAATCCACAATATTAGTTTGAAAAAGCAATCATTTTGGTGAAATTCCGACTGAACATATTTGTACATTATCATTCCCCTCGCCACACAAAAATAGTTGATTTTATGCCTCATTGATTGTAAAACGTATTGTTTTTTTCATTGGTGGTATGAAATTATAGAATTTTATCCTTCAATTTGCTTTATTTTTTATTTGTAAGTGCAATTAAATGCGGTTTATTTATAACTATTTGCTTTATTTTATTATTTATAATGTATATTTATAACTTCCAACTAATTTAAATGTTTAATATTTTCTTTATGTTAAGCAATTTGTTTTTATGATTTTAGCTAATTTATTTGTTAATAAATGTTGTTATAATTACTATATAATTATGAAATGCATCTAAAACATTTTTAGTTCTCCAAAAAACAAATAATTGAGTTTCTTTTGCACTTTTTATATTACGATAGAAATTTTATTTCGATTCATTTCAATTTATAATTATTTTAATGATAAAAATATTTTTTCTTATATTATAGTTTTTTAATATATCATAAAAAGTAATTCACTCTGTTCTATTTTTTCAGATGCATAAAGTTATAAATTTACATGCATATCCAATTACTCAAAATTCTCTTTAAAGTCTGAAATATGCAACAAAATATTTCTTTACAAGACCTTTTTGTAAAACCAGCTTCTAGTTCACACCAAAGGAAATCTTTTCTGTGTGAGATATGCAACAAAAAATTCTCTCGAAAGAATCATTTAAGCACACACATGTTCATTCATACAGGTGAAAAACCTTTTATATGTGAGGTATGTCAAACGAAATTTTCTGACAAGAGTAACTTGAGAAAGCATCTGTTAGTTCATTCTGAATTGAAACCTTTCACATGTGAACTGTGCAACAAGAAATTCTCTTATAAGATAGGTTTAAATAAGCATCAATTAACACATACTGGTGAGAAACCATTTGTATGTGATATATGCAACAAAAATTTCCCTCAAAGGTTTCAATTAAGCAGACATCTGTTAATTCATACTGGAGAGAAACCTTTCGTGTGTGAGATATGCCAGAAGAATTTTTCTCGGAAGAGTTATTTAAGAAATCATCTGTTAATTCACACAACTGAGAAACCATTTGTCTGTGACATATGCAACAAAAAATTCTCTCAGAAGAGTAATTTAAACTCACATCTGTTAATTCATTCTGGTGATAAACCTTTTCAGTGCGAAATTTGTAACAAGAAATTTATTCAAAAGGGTCAATTAAGCAGGCATCTGTTGAATCATACTGGTGAGAAACCTTTTGCATGTGAGATATGTGACCAGAAATTTTCTGACAGGAGTTGCTTGAGAAGGCATTTGTTAATTCATACTGGTGAGAAACCTTTTATGTGTCAGATTTGCCACAGGAATTTCTCTCGAAAATGCAGTTTAAGCAGACACCTGTTAATTCATACTGGCGAGAAACCCTTTGTGTATGCAACAAGCAACAAGAAATAATAAATTCTCAAGAGTTCTTTAAGAAAACCTTTAATTATTCACAGTGAGAAGAATTTAGTGTGTGATATAAAACAACAAATAATGTCAAAAGATTGATTTAAATGGACATCTGTTTATGCACTGGTATGGATCAACGTGTGGTAATAGCGAAAGAAGAACGCCATACAGCATATGCGAAGGAGGGTGAGGGGGCGAAGTGGGCAGTCGTCCCGAGCGCGAAAATTTGGGGGGGGGCACTAAATTTATACTACAAGCATCACTTTTTGACCTATAAGAAAAAAAAAGTTGGCTGGGGGCGCTAAACTGAAACTTTGCCCCGGGCGCAGTTTTTTCTTCACACATCCCTGAGTGTATGCTACTCTCCCGCTCCTCAAACATATCACTGAAAGAAATTCTCGCCCTATCACAGGAAAACTCAGTTTATGCTACGTAATTTAGAAACCATATACCCCTGTATCTTTAAGTGTACCAGAATCTTATATCCATGTCGAACTTAAGACAAAACCCCCATGTTTTTTTCAGGTATACTATAGTTTACTTGTGCTTATTTCTGGATGTGAAAATTATTAAAGATTGTCGTACGCCCCTCTGCTATGGATTGACTTCTAAAGTACCTTTTGCAAGATTGTAAGGTTGCAGAAACTTTGTGTGAAATATGGCACTGTTCATAGTACATAATGCAGGGTTTCCACTCCACTTGGAGAACCTGGAAAATACAGGGAATTTTAAAATCCCCTCCCAAAACAGGGAAAATCAAGGGAATCTTTAAAAAATCTGGAAAACACGGGGAATTTTTTTTCCTACTATATCCAAACATTTTTTTTTTCGGCTTTCATTTTGAAAGCCGAATATTATCTTATATTATTTAAGATAAAAAATGAACCAGTGTTGTGTATCAAAGTTATTCTGTATTTTATGTGTCCTGTATTTTAATATAAATATTATTTTGAATGCATAAAGTAGCTTTTCCTCTTTTCTTTTTTATTTCTGCAATTTTTGTGATATTATGTACAAGATAATTGATTTTTAGGTAAGATTCTTTAAAATTTTATATTCTTTAAATTATTAGATACAAAGTTTTTAGATATTTTAACATTCATTTACAAATATTTCACTGTATTTTTTAGCAGAATATTTGAGTATCGCTTTACTGTTTTTATTATTATTAATGTAAAATGTGGGATTCAATAGTAAGTGTAACAACTTTAAAGGATTTTTTCTTTTGCTCATATCATATAATGAATTATATTTGTTCAATTGATTGGGTAATGGTAAATTATAAGATGTCTAATTAGCCTACATACACGCATGTATTTTTGCACACTTAACAAAGAATAAACGCGTTACAGTACAAAGAAAACACGGGGAATTTTTTTTTTCAAGATTAGAATGCTAACCCTGTAATGTTAACAATATCTTGGCAATTTGGGACCTGTCTTTCCCTCTTACGTTATCATTCCAGAAATTACCCGATCCTCCTTATGATAATGTTAACAATGCCTAAAAATTCTTTTTATTTTTGCCTTTTTTTCCTTTTTATACGTTTGCCATGATATAAAGATAAGGTTATAAATTTATCATTCACATACTTTGCTGATTTAAATAAACTGAAGAAGTTAATTAAATATCTCTTTCATATATATGGAAGAACTTGATATCAAAACTCATTTTAAAGAAATACTTACTGTTTAAAAGTGTCTAATAATAGCTTTTTGCTACCTAATGCATTCGATGGTCATAATATCTTCTTGCACTTGCCCTTTACATTGGTGTAAGCAGGTTTTGTTATAAACAAACCAAAATTGGACACACTTCTTCCCCATTTTTTTCTATAAACATGGTAAATATCATCTCAAATCTGATTTCTTTGTCAACGAATTGTGTATACGACAAAACGATAAAAATGACGAGAATTGGGATATTTATTCGATAATTTAGAATAAAATTATTTTATAACCACTTAATTATTTCATTAATAACATTTAATTTTTATAAAAATAGATAACAGACGATGAAAGTAAAAAAAAAATCTATATGATGTAAATTTAAGCAAGCAAAATCACGCGTTATGAAACACTTTCCAATACTTCCTAAAATCTTTAATAAAACCCAGTGTCCCCGTAAATTATATGCTCTTTGTATTATACATGACTGTATCATAAAACTTATATTAAGCTTCAGCGACATATATCAATTTTATTATTCATAAAATAGTTTCATATAGTTAAAATTTGCCGCACACAATTCCCCCCTTTACAGCATTATTATTAAGTAAGGGAATTCTTTTGTGTGGTCCTCTAAATGAATAATAGCTATTTTTTCACCGCATATTTTACAGAAAGCACATTTTAGTTAGCTTCATAAATGCATATACATTTTAATATGTTTGACGCGGTGTAGCAATGACTTTTTTAACAGGTCATAATGTAACGATAAACTCTTAACTGTCTCTATAAATAAACTAATCATGCTCGAAACTTTATTTGAAATAGGGTTTGTGCTAAGGTAAACATCTATAGCGTCCAAAAATTTAAGGCAATCCTAGTATATTTACGGGAGTTAGAACGCGGCCATACGGACATACAAACCGAAATCATAAACACTTTTCAACTTTCTTGAAAGTGTTAAAAAAAACAAAAGCAAAAGTTTTGACTAGATCAAAAAATATGACGGTTTGAAAACAAAATCCCTAACCTTTCCCTAAAGATATCTAGTGCCGTGCCCCTCCTCTCAAAAGTGATAATTTTATTACTAACAGTAAGAGATTTTCTGTAAAGAATTCTTCGAAAAATTATTCATTAATACATACTGGTAAAAAAAGCTTTTATGTGCAAGATATGCAAAAAGAGTTTCTGTCAGAATATCCCATTCATATATTCAAAGAGCCGACTGCACAAGAACCTATGTCATCGAGCTCAAGAAAAAAGGCCTTTATTTTCTGGAAGAGTTGTAATAGGGGAATCTAATGATCAATGTCTGTCGAAAAGGAAGGGGTGCATAAGCCAAAAATTGACACCACTAGTGGTTCACTCGTAGGTTTGGCATTGTATTTTCCTGCTCTCAGTTTTAACTGTTTTAATACCTTTGTTTGTTGGATAAGCACAATGATGAACCTACGAATGAATTATTAGTGGTGTTAATTTTTGGCTTATGCACTACTTCACCTCCGGCAGACATGGATCGTTAGATTCCCCTATTTCTACTCTTCCATAAAATAAAGGGTTTTCTCTTGTGCTCGATGCATAGAGACATAGGTTTTTGTGCAGTCGGCTCTTGCTCCAAATGGGATACTTAAAAAATCTTAGACGACCGAACTCTCTAAGACCGTTCCCAAACTCTCCCAGAGAGTTTCTACCTTTTTTGCATAGATACAGACACTATTATTCACTCTGACTGCCTATAAAGATTTGCTTTGCTTTAACTGTTTGGGTATTGTGGTCAGTTTTTTTACGTATATATATACTTTGGCTTTGTTCAAATATTGAACACAGTGAGGTTAAGTGAGTTACCTAAGATGAGTTCTGTGATGTGAAGAGGCATTCAATTCGGGTAAGTATCATTACAAAAATGATAGTCTGACATAACTTGGAACATCGGATCTGAACGACGCGACGTATCGAGTAATTTAAACCTGCATCTGTCATTTCTTATTGGTAAAGAAACTTTCATGTGAGATATATAATTTTCACAATAAAGTTTTCTAAATGTTTATTTTTACTTTCAAAATTTATTATTCGCTGTTAACTAATATTTATAATTTGTTTATATGGTATCTTTGGAATATCCCGGTTTTAAAAAAGTGCTATTTATTGTCAAATATCACAATGACCAAAATGAAACAGGCACTTATTAAAATACTTCTATTTTAAAATGACAAATCAGCAGATAGGGAACTTCAACATCAGCTGCGCCAAATATTTTTTTAAATCTTAATTTACATGTCAAAAATTGGACAATCCTCGATTTGAACACCCTAATTTTTAAGGGTGTTTGTCACTCAGCGGCCAAATTCCCCTCCGTACTGTTAATCTATAAGCATTTGATCTATTATTATATTCAAAATATATCCTGAGGAATTAATATTTTAAAGTTCTTTTTTCAGTGTTCTCTTCTTAGAGGATGTCACATTTTTAGTTGTCAAAATATTTCAAAAATGTGTGCTCAATTTAATATTTAATGTTAAAAAAACTAACGAACTGGAAGTAGAATTTTAGCACTTTATATAAAATTATGCATATATTTTAGAAGTATTTTGAAGATCTAGAAAAAGAGAGACATCTTTTAAGAGGATAACATAAAAAAAGAACTTAAAAATATTATTTCCCCAAGGAGATATTTTGAATACAAGAATGAATCAAACGTCTATACACTTAACATTACGGGTTAACATTAAGGAATTCGGCCGCTGAATGAATAGCACCTTTAAGCTGTAAGATTTCATGGTGTTCGAGATTATTTAAATAAGCAAGTTAGAAATTGCACGTAAAACGTATCAAAATGATTTGCGTTTTTACGACATCGAAGTTTTAAAAATATCCAGATCTTGCTGTTATCGTAGACAGTATAGTGGTCGAAATCATTTGCGTGTTCTAGAAAATACTATCTACTTTCTATTATAAAGGAAGGAACTTGTATTAAACTTCACCCCATATATCGATTTCATAAAATGTGAAATAGTTTAATATCATTAAAGCGCGCCCCAAACACCCCATATACCATTCTCCATATACCATTATGTAGTGGAATTATTTTGTGTGGCCCTGTACATTAATAATAAATATTCTTTGCATCGTAGATTGTACAGAATGTATAGTTTAGTATATATTTCATAGATTCTTCTCAATTATCTTATATTCGAAAGCGTGTTACTTCATTAAAATTTACTTGAAACTATTTTCTCCTTTTAACTGTAATGCAATAAAGTACTTTTGGTTGTCCCTTTTATGAAATTATAGATCCGATTTTCATAAAATTTGAAATGACACGAGAAAATTATGCAACAATTATACATTCTAAATCTTAAACGATTTTCTGTTAGGTCGTTTTTGCATTGTTATATGCAGGCAGTCACAAGGACGGGCAGACAAACGGACGCACAGACTGAACGACGATTATATATGCTACGTATTTATATAACTATGAACACACCTAAAAATATTCAGATCTTGATGTAATAGGATACAGTATAGCATCGGAAATCTTTTATGTGTTCCTGTAAATACTATCTGCTTTCTATTATACAGGAAGGAACTTGTATTAAACTTCAGACATGTATATGAATTACATAAAATGTGAAATAGTTTAAGATAAATAAAACACGGCCCAAAAAATGTTGTCCCGTATACCATTAAGCAATGGAATACTTTTGTGTGGCCCTGTAAATTAAAAATAAATATTCTCTGAATCACAGATTATACAGAATGTATATTTTAGTATATATTCCTTAGATTCACGTCAATTCTATTATATTCGAAAGCATGTAACCACATTAAAATGTACTTGAAACTTTTTTCTTCTATTGATAATAATATAAATTTTCTCCTATTGAATTTTTGGTAGTCGCTGTGATGAAATTATAGATCTGATTTTCATGAAATTTGAAATGACTTGACAAAATTATGTTGAAAATATATATTTTAAATCTCAAATGATTTGGTTCGGTAGTTTTTACTCTGTTATACGCAGGGAGAGAGAAGGACGGACAGACAGTCGGACGAACATACTGAACGACGACTGCAAGTGCTGCGTATTTATATAATAAGAAACGTACATAAAAATATTCAGACTTTGATGTAATAGTATACAGTATTTCGGATGCAGTATAGTAGTCTAGCCGAAATCTTTTGTGTGTCCCTGTAAATACTATCTGCTTTCTATTATACAGGAAATAACTTGTACTATTTCTCAGCAATGTATATCAATGTCATAAATTGTTTAATTCAATTAAAATGTGCAACATACAATAGTCTCCCTATATCATTATGTAATGGAATACATTTGTGTGGCCCTGCAAATCAAAAACAAATGTTCTTTGCACCACAGATTGTACAGAATGTATATTACAGTACATAATTCATAGATACTTATCAATTTTATTATATTCGAAAGAATGTAACACCAATAAAATGAACTTGAAACTTTTTTCCCATTCACGTAATGCAGTGGAATAATTTTGATTGTCCCTGTAATAGAACTATGTGTCCGATTTTCATAAAAATTGCAATGACTGGACAAAGGTATGTAGTTATAATATATTTTAAATTTCAAACGATTCAATTAGATAGTTTTTGCGTTGTTATATACGGACAGACGGACTGAACGACAACTATTGGTGCTACGTATTTCCATAAATATGAATGCGCCTAAATATTTTAAACATGATTTTGTATAATGAAGTTCTTTGACCAAACAACTGACTTTGTTGTAAATTTTAAAGTTAAAAGTACTTTTCTCATGACGGTGCTTCTTTCAAATGCAATATTGTCTCATTAATTTTGTGTTTTTATAATTTAGATTTTTTTAAATTTTTGTTGTTTATGAATTCTATTGTTCTGTTTTATGCTGTGGTTTTAATAGATAAATATCTCCTTCTACGAGACCTTTTTCTATCCTGATAATATTTATTTACCGGCCAACATTAAAACTTTTTCAGAAGTTCAGTTAAATCTTGTAAAGGAAGAGTACCTATGAACAATAATGCATTCAAATATTTTACTTAGTCTTCTATATGATGTATAAAGCTTCATGCACATCAAAGTGTATATTTAAGATTAAATAAGATTAAAAATGCTCGATAAAATGCAATATATTTACATTCTTTTCTGCCATTCAGTTCGTAAATTTATTTATATGACTTAAACGACTTACTATAGACAACTTTAATTAAAGAAAATTAAATCTGGAACAGAACAGCTGAAAATGCATTTTCAGCGATTCTGATAAATAGATCGCAATGGATTTGAATTTGTTTAATGCTTTGTATTATATACTAATCATTTGGTATACTATTAGAGTTATATTATATATATATATATATATATTAAGCTATCGAACATTAAATAAAATACGCAAGGAAAAAAAAAATTGGCTGCAAAAAATCCTTCTTAATATAAAGTGTTACTTATGTCAGCCGATTATCTGTATGACGGATATAGATCCTAGGAGTAGCGTTCTCCATGGAGGTCTTTTTAAGAGAATCTAACGCGTATTTTCGCAAGGTTCGAAGAAAACCAGGGAAATTGCGAACGGTTAGACCGACGGGTGCTATTAGGTTTGAATCCAGCACCTCACGTCTTCCAGCTTCGAGAGCAGAACCTCTCAGCTACCTTAATCTTCATGATGGGTACTAACTACGAATGAATCATGCTTACATATATTTATATTAGGAACTTCTCCGTAAAAGTCTTTAATTTCGGTAGGGAAAAGCCCTTCAAATTCTTTCACAAACCTGAGATTCTTCCATGGTTTTTTTTTAAGATTTCTGTGAAGTCCACTATTTTTTAATGAAATTTAAAAAAATTAATTCCTGAATGACTTAAATGAAAAAATGAGATTTTCTTAAAAATATCATGAAAAAAATGTTATGGATATTGTCAAAGATGCCAAAATAAGTAGCGATTTTCTCCAATTGGTTTCTGAAAAAATATTAAAAGAATATAAAAATAAATCGCAATTTTTGTCAAGATTGCGCATAATAAACGATCTAGGGGAAAAAAATTAAAATTCTGTCAAAAGATTGTGAAAACGTGCAGCAAATTTGTTAATTTGCCATGGAAGTATATCGCGAAATTTGTCGATCCATCGACAAATTTCGCACGAATTTCGAAAAATGACCGCGTAAAAAAAATAATTTCGTGAATTGGTTCGCTGAAGAAAATAAATTTTGTAAAAGAATCACGTTAAAATCTCCAACTTTGACAAAGAATCCAAAAAGAGCATGGGAATTTCGTCTAAACGTCACAGAAAGAAAATACCAATTTCATTGAAAGATCATGGAAAGAAAATGACAATCTCATCAAATTTCACTGTAACAAATGACAATTTCGTCAAAGGATTGCAGTAAAAAAACGCCGATATCGTCAAAAGGATCGCGATAGAAAAACGTTGATATTGTCAAAAGATTATGGGAAATAAAACCACAAATTTCGTCTAAATTTACTGCATTAAGCTAAAAGATTGAAACTGGGCTCCTTTTACAAATGTCTAAAGAGCATAAGAAACGAGAAGAAACTCGAAAAATCATATAGAAATTTTCAGATGATCAAATTTACTACATTGAGTTAGACTGGAAACGTGTTCCCTCTAAGAATATCTGCAAATAGCCGCGAAACAAGATAAAAACAAACAACCAACTTCTAGATTAATTAGAATTGTGTATGCTACGATTTCTCATTTTCAAATGTTGGCAAATCTGTAATTTATATGTTCTTTAACACTTGGTGTGTTTTAATTTATTTCAGCTGGAAAAAAACTTAATAGAATAGTAAATGTTTTCCCAGAATAATATCCGTAAATAATTAGTTATTTGTCCACATTCTTTATACTTTTGTCTATATGAACTTACTTATAAGTTACTCACATTACTTTCTTTCCTACAATGGGAGATCAGTGAAGAAAGTTTTATAAATTGACGGATATTTTCTCTCTTCTAACAGAAAAAAAACATTCTTGAAATAATGGAACTATCGCAGTAACACTGCTGTCAAGAAAAATTTTCTGATTTGAAGAAAGTATTTCTCACAGTGTGGCGTGTATAAATTCTATAGATCTTATACTGGGTTCTACGAAAAATTGTTTGATATTACCGGTTATCGATAGAAATTCCTGAAAATGGATTTGCTGAGTATGCACTGAGTTATGCACTGAGTACTCCAAACAAACCATAAAAATATCTTATTTATTTTCATAAAACATATCTTATTTATTTTCATAAAACATAAGAAATACTTCTTTGTGATAGTAAATTTCTTTAAAATATCAATTTGGCGTTTCAACAAGTTTGAAAAGCAATATGCATTGTTTTTCTTTTGTGTTTTATTATTTGCTTCTAAATACTCTTTGCCCTTGTCTCCTTACCTTATAGTGACTTAATATTTTATTGAAATTTTACTCCTTATTTTGTAAGTAAACCCTGTAAATTTTAAAATTGCAAGAATATCTAAAACAAAATATTTTACCATCGTTGTCTTTATGAAAACCAATGCAGGACAAATGTGCTGGTTTAAGAATTGCTCTCATTTGGCCTTCTAAATATTTGTAAAATAAAAATGCTCAAAATAGAAATTTTCTGCTCATACATCGTTTTTTTAAAAAGAATTTTTCCATTGTATGATAATCCATTTTTTGTCTAGGGATATTTGTAATTGTACACACGTCAAGATATGTGTACAATGTCAAGATATGTTTAAATGCAAGTAATTGCACATTTTAACAGATACCTGTTTGCTTTTTGAACATCAAACTTCTGAAAATTAGCGAAAGTTTTAGAAGTTTACAGCTTTATGGGCTATTTTACTTACAGGGGCTATTTTACTTAATGCTTGCTAATGTTAATCCCATGCGAGAAAATTAAAAAAAATATCTTGTTTTTTAGCATTGAATAATTGAGATCAATCAAAGGCCGTTTTTCTCATTTTTAATTTTCATAGCATTTTTTTTAATTAAACTACTTTTTACTTTAGATACCGATTCCAAAAATAAAATATTTTAACACAAAATATAAACAAATCGAAAAGGTAAAAAATACTATTTATAGCGATGAATCTCGCTAACCAATGTACAAAAAATTATTCAAAAATATTGAAATGCAAACAAGACAGCTTTAATAAATTCTTCAATAGGATTACCTTAGCGAAGGGGTATTTTCGCTTGAGTGAAATAATCTATTGACGAAAAAGGCGAGGTAGGTGTTCTTGGTAATATCTTATACTGTTAGAGAAAAATGTCCTGTTATGTCCAAATATTTACAAGTACAAAGTCAAGAAAAATTCAAGTCTGGTGGTAAGAATTGAAATTTTATTTTCAAAATAAATAAGTAAATTTGGTACTACTTGGCTATCCTGTCGACCATTTTCGTCAAATTATGAAAACCGCCAAACCAATAGCCAATTTATACATGTTGACCTAATCATTATTTTAAATAGCGAAAAAACAAATAAATTAGAAAACATCAATAAAAATACGAATAAAAAGTGTAATTAAAAACCAGTTGATGACGTTTTAAACATGTGTATCGTGTATAATGTCATTGAATGCGACATTCACAGTCAACCGTTATTGGCATTTAATCTTATAATTTGGCGATAGTTTTTTGGTCGACGGGATAACCAAGTAGAAAATTTTGTAACAATACTTTCATGATTTCGGATTTTCTGAAATTCCTTTCTCCTGGGAAGTTTGTTCTGTATAAGGATCAAGATTAAAAAAAAAAAAATTCAGAAAAAAATAAACAAAAATAAAAAGCCATTGTGACATAATTAAAAATTGAGTAACATCAAAAAATAACAAATATTCCAAATTTGATTCTAAGGGAAATGGAGAGAATAAATAGCAATTTTCATAGATAAATATTTAAATTATTGTATTTTTACGGAAAGATTAAGCTACAAATTTATTTTAAGTAAAATCTGAGAATATTGATATTTTGCCAATTTTCTGAAAATGAGAAGTTTCAGGGTATCAGATACTCTTACTAACAATGGTCAGTACAAAAATAATGGTTGATACTAATGGTAATAATAATGGTAGACTCTTATAGCTTTCACATCAACAAATTAAAATGTCGCAATGTGTCGTACACCATTATTTCTGCAAGAACGTTTGTTTATAAAATTCAGATAGTTCATGTCTTGCTAAGACTTAACCGGAAATTGTATAGATAACGAAATTTGTGTTAATGGTGAAATAAATGTGTAAAAACATCATCCAAAGTTTAGCCTCATAATTAATAAAGATATGTAACAGTGAAACAGTAAATTTGGCAGTCAGCACGCAGTAAATTTGGTTTTGAAAGCGGGATGTGTTATTGAAAGATGAACATATGTTAAGAGTTGACAAAATACATTTTTGTGCAATATTCTACCGATATCGTATCTAAGACAAAGAAAATATATTTTTTATAACTTCCATTTTATCTAACAACGGAAAAAAAATAGAATGATTCTTCACTATGTGTCATTACAGTAGACTCCCTCAAATCCGCAATCCTATATTTTGGAAATTTTTATTTTGGAAAAAGTTCAAGATATTGCTGATATCACTGGTAATCACAATCTTCTTACCAAATATAATTATATATTAATCAGACCTTTTTGGTTATTAAGTTTGGCTAAACCTGAAATAAAACTTCTTTATTTTATGATTTGATATGAGTTAGTAATGTGCCTTTAAGAGGAAAGTTTCATTGATTAATTTAGGAAAAACACATTTAATCTTTATATTGAGCATTTAATCATATATTATTAACTTTTAACTTGATCTTTACTTTTAATATTTTAATCATTTAAAAATTGATCAAAATTTTTATTATTCTAGTTTATTACTTATTTTAATATTTTATTATATTGTAAGCATTCATTATAGTTTCTATTGCATCACTAATAAGATTCTAATTACTGTTTAAAAAATGTAAACAAAGTAATGACCATAAATCCGCAAAATTCTAAAATCCGTACAA
The DNA here is from genome assembly GCA_964019185.1 of Maratus speculifer. NCBI lineage: Eukaryota > Metazoa > Arthropoda > Arachnida > Araneae > Salticidae > Maratus > Maratus speculifer. Next base: position 6,821,977 of record CAXHSM010001350.1, on the reverse strand, counting down.
ACTCTGGTCCTGAGCTATGGGGATTTGAGGTAGTCTACTCTATTATAAAACTGTTTCTCAGTAAAAACAAACAGTGTGTGTTGCTGCAATTCAGATTGTAAAATATCGGAACTACTTGGTTATCCCGTCGACCAAAAAATTATCGCCAAACTCTAAGATTACATGGCAATAATGGATAATTGTAAATGTTACATTCAGTTGACATTTAACTACTATACATGTGTTTGTTATGTCATTAAGCGATTTTTAATTGAACTTTTTATTTGTATTTTTGATTATATTTTACTAATTTGTTTATTTTTCTATATTTAAAATAAAAATTATATCAATTTATATAGTTTGGTGAACAGTTTGGCGATTTGTATAATTTGGCGAAATTGGTCGACGGCATAACCAAGTAGTACCAAAATATCAGATCTGCATAATTTCCATATCTTTTATGCAGAGAGAAGTTTGTTTTGCTAACCAGTGTAATAATTAATATATTAACATTCACCAATGCATTTTATTTGTTAACATTTGGTTTCAAGAAATTGTTTTTTACTTGTATTTTTTCCGTTACCTTTTGTCATTGATCAATATTCATTTCCGTATTCTGAATATCTGAACATTTTTGTTTGAATACTGTAGACTTCCTCAAATCAGCACAGCTTGGGACCAGAGGTTGTGCGGATTTTAGAATTTTGCGGATTTCTGATCATTGCTTTTTTTACATTTTTTAGTAATTTGAATGTAATTGATAATAAAATTATAACTATAAGGAAAGCTTAAAATATAATAAAATATTAAACTAAATAATAATTAAAATAATAAAAATTTACATAATTTTTAAAATGATTAAAATATTAAAAACAAAGGTCAAGTTAAAAATCAGTAATGTATGATTCAGTACATTAATATCAAATATATTTTTCTTAAATTATTCAGTGAAATTTTACTCATAAAGGTACATTTCTTAATTAACATCAAATTCATAAAATAAGTTTTATTTTAGATTTAACCACACTTAATAATCAAACAAGCTTGATATTCAAAAATACATTTGGTAAGAAGATTTTAATTACTAGTGATATCAGCAATATCTTGATTTTTTTTCAGAGATTAATTAAATATGAATGTAGTTATGAAAAACTTTCTTTGTCATTTTTCATTGTTTACATCCATAAATTATGTGCGGATTTTATACAGTTGCAGATTTTATTGTTGCATATTTATAGGAGTCTGCTGTATCCCGTTTTTTGTCCATCTTAAACTTACAAAAAAGTCTTTGCCAGCCTGCATTTTGTCCAGAATCCAAACTCAAATTTAACCAAAAAAAGTTGATGTACATTCTGACAGAGGTCATTATCGGGAAAAAAAATATACATGTGTAAATATAATCCACGAGCTAACAGAACGAAAACCTATGGTATCGAGAACAAGGCAAAACCTTTATTTTTTGGAAGAGTAGTCATAGGGGAATCTAATGATCCATGTTTGCCGGAAAAGGGGGCATAAGCCAAAAATGAATACCACTAGTGGCTCACTCATGGATTTATCATTGTGCTTTCCTGCTCCCAGTTTTCCATGTTTTCATATCTTTGATTGTACGGAAACTCAATGTTAAACATACGAAGCATCCACTGGTGGTATTGATTTTTGGCTTATGCACCACTCCAATTCTGGCAGACATGGATAATTAGATTCCCCTATAACACTCTTCCAAAAAATAAAGGTGTTTTTTCTTTTAGCACAGGTTTTTGTGCTGACGGTTCTTGGACTAATATACATATAAGTATGTGAAGTTTTAACCTCTCTAATTTATTTGCATCCTGTAAAAATCACCAGGATCTGATGATGAACAAAGGAAGATCTGAAGAGTCCTCAAGGGAGATGGGTGATTTTAGAATATGGAAATTCCTACCCGTTATGCATTTCGGATTGAGCCTGATTTATGTCAATGCAAGTGAGATTGATTTTTCTTTTTTCTGCACGCGGAGTTTGAGTCCAATCGATAAAAGGTGCGCCACACACCAGGGAGACATGCGTCAAAAATCGTGCAACAGGATGCAGTCAAACCCGTTTCTTCTTTGTTACCAAGGAGAAATTGTCGTATGTCACATCTTTTTGTTCAATGTCTCAGTGGTGTGTGGCGCGCCTTATACTTTTTTGGTGTGAGTAGAGTTTGAATCTGGTAGATTTTTACATTTTGCTGCGGGTCATGATGACTTTTACATTTTAGCTGAGCCAAGTGCATTGAGCTTTGGCAACAAATTGATGTACATTATTTTGAGTTTGAGTCAGCTTTCGATTATGTTTTCAATCTTGCGAGAAAATGTCGGCTTGATCTAATTTCTTCAAAAGGAAGACTAATCATATTAGAAGATAAGAACTACACACAATAAAAGATCCTTAACAGATACTCACAAATAATTATTTAGGAATACTTTTTAAATTTTTATGCAGCATGGTCATTCCATGTCCCACGTGGGATAACTTTTCTACACATCTATGTTTTTTAAAAATTATTACTATATCCCCAAATTAACACTCATGCTGATATGAAAATGCAGAGATTTTGGTCATTTTTAATGGGTAGTGTATTAACAATCGCACGGGCCGATTACTCAGGTGTAGGATTTAAAATGTCCATTCCCAGGACCTGATTATTAAAAAAAGCACGTAAATTAAGTGCTTTACTTCTGAAATTTCAGAGGGCCCCAAAATAATTGTAAAGCGCAAGCTGTAATTTCCATTTTTATTTTTTTCCATTGCATTTTTATTTTATATTATTTATTCATTTTTTGGTAGGGAAAATTCGCCTAGTGCGAGAGGAAGTGTCAATATGTTGTTAACTAATCATATAGCATCCTGGTGTGCTGGTAAGAAACCATTCGTGTTTTATGCATATTGCTACAAGTACTGAATGTATTTGAAGTATATACAGGAAGCATACAAAAGATATTTAATTATATGTGAACTTTGTTATGCCGCTCCCGGATATAACATTAACATCATTGATAAGATTTTTGTATAAAGAATTAAAGACCAAATGAAAAAGGTCCCAAAATGACAGCACGCTTCCCCTGGATTCAGAGGTTAATCGGGACCACAGACTTCTAATATAAGCAGCGTCACATTCCATTGTTCTCTCGGAAAGGTTTCGAATCTAACATCTTTGGCTTTCATCGCCAAAAAGATGCCGTTTTTTGGCGTTGATCGCTTGATTGGCAACTTTCAGATTTCATTCTCGCAGTAAAATAACTGTGAACATAGAAGCGAAACTACAAGCTGTTGTTGCTGCAATTGTCATTTTGGAAGCTAAAATAATAAGTTCATAAAAGAACTGTTAAAAGGTAAATTAAAGAGTAAAGCAGAAGTACGGTCAACTTAAGACAAACATAAAGATGTGAGTTTCGGCGGGAATGCGACAAAAAAATTCCGAAGAGATTTTAGCGGGAGAAAAACCGCATTCGCGTGCTAAATCTTCCCTCCGTCGCTTGACGGAAGGCAACAATCCCGGCGTCAAGAAAAGGTTGCCGATATGGAGTCTAGTTATGAGAAGTCTGAGATCGAACAGCTTTTCTACGTATCGCTGCTGTCTTAACCAGTGCCGTGCATACAGAAAATCGCGCCCGGGGCGAAGTTTCAATTTATTCAAAAAATTCCAGGAGAAGGAACTCTTGAACATTTTACAAAACATTAATTAGCCAAAGAATACTTATATATTTTTACAATATTTATAAGTAGTATTTATTGTTTATTTGTACACAGTGAATGTATTAATTAATACCTTAAAAATTTATTGGTCCATAAAATAAATTAAATGTTTATTTCGTTTAGACCAACTGAAGTTTCCAGCTTTTTTCAGGACATTATACACACACTTCAATATGGATTCCAATTAGAATACACAGCATAATAATTAGGTCCCTCTATTGCATTATGCATATCTTTATGCACCATTTTGGCATTTGACATTAAGATAGCATTTCTAATTAATTGTTGTTATTGAGTGTCTATTGTCCTCTGAGTGCTTGCTGTTTTTCTCCTTTATAAATTCAATTAAGGATGCTGCAAGACAATAGTTTTAAAGGTGCACTGTCATAATAGATAAAATATTAATTATAAATTTTTACAAGTTGCATTATTAATCACTCACCAAAAATTACCTCACAAATATGGACTTTGTTTGACTTGTTCATATAATAGAAAAAAAAATTATTATCTTTATGAGAGTCTGTACTATGTGATGGTAAACCAAAAAAATGAAAACTTTAAGAGTAACACAAAGCTTTGTAAAATGTGTAAAAATCAAAATTAATCTCATTTTGCAGGAATATGAGTCAGTTTTGAATATATGTTTTTTCATTATTAAATTTCAACCAAATGAATAATTAAGGCATACATTTCAAAGCAACAGATTTTAAATATATTTCAGATTTTTTACAGTTTGAAAATTTTTTGTCTTAATAACAAAAGCGAAAATGAGTGAGAGTTACCTCAGAAACTCAGTGACCAGGTATTACAATGAGTGACTCTACTTCATTAAAAATTGCAATTAACTACTAAAACGTGGTGAATAATATGGCTATAGTTAACTTTACAACTAACACTAAAAGGGTTTGCCGAAAATTAAAATATCTAAATATGGCAATAAAAAGGTACGAAATGATTCGAAAGACATTAACCAAGAATTACCCTTTAGTGACAAAGCTTTATCCTAGGTACATGTATCGATATTTGATCAACTCCTGTAAAGTATTAAAAATGGAATAAGAAATTTCAAGATAAAATTTTAATAGCTAAAATAACTAGTAATTATATCAAAAAGAAAGAAAAGAAAAACATTTTAAATTTAATGTGTGACAAAGATCTTTGTAAAAATCTGCCATTACTAAGACCAATGTTGTTTTACAGGAACATTTTAGGCAGTTTCAGAACAAGTTTCTAAAAAACATCAAATCATCCTTATGGCCTTTTTAAAAACGTATGAACACATCTTAAACTGGAAGTCAAAATTTTTCACGAATCCAATTCATTATTCTTGCAATAGCAGAAGAAAGTAAAATACATATATATTATTTTCATGAATATAATTGATATAGAGAGATATTCCTATTTTACGTCTTTACCTATAATTATGTAATATGTATGTTTTCTAGATGTCTATTATGTTATATGTTAGTTGTATTGTATGTTGTACAGAAATGTGCTAAAATGTATCTTTATTTTACTTCAAATGCTTATGTATTGCCTTTTATATAATAATATTTTTTCTTCAAATTTAACTGAAAAGAACAATTTATTAAACATATATATTGTTCAAAATTTTAAATATTACTGAAAACATAAAAACCCACATTATTTGTTTTTCATTGGGCTCATTCTCAAAAACCGACTGTTTTTTTTTTTTTTTTTTTTTTTTTTTCAAACTGAACCCGGAATTTCGTGCCCTTCCAACACGTCCATTCACAATTTAGATACTTTTAGCGGTAGTTAATGCAGAATAGACTAAAAGATAAAAAAAAAAAACTTTTTGTGCCTCTAAAGTAAGTTTTTAATGAAATTTCAGGAAAAAAATACTACTTTTCCTATACTATTATAATACAGTGCAGCTTTAACAAAATATTTTAGTTTTATTGGATTATGTTTCATACTCTATACTTGATGTATGAATTTTCGTTCTCGTCTTTTTTTTAAACATTTTAAGAGTTGAAAAGTGTTAATGACTTCGTTTTCCAAGTTTCACTATCCATGCTCGAACTCTTAAAATTAGATCTGGATTGCCTGAAATTTTAATATGTTATTTCAATTTTCTTTAGCACAGTCACTACATAAAATGAAATCTACAGCCTGTATAGTTTGTTTACAGTGAAATTATTCACCAGTATGATTAAACCCATGTTTGCATAAATCACTATTACGTGAGATTTTCTTGTTACATATCTGACAAACCAAATGTTTCTTATCAGTATGAATTAGCAGATGTCTGCTTAAATTATTCTTTTGAGTGAATTTCTTGTTACAAATCTCACACCCAAAAGGTTTCTCACCAGTATGTATTAACAGATGACTGCTTAAATGACTCTTCTGAAAAAAACTCTTGTTGCATATTTCACACAGGAAAGATTTCTTATCAGTATGAATTAACAGATGACTGCTTAAATGACTGTTTTGAGAGAATTTCTTGTTGCATATCTCACACACAGAAGGTTTCTCGCCAGAATGTATCAACAGATGTTGGCTTAAACTATACTTTTGAGAGAATTTCTTGTTGCATATCTCACACGCAAAAGGTTTCTCACCAGTATGTATAAACAGATGTTGGCTTAAACTGCACTTTTGGGAGAATTTCTTGTTGCATATCTCACATGCAAAAGGTTTCTCGTAAGAATGTATTAACAGATGTTTGCTTAAACTACACTTTCGAGAGAATTTCTTTTTGCATATCTCACAGGCAAAAGGTTTTTCACCAGTATGAATTAACAGATGATTTCTTAAACTACTCTTTTGAGAGAATTTCTTGTTGCATATCTCACACACAGAAGGTTTCTCGCCAGAATGTATCAACAGATGTTGGCTTAAACTATACTTTTGAGAGAATTTCTTGTTGCATATCTCACATGCAAAAGGTTTCTCGCCAGTATGAATTAACAGATAACTGCTTAAATTACTTTTTCGAGAGACACTCTTGTTGCATATCTCACACACAAAACATTTTCCCTGATGCGAGCTAGAAGCTGCTCTTCCAAAAATATTTCGTAAAGAAATATTTTGCTGCATATTCCAGACTTTAAAGACAGTTTTGATTGATTTGATGTATATCTAACTTTATAGCTTTATGCATCTGCAATAAACAGAAATAATTTAATCACTTTTTATGATTCACTAAAAAACAATATATAAGAAGAAAAATACATTTTTAATGAAAAATAACAGTTAATGTATTAAATGGAATTGAAATAAAATTTGTATGATAGTATTAAAAACTACAATAGAAACCTAACAACAGGCATGAAAGGAGGAAATAAGAAAAAAGCTGGAAAATTTTTTTCATCTATATAGTGACATCTATAAGTATAATCGCCATTCTCAAAGGCGATTGAGAATGGGATGAATCATGATGAAATGAATGAATCATGAATCTTTGATGAAATATGCGTTTTTTTCGAGATTTTTTAATTGATTTCATGCTTTTTTGGCCTTTTTTTTTACAAATTTCTCCTTTTTTCTGCGTTCTTTCGACAGAATTTATGTTTTTTTGTTTAAAAATACAAATTTTTTCATGTATTGCTTCAATTATCAAAATTCATGATTCATGCAAAGATTCAAGATTCATTCATTTTATTATGATTCATTCCTGCAAATTTTGTGAAACGAACGCAGAAAAATCCCGTGTAAGCGCCCCCCTCTAATAATTTTACAATTTTTCTTCATGTTTGGAGGGGCGGATTAACGGTATTACGGTACATATACGATCAAATTAAATGTAATTGCACACATTACTGGGTTTTTTTCGTAACTTAGAAAGTATTAATAACGTCCTTGGCTTCAGACATACATCTCAAAAAAGATATCACAGAAATTACCCAAAAGTGCACCCAATTTCGCTTTGAATTTTTAAAGTCTAAAAAAATTCATTCTTAAAAGACATTTTGAACACCTTCATTTATATGAGTTTCAGATGCTTAGATGACTTTTTTTCACAGCAATTCAAGAACAAACTTCAAGGGTTTGAATAGACAAAATGTCAGATTACTAAATTTTTCAGGCACCTCCCCCCCCCCCCCCTAATAGCATACAAAAATTTTCTTTGCACTTTTGCATTAATCCAGAGAATGACGAAAATTACTTTTAAAAAGGTGGAATTCCTCATTTAAGGAGGATCTCTTTCATACCTGTAATAATTATCTGATGCTTGGAAAAGTAAAAGTGCATGAGGTTCATTTCATAATTATATACTGATTAAACTATATATAAAATTATTATATGTAAACTAAGTTTGAACCACTATAAAACATATTTAACACAAATAAATTATAACCATTAAAATAAAAAGTTTTTTAATGAATATTAAAAAGAATAAAAGCAAATTTAATGATGAAATTCAACAATTTCATATTATCAGTGTAAAAATCGATACATTTATGCAGTGAGGCAAATATCAACTATTTTTTTGCTAAGATAAATATAATGTACTAATGTGTTTAGATGGAATTCATCCAAAATTATTCATTTTTCAGTCTGGTATAAATGATTATTAAGAAAAGATTTTGATCACTCTTTCAAGCTATATTACATGGTACTAATTTAATTATTTATCAGTCTTTTTAGAATGTTTAAAGACCTATTATATATGGATAATAGGTAAATTAAGATGCATTTTTTCATGTAACTTCAAAATACGGCACATTTGGAAATATATTCTAAGGTGCAAATCGGATGATGGAATGTGAGACGTAAAAACGTCAAACTGAGTTATGATAAAGTCTATAGATAAAATGATAGTCTCAGATGCAGGGTGGGCAAATTTCTGCTGGAGTGGTTAAAATGAGCAATTGTAACTGTTTAAGATCAGCGAGGCAGAAACTAAAAATAAATACTAATGAGAACTGGGTCATTCCATGTCAGATCACCCAGACCATGGCACCCACCATCACCAATTTTGATAAAATTCAGTGGATTTGTAGAATTTTTGATGCTGATTCCAAAAATATCAATTATATTGAAATTGATCAAACGGTTTGTGAGTTATGAGCTTCTAAATAGCTCCCAAGATGGCCAATTTGCCACCATTTTGAATAACACGTGACAACATAAAAGTCAATAATTTCTTTCAGGTTTAAGCTAGAACGTTTTGTTCAGAATAAAGAAAACTTTCGTTTAGACAAATTTTCGTGAAGCTAATTCAGTAAAAATGCTGTTAAAAATGACTTTTTGCCATTTTTTTAATTAAAAAAAGGTGCAACTTCAATGGCTGATTTTCCCCAATGTACCCCCTCCAAATTTCATCTAATTGCATAGATAGGCACGTCAAAGTGTGTTTTGATGACTTATAAAAAAATTTCAATGGGCGGTTTACAGGTTCTTACTTAAAAAAATAAATTCAATTTTACTGACTTTCTCGAGTAATAGAAAACACGAGACAATATTGATATTTCTTTTATTACTAGAAATATCATACATATTTACATTTAAAACTTTAATAAGGTCTTATGTTGCGTAAATATATATATTTAATGTGGCTAAAAAAGGGAATCTCATTGGAATAAATAAGTATGCCAATAATGAATTTTTGCAAGAAATAGACATGAAAAGAAAAGCAAAAAGAGAGACTCCTGACAAATTGAAATCTATTGCAGTTTCAATAAATTATAAATAAAAAAGAAATGACCGAAAAAATTCTACAAATAGGTACATTATCTAACAAAATGATATACAAAATATGATAAAATTATTACTCTTACATAAAAAATACAGTAAGTAAAAGTTACACAAGTCTGCATGATATCAGATAATTAAAAACTAATGACTGCCCTTAATGCATTTTTTTTATATATATACCAATTACAGAACTGTTCTTAGTTTTCTTCTGTCACGCATAGTTTGCTTGCAATCAACCAGAGTTGTTTTCGAAGATTCATTTTTTGAGAACAAGCATCATGTAGTAGTCACACATAATGTAAATGTATACATGTAGATACTTAGTAGAACTTAATGATATACCCTGGTCTTAAATAAGCACAAAGGGCAAAACATAAAATGAAAAGGAAATAAAATTGAAAGCCAAAAAAAAAAAACAAATTTTAAGTAAAACAACTTCGTAATTTTTTAAAAATCAATATTACAATTAGAGTTAATTAGATTTCGTAAGAAATATTAACTATTACTCTCCCCTGTGCTGGAATTTCAGAAAATTTTTTTGCAGATTTATGCCGATCATGTTCCTAACACCCAAAATCACCACCCCCCCTCAGTTAAAAAATATCTATCTAAATTTAATTTTTTTCATAGGCATAACTTCCATAATTTTTCACAAAAATCTCCCAAACTGACACATGAAATCCAGGGACCAAAAATCTCAATCAAATTTGTTAATGGGCAGAATCAGATCATGGGATTGAAATAGGAAAGGATTTGTAAAAACTGAAAAAAATCTTAATTATATAATACATATTATATTAGGTTGAAATTTTTATTTTGTAGGAAAAGGTACAAAAATTATGTATCGCAGATTTTTCATTAAATTTAAAATGAGCTCAAGGGGCAAAAAAAAGGGGGGGGGGGTTAGGAAGAAAAAAAATAATAGCTTAGTCAATTCTCAAGATACCAAAATTCAGTTAAACTTATTATAAATCATCACTCTCAAAAATCTACACATAATTTATGGATGTAAATAATGAAACATTCTGTTCAGATATAAGGACAAAATTTGACATTTTTAATTCTATATCAATTCCATATATAATTTAATTTGTAATTTTTGTTAATATTACTGACTTTTTTTTTCATAAAGAAGAATAAATTTATTTTTGAAAAAATTCATAATATTGCTCATATCATTGGTAATCACAATCTTTTTATGCATTGATAATACACAATATATTTATGTATTAATCAAGCTTTTTTGGTTATTAAATCTGGCTAAACCTGAAATAAAACTTACTTAATTTATGATTTTGTTGTGAATTAGTAATAAACCTTTATGAGGCAAGCTACATTCAATAATTTAGGAAAAATATAATTCATGTTTATAATGAATATTTAATTGTAAATTATTGATTAACTTGGCCTTTGCTTTTGAGGTTTTAATCACTTTAAAAATTATCTGAATTTTTATTATTTTAATTTATTACCTATTTTAATATTTTATTATGTTGTAAAGCTTTCATTTAAATTTTGATTGCATTATTAATTACATTCAAATTACTGTTTAAAAAAATATAAACAAAGTAATGACCAGAAATCGGCAAAATTCTAAAATCTGCATAAAATCTGATCCCAAGCTGTGCGGATTTGAGGGATCCTACTGTTATTTAATTTCAAAATTTACATCTGCATGTAAGCTGAGCTGGCAGGGATTTTTAAAAAAATTACTTATCTGTACTTTAAATTGTTATTGATGTAGATATATTTTTAATAGTATGTTTACTGTGCATGTTATATATTTTATTTTATATTATTTTAAAGTACCATAATTTTTATTTAACAGTTGCAATTTTATTGTATTTTGTATAAAAAAAGAAGTATGATTTTGCTAAAAAAGGTAAAATGTGACTATTTGTAAAGCTTTTCCCGTCATTTCTTTTTTACTCATAATTTACTGAGACATTGCAAGAAATTTCGATTTGTTAGGGAAATGCGTCCTACCTCTTGCAAAAATTCATTATTGGTATTCTTATTTATTCCAATGGGATTCTCCCTTTTTTAGTAACATTAAATGTGCATATTTATGCAACATAAAAAAAATTATTGAACTTTTAGATGTAAATATGTATTATATTTTTCGCAATAAAAGAAATATCAACATTATCTTGTGTTTTCTGTTATTCAAGAAAGTCAGTAAAATTGAATTTATTTTTTTAAGTAAGAACCTGTAAACCGCCCATTGAAATTTTTTTATAAGTCATCAAAACACACTTTGAAGTGCCTATCTATGCAATTAGATGAAAATTGAAGGGGGTACATTGGGGGAAATCAGCCATTGAAGTTGCACTTTTTTTTAATTAAAAAAAATGACAAAAAGTCGTATTTTGACAGCATTTTTATGCAATTAGCTTCACCAAAATCAGTTTAAATGAAAGTTTACTTTATTCTGAACAAAACAAAAGAAAAATTGAAAGATCTAGCTTAAACCTGAAAGAAGTTATGGACTTTTATGTTGTCACATGTGCTATTCAAAATGGCGGCAAGTCGGCCATCTTGTGAGCTATTTAGAAGCTCATAACTCACAAACCGTTTGATCAATTTCAATATAATTGATATTTTTGGAATCAGCATTAGAAATTCTACAAATCCGCTGAATTTTATCAAAATTGGTGATGGCGGGTGTCATTTTTGAAAAAATCTGGGTGATTTGACATGGAATGACCCAACTTTAATCTGCAATGATTTATAATTCATACATACATTTGATATGTGAATAACGAAGTGAAAAATTTAAACTGAAAATTATAAATGTTATTGAATATACTAAACAGTTTCAATTTAATCATATACATATAATTTATTTATAGACAGGGAGGCAGCAGGATTCAGGATTCAGGCAGGGTGGGGAGGCCTACCAATTGGCTTAAGACAAACAAGCCCCACCCCACAGAGAGGCAGCAGCATGGACAATCATTCCCATCGAGTTCATGGCTGAAATTCTTGAATTAGTTAAAAATCGATTTTTATTTTAAAACAAAATCGGTCTGTCAAATAGTATCTTGATGGAAAACACTCGGAAACCCAATTTTAACTATTGTCTCATAGATTTACTATTGTGTTTTCCTGCACCCAATGGTATAAAAACATGGATTACTGGCAGCATTAAAACACAATGGCAAATCTATCAATCAACAAGTTAAATTTTTGTTGTGGATGTGATTTCCACCAAGAGAGGACTTATCATGCCAGTTACATATTCATAAGCTTATCAAATTTTTTAAATTTCCAAATTTCCAGCTATAATCATCTTAATGAGGTAAATGTCTGTCTGATGCCTCCCGGTCTATTATATATATATTCTAATTTCCTTTCACTTGATATTATACTAATTTTTTTTTCAATTGAAAAACAAAATATTTCACGATAGTAATTTCATGCTACAGAAGTTTAACTGTTAACATTGCAGCAATTGAATTTAAAACAAAAAACACGAAACATTCTACAGGGTTAGTTTTTAAACATGATTATTCAATCGGTAAATTAATTATAACAGAGTAATTTATTCCATTTTTCAATATTGGGTGAAAAAAACCTGGCCAGGATTCGAACCAGGGATGTATTGACTGAAGCCGCCAATGCTCTACCAACTGAGCTACCCCGGACACGAACACTGGAGGACTATTTCACCCAATTATCCTCAACGATTACTTTATCTGGTCTGATACTCTGGATCAGCACAACAGAATAATCCGAAGGTCAGTATATGGAACTGCAGAAAATCGCTGCATATGAAATTACATTAGATTAATTTTTAAACAAGATTATTCAATCGGTAAATTAATTATAAAAGAGTAATTTATTCCATTTTTCAATATTGGGTGAAAAAAGTCCGGGCCAGGATTCGAACCAAGGATGTATTGGCTGAAAACTCACAGACTGCGTTTTCTTCTATATCTTTCAAATCACTTGCAGTGCCATCTGTTGTTGAAAATTGTAACCAATTTCGAAAGTTTTTCTGCCTGAAAATTTACTGTTGTCCCAAGCATATAGCAACAAACGGTGTATTTCTATCGCTTCCCGTTTAATTTTTATTGATTTTTTAAATGTATCCGTCATTTTTGAAACATCCTGTATAATATCTCAACAATTTTCATATTATATTTTCATCACTATACAATATAATATAATTTTCATTCATATTCAAACAACGAGTTTTGAATATATATTTCTAAAACTATTAATGATTTCACTGAAATTTCAATGTTGTTTACAGATCTCCTACAGTTGATTTGATTTTGCCCCATTTGAGTGATTTTTTTTTTCAGATAGAGGATTCTTTCTAAATGAGTGATTCCATAACATTTTTTGTAATAGTGTTTACACAATGTGTTTCAAAAGTTTAAGCAAAACAGAAAATTTCAAAATTAAACTTTATTAATGAGTGAAAGTTACTTTCTTTTTCACATAACCTACAAATTGTAGTTTTAAAAAGATAGTTAACAGATTTTTACTATAAAATTTATCGTAAATTATAAAATTTATCAAAACAACAAAAATAAATGAGTTAAAAGTTTAAGCACAGCATTTTTCTTTAGAAGACCAAGAACAACAACAACAAAAAATACTTGATTATTGCTCCTTTCTGTTGAATTACTTTAAATATATGTTTTTCCATTGATAAAATGAGGTTCTGTATTGTTTCTGGTTCAATTTTAAACCAAGTGTTCTCAATGGCATCTTTCAAAATTTTAAACTGAAGAATACTGCTTTCAATTTGGTAAAAACGCATGAGTGAGAATACCCCACATATATTTTATAATGTTTAAATCAGGACTCATTGCCCACCATTTCAAAACAGACACTTTTTTTGACTTAAGCTACGATGAAGTTGAGTTTGAGGTATGGATTGAAGCATTATCATGTTGAAATAACCATTTTTCTTCTCCCAAAATTTCAGCAAAAGGTAACAAATGATTGGCAAGTGTCTCTTCGTAGTTTTCAGAGTTTTCACGACCACAGGTATATACTAGAGATGTCTGACCATTGAAAGAAATAGCTCCCCCCTCCCAATACCATTACAGAACCACCATTATGTTGTCAGTTAAATACACTCCTAGGTTCTTTGAGGAGATCATGCCAATAGTACTTAAATCCATCAGGACCATCCAGGTTACATTTTCTTTCATCACTGAATATGATATTCAGCCATTTTTCATCGAATGACATATTCTCTTTGCCCAATTGTAATTTAGCTTCTTTATGGTGTCGTTTGAGACACGGTAATCCAGTCATTTTATGATATTTGTATTCCAAAACTCTTCTATGAACAGTTTTTTTTTATTTGTCCTCCAACTGCATGTTTTATTTGTGAAAGCGTGTATTTACCAGTTGAAGTAAAATTTTTAATGTGACTATCTTTGCGCAAACTCGTCACTGGCAGACTTCCTGAACGAAATTTTTGTTTGAAATCATTACTACGAGCCAAAAATTCATAAATACCTCGTTTTGATCTTTTTAATGTACTTGCAATTTCAGAAACAGACTTACATTTTGCTTTCATACTCCAGATTTTTATCACCCACTGCTCTGAAAATTATTTCGACTCAGACATTTGTACTAACTCAAAAACAACATCTGATTGCTTCTCATACATCCAGAAATTGTTTGCGTGCACAACCGCTTACATCAGATTGTGAAATTTCCATAAAAACGATTTTGTGCTTAAAATTTTGACATGTTTTTTTTTGTTCTGTTCCTAAACTCCATGGTTTGAAATAAAATTTAAAAGTTAATTTCAATGTATAGGGATATTATTAAGATATACAAGTGATATATTGAAATAAAGTGAATATTTAAAGTTTTATTTTAAAATTGCTATTGCGCTTAAACTTTTGACAAACACTGTAGATTTATATTTACCAAATAGTCCAGGTGGCAGCTAACACTTTACATGAAAGATTCTACATATTCTCCAGCAAGTGATAAAAATTTTGCGCTAGTGAGTATTTATTTAGCAATAACAACAGTCCCAGGAATTATTATAATTTTGTAAGAAGGATTACAATAAATAATATATTTGCCATGTAAACAGAATTGTGAGTCATGTACAAATGATTTAAATTGTGGAGTGTTACATAAAACTATGTGTTTTTAAAGCAACAACTGAACAAGATAATTACTTGCTGAGTTTTTCTGTGTGTGTCAGAAGACAACAAATCAAATACTGTGAACATTTTCAATAAAAACAAATACTGTGAACAATAGAAAAATAATGCTTCAATTTTTAAGAAAGCTGGAACTTTCTCTCCAATTAGACTATAGATAATCAGACAGCAGGCAGTGATAGAAATCATTCAAAATTATCTACGAAAACTTGCATATTACAAAGAGATAAGAAACAGTCATCTTAAAAATTTCTTTGTGTTTCACCGGTATTAAATACATTATGGAACCATTTATCTGTAAACCAGTTAACCAAAATGGTATTTCGAATAGACTGTTGTTAGAATCTTTGTAGAAAAAAAGTGTCATACACTGCCATTTTGACATATGCATTGCTTGAAACAATTGTATAGTTTGGTAACAGCATCTAGTATTTGAAATAGAAGCAAATATAGTTATATTGTAAATATTTTTATTTTTATGCAGAGAAAACAAAAGAAATTTTGTTCCCAAGGAATTCCCATAAAACACCTTCTCTAAAACTCTTAACATTTGATCTTACTTGCATTTAATTTTTAGTTCAAGTAAATCTAATAATTTAAAATTTGAAGTAATAACCACAACTACATATATTCCATAAAACTTACAACTGGGTGCAGCTTAATGCCTAACCAGTTAACTGGAAAAACCAGTTATCCAGAATACATCTGACAATAATTAATCTGGATAAATGGTTCTGTATAAGGTTGTATAGATCAATGATTCTATAGATTTTTTTAATAGAAGAATTATATTTTTTGTACATTTTAAAATATATGTGTACTAATTTTTTATATCTACATATTAGAAATTATAAAAAATTATAATGCATCAGTTTCAATATTAATACATCATATATAGATTTTAATAGTAGCATGATGATTATAATATAAATCACAATTTAATTACATTGTGATTCAATTGTTAAAGTAATAATATATGAATTAAACTACATTGATTTAGTGTTAGTTCATTTTTGATTCATTAATTTATTGTTTAACTTTATAATGTTTTAGTAATTTGCTGTCAATTTCATAAAAACATCTAATTTAATAAACATTTTTAAGTAATTGTAATTTTTTTCAACTATTTTATTCAGAAGCACAAAAATATTTAACCAATTATGTTTAAAATTTTACAAATGATGATTTATGAAACTTTTAGTTATTTTTTCAAAACTATATTAAAATAAAATTCCATGTTCGGCACAGTCAGATTAACGAAATTTAACAGAAATCTAAAATGAATATCTGAACATTATTTCAGCTGTGATCCTCATTTGAAACTGTAAAAAATATAGCACCACTACCAATAATAAAAAAAAAATAATTAAATAAATTATTTATTTTTAATGGTTTGTTTTTCATCTTAAGGCATGTGCCTATCTTCAGAGCCCCTTATTTAAAAAAAGGAAATTTTTTGTGAACACGAGTGTTTTTAGTTAAAACTCAAAATAAAAATATAAATTCAAATAAATTTTCAATGAAATTTTAAACTGCTTATCAAATTTAGGCAATAATTAATCACATTTTTGTAAAGACTTTTTTTATGCCAAATCTTCTATGTTCTATATTGAAATCTATTCAATATATTTAACTTTTTTTCCAACATTATATTAGTAAACAACTTGCCTGTGTTATGAAGCAAAATAATTGCAATACATCTTAATTTTCCTAACATTTACCAAATTTTGTACATAAAACATAACTTTTTATGTAAAAATGCATATTTTTCAATCATAATAGCTCTTAAATTAATATGTACATACTTACACATTATATTTTGCTTCAAAACATACCAATTGAAAAGCAGAACCTCATAACACAATTTTATTTCAATATGTTAAAAAATATATGGTATCAGTCTGTCTGTCCATGTTCATACACACTAATCTCCACTTTTTTTTTAATCCAACAATTTTACTTTGAATCTGAAATTCAATACAAGTTGAATGAAATTAAATTGATTGACATGATTTTAAATGTCTACTATATTTCAGTCAAGACACATTTAATTAAATGATCAATGATGTATAAATGAGGATAAGAGTTACAAAATTCGCCTTTTCTATGCTTTTTGAAATCGAGTTTTCACTATCGGTCTACTCCATTGATGAAACTGCATCAGAAAATTGCAACAATCTGGTTTTATTGAGTATTTCTGGCATTGTAAAATGTTGATTTACAATGAAAACCAGTCGATACAGTACAGAGATTTTTTGTTATGTTTGAAAATGTTACTTTCTGGATAAGGCAAATATTGAAACTCACATCATCATATACTATATACATATTATTTTTTTACACTACAAGTGTATTCAGTACTCAACTGTCAGTTTCAATATTTATCACAAAATTTTTTTAAAAACCAAGAATTTGTCCATCTTGTGGCATTCAAAAACTCTGATATTGAATTTTTATCACTATTTTTATAAAAGGAAATTTTCAAAAAGTACAGCATATTAGAATCGAAAGAAAATTTTTTTCACTCTAACCTAGTGTACATGTACATTTAGAGTAAATGGACAATTTGTTGCATCACAGCCTATGTAAATAGGTTAAAAGCATTTTATCAAGTTCTGTAAAGCTGACATAGATATCAACAAAAAAAGTACAAAATATTTCCACGATGGAAAATATTGTTGTCATCACTATTGTTTTCTCCACATTTGTTTAACAATGAAGCGATTTAACTGAATTGAGAGAGTGCAGTTCTTTAATGTGTAGTGCACAATAAAAAGACAACAAGGGCCATGGCAAGATATTTAAATCAAAATTATTAGATTTTATTTACAAAATGCATTTTTGTTCCGACTGTTTCATTTAAAAAAATTACATTTCACTCAGTAATGGCTTCAAATGATAATAATAATCATGAGATTTGTTTTTTGGTGCATAAATACCTTATTAACATGAAATTTTGTTTTTAAAAAAATGATACTGAGGTTTCGCCTGATAAGCCTGAAAATCAGTGTACAACTTGTTTTAGGGTTCAACCCTAGTTTGTTAAAGGGGGTAGACACTCAGCCTATAAATTCCCTTCACTAATGTAATATGTCTGGGATTTTGATGCATTTGTATATTTAAAATATCTCCTCCAGCAATTAATATTTTTAACTTGTAATTTTTGTAAATATTTTTTAAAAAAAGTCTGTTTTCCAAAATTTTCTAAAGTATATATTTTATTCTACATGGAGAAGCGTCAAAATTTTACACACAATTCGTCAGCTTTTAACACATAAAATATTAAATAAAGGATAGATTTTAGAAATGTTATGAGAACTAAGAAAAAAGAACCACAAATCCTTCAGGAAGAGTGCATAGAAAAGAGAAGTTAAAAACTTCTTGTTTAAATTTGAATATTTTTAAACTGTATTTTTGCATAAGCTAAGCTGAATATTAAGATGACTATTTATTACTATTTTTATTTGGGTAGCAGATTTTTCTGAAAAAGTTACTTTTAATTTCGGTATCAGTTTTGAAATTAAAAATACTTATTACTAGAAAATCTTGAGTGTTTAAAAATATTCATATTTAAATAAATTCAAAAACAACCTACTCAAATATTAACATGAGCTGTTGTTTTCAAGTGAGTGAAGAGTTCTAAATTTAAGTGGTCTTATATGTAAATTTCAAAAAGTTTAAAAGCAACACAAAGTTAAAAAATAAAAATAATAAATACGTTGTATCTATACAGAAATTTCAATAATATTAAATTAAACTATTTAAGAATAAATTGAAATAAGCAAAATTATCTGCAATAAATAAAACATTTTAATAATGCTTAAAATGATTCAATGATAAATCAGAAAAAATGAAAGTTACGACAGATAAATTTTCGTGCAATCATTATCAAATAGCAAATAAGTAGAATTTTTAATTGCAGTGTAACGAGACTACAATATCTTGTCATTAAAAAAAAAAGTTAGGTACAATAAATGTATGTTTTGAACTTTGAAAGAGAGAAGGGACTTTGAAGGGTATGTCTTTGTGACCTTAGCTGCAGTCTGTTATCTCAAATGATCCAAAAAAAGTATGTTTTAAAAGTTACTTGATATTACAAACAACAGAAGAGACATGACGCCAAAATAGAACGAGTCATGAGTTAGACCATGATTCATTTAAAGTGATTCTTGGATTAAAAATTCTTAAGGGGTCAGGTACCTTTGATCGATTAAAATAGAAGCAAAATTTGCATACAGTATTGATCTCAATATCTTTAAATCTATCGCTTTTAAGAACTTCAAATTTTTAACACATATTTAAATAATCTTCCTGTAACTGTTACAGGTCATGGAATATTTTTATACCTTCACCATAAAATTAAATTAAAAAATTACAAAAGGTCTTTTTTTCTCGAAGAAAAATCATACATAGTCTTGCGCGCAGCTTGACATGCATAAAAAATATCATAAAGACCTAAAATCACTTTATATATAAAGAAAAATAGTCAATAATCAAAATGACGAACCCTAGTTACTTTAAATTCTGTCTTTGTATAAAAAATACATAAAAATATGAAAAATAACAAAATTTAGCACTTTTTTTTGTAAATAAAAATTCATAACTTAAAAAATTCATACACAAAAGTGATAGTAGTTCGTCATTTTAAGCATTTATATGTTATGTAACTTCTGTAAAAATTTCATCAAATTCTACCCAACCATTTTCGAGCAATCATGCGCGCAAGTTGAAAAAATAGCATTTTGAGAAAATCCAATTTAAAGATAAAATTTCTTTTTAAAACATATTATGCAAAATATCTTTAGATATTTAAGTATACATATATTTATTTACTTACCTATTTATATAAAAACATAAATTCAATAAGTTTCATTATAAAAAAATAGTAAATAGTGTGCTATAAAACATGCAAAATGAATATAAATACACAAATAACATATACTGATACAACATTTTTCTATATATTTATTCATTATTTACAAAATTTTTACATGAAACTGGTAATACTTCATCATTTTCAACATTTATATGCTATGTAAGAGATGTTAATTTTTTATGACATTTTAGACAACCATTTCGGAGAAATCATGCGCGCAGTTGAATCGTAAACGTAAAAACGAAAATAATTTTTCATCATATCGTTCTTCTAAGTAACCATTCATTATCTAATAAATCCTTACATGACACTGATAACAATTCGTCATTTTCAACATTTGAATGTTTTGTATGAGCTGTTAATTTTTTATAAAATTTTAGCCAACAATTTCAAAGAAATCATGCGCGCTATTGAATCGTAAACGGAAAAACGAAAAAAATTTTTCCTCATATCATTCTTCTGAATAACCATTCATTATTTAATAAATCCTTACATGACACTGATAATACTTCGTCATTTTCAACATTTGAATGTTTTGTAAGAGCTGTTAATTTTTTATAAAATTTTAGACAACCATTTCGGAGAAATCATGCGCGCTATTGAATCGTAAATGTAAAAACGAAAATAATTTTTCCTCATATCATTCTTCTAAATAACCATTCATTATTTAATAAATCCTTACATGACACTGATAATACTTCGTCATTTTCAACATTTGAATGTTTTGTAAGAGCTGTTAATTTTTTATAAAATTTTAGACAACCATTTCGGAGAAATCATGCGTGCTATTGAATCGTAAACGAAAAAACGAAAAAAAATTTTCCTCATATCATTTTTCTAAATAACCATTCGTTATTTAATAAATTCTTACATGACACTGATAACAATTCGTCATTTTCAACATTTGAATGTTTTGTATGAGCTGTTAATTTTTTATAAAATTTTAGCCAACAGTTTCGGAGAAATCATGTGCGCTATTGAATCCTAAGCGTAAAAACGAAAATTATTTTTGTGAAAATTCAATTGAAAGAAAAGATTGACTTAGAAACTTATTATGAAACATTATTTTTAAGTATTGCAGTAATTTATATAATTATTTACTTATCTTATTTATACACATGAATTTAATAACTATTAAAAAATAAATATTGTGTACTAAATCAAGAAAAATAAAAGTAGAAATAAAAATAAATTTACCTTTACAAGAACAATACTACATCATCTGTTTACTTAGATTATTAGGTTGATAAACTTTTTAGAAGACTTGTGAAACAAAAATCTATAAATTCATTCTGATGTTTTCTATTGCATGACATAAATAAACCTTTTAGAAATTTGAACACTAATTTACATACATATACTTTGATAAGTATCATCGCATGGGATAACAGATGGAAAAAAACTTTGCTCAAAGATTTTCACAAAACTTAACACATTTAAAAAGCACCGGCACTGTAAATTTCACCTTCCTGCAAGAGAAATTTATCTTTCTGAGCAATTTCTTTCATTCGCTTACTTTTTCTTGCTTCTTTTGTGTTTTGAAGAAAGCGTAAATTAGAAGTTGCAATCCTTTGGTCGTCTAACTGTTTCAAACATCCTCGAGCATGTGCACCAACTGTCAAGCCAAATTCTTGCATTACATTCATTTTTCCTTGATTGCCATCATTAAACAAAATAACTGCTTCATTTGTAGCAATTTCCACAATCCTTTTACCTACTCCTTGTGTTTTTGGACATAATTTCCATATTAAAGAATTTATCGATTCATTGTTGTTCTGGGTCTTACCTCCTAAGCACCTAGACAGAAGTTTTGGCTGCGATAAGTCATTAAAAATTGGTTTTATAGTATCCATTACACTAGTCGGGACTGTGTTCTTGTGTTTAAATGTTTTAATGGTACCACAAGCAACTGCTTTATTATATTTGCACCAAGATTCACTTCCAGTAGGGCAAAATGAATGTAGAGGCTCGGCATCCGTTGAACGAGTATGAAAATATGCAGCCCAGATAGCTTTACGCATTTCATGTAAATTGTTTTTATTCTGTCGAATTGCATTTCCATAATAATCTGTTAGCTTAGCAATGATGTTGTCCGTAAGTCTACCTTTTCCTCCAAGTGCTTTACCTTCACTACATTTTACTTTGTTTTGTTTAAGTTTTCGTAAGCGTGTGCCCATTCTCTTTTGAATGTGACCCACGCATTCAATTTTTTCAACTTTTGTATCAGAACCATATGGGCTGGCCTCTGATATGGCTTGAAAAGTTTTGGCATCACCATCACCTATATATCCAATGTACTTCACATTTCTTGTGGCTTCTGAACGTTGAAATATTCGAACCATACCACTTAGTTCCATTTTTCCAGCAGATCCATCGTGGTTATTGAGGCAATCATTTTCATGGGTTTTTTTCCATGAATTATATTCATGCGTCCCTTTTTTTAGTTTCCATGTATCACATGACTTGCAAAATGAGGAAAGGACTTCAGTATCAATAACTTTGCCGCTTTTGTCACCAATGACAGTGCACACACCTATTCGTGAAGTATGACCCCGAGTTTTCCATGTACCGTCACCACTGATGTTTAAGCATGAAGAATCAGTCAGAGTTACTTCTTCTGAAGCTGCAGATATCATAGATCTTTCTGCGACAGATGCAGAGCATTTCTGTAGCACCTTTATCGCAGCATTGTAAGATTTTTTGGAAACCGGTTGAGGCAGATCCATGATTCCACAAAACAGTTTCATTGCTGCATACCCCAGTCCAATTGATCTAATGGCATAAATATATCTGTTGTTAATTTCTGAAATTTTGTTATTTTCGCCGATCTTCTTAGAATTCTTAAATTTAATAACTTCAGCACAATTTTCACATAAAATCGAAATTTTAGATGATAAGCCACATTCAATTTCTTCTGTTATACTTACTTCACCACCACAAGCTTTACAGCATAAAAATTTTTCCAGAATGGAAAACATGTGACTGACATCCATAATACGATATCCATCAAAGCTAGAATTATATTCAAACTCCTTGTTTACAGAAAGTTTTCTCTGTGAAGCACTGTTATTCAGTGAATCATTTTCACTTTTCGCCAACTTTCTGGTATATATATTACCAGTAAATTTCCTTTTTTTCGGTCGTATCCCAGAAGCTCTTTTAGGTGTGTTTTCGCTAAGAACTTCACTCATTGTAGCAGAAGATTATTAACGAAATAAATAAAATTAATTTAAAGCTAAAATAAAACTTATTCGCAAACAAATCACTATAAAAAAATCAGAAATTCAGCATCGAAAGAGTTAACAACACAACGTGCATAGATTTATTTCTAAATCAAGCTAAATAGCTTGAATCTAAAGTTGAAGTAGCAGTTGCTAATTTCTGCTTGATTTCCTGAAAGGAAATTGAAAATAAATAACCACAGAGTAAAGAAAAATAAGAGTAGAAATCCTTGAATCTTATCAGCTACGGCCGGCGCCTGCTGCGTGCAAAATGTAAACAAACAGTCTAGCCCTTTAAATATCGCTGTTTCATGAAAAGAGGCCTTACTATTTTGCCCATAACTTCGTTTCTAATGCGAATTTTTTTATGGGGTTTGTTTTAATATGAATTTAAAAGATTATACTTTCATATAAAGCAATAAAAAAAAAATCGAAATTTTGACCATTTGAAAGGTACCTGACCCCTTAATATTATTTAAAATTATCAATTAAACTGCTGCAATGGAAATATGGCTAGTACTTTTTTGCATTCGTTGGTTATTATGCTGGTTACCAGACAGCCATTAAACATTCTTTATTATAGAATCTAGGTTAAATTTCCTGAGTAATCCAAAATCAAATTGTATCTTATTTTTATACCGAGTACATATTTAAATGCAAAA
Source organism: Maratus speculifer (assembly GCA_964019185.1). NCBI lineage: Eukaryota > Metazoa > Arthropoda > Arachnida > Araneae > Salticidae > Maratus > Maratus speculifer. The sequence goes on along the minus strand of CAXHSM010001350.1, from coordinate 6,797,703 downwards.
TTCGCGAATTTTAAAAGTTCTCACTTTTTTTGTATGAATAAAATTTTGTTTTATTAAATAAAATTTTTTTTACCTTTTTTATTGCACCAGTTCTCCATTTATCGATTGATTCATTATTCATAAATGAACTATTTTTTATGATTCATTCATTGTGTTGGCATCTGTATGAACAAAATACGGACTTCTGGAACAAAATGATCATACTATCACCTTTCGACAGCACATCATCTGCTCTTCCCCACCACAGCTGTCTGCGATATGAGCATTAATTCTTTTTATCATCATGATGATCTCTGCTTAGATTGTCTCTGTTTCCATGGAAGTTAACGCAGGATATCACGCCCTCGTAGGTATTCCAATACCAATCGCTTTTGAGCCTTTGAATGATCACACTCGAATTTTTACAGTAATGTTTTTTTAAATCAATTTACTAAATCATTTTCTTTAGTGAAATTAATTAATTGTAAGATATGTTTCTTTAGTTATTTTTCTACAAAAAATTCTACAACTTGTAATTTGATCGTATGACGACAAAATTTAATTTTTGCTGACATTCATAGTTATTTAATCTGCACACAGCTCAGCTGGATATTTAGCTAGCCGAACACTTTTTTATAATTTAAAGATGTTAAAATTTACATAATATTTAAACCTTATGTCTTCTCTATTACATCCAGCTTAAATTCAGCTGTGTAACTTACGCATTTTCTTTTAGACATGATTCTTTAAATTATATATATTCCACGTGACAAATAAAAGAAGATTCAGCTAACAAATTATTAGATTGCAATTTTTAATCGAGATGAGTTGAAAAACTCTGTATTCTTCATAGAAGCATGTTGCTAAAAGACTAAACAAATATTCTTAAAAAAATCAAAGGCCACTCCCATTAGAACATACACGTCATAAGTGAAACAGTCACAAGCAGCGCTGCGAGTGGATTCCCAAACAGACAAATATTTAAAATGTTTACATTTTATAATTGCCGATAGAAATGAAAATCAGTTCTTCTTGAAAAGAATTTCATCAGATTATCCGCACTTTCAAGGAAATTTTTTTAATTTACAAGGTTTTTTTAACAGATAATCTGCAGATTATACACAGGAAAATATGGTAATTACTTTCATGGGGGGGGGGCCTCTAAAGAGAAGGGCTGGGGGAATTGCCCCCTCATAAGTCATGTCCTGCGTATAATGACATAAAATTTTGTATACAGTAGAGGACCTATTATCCGGAATCGTCGGGACCGATGGCTTTCCGGATTTTGGAATTTTCCGGATTTCGGGTCCGTCCGAAACCCGACACTCCTGCCCCCCCCCCCACCCCAAAATAAAACAAAAACACAGAAAAATTAAAAATAATAAAAAAATTATAGCACTGCTAACTAGAATATGAATGAAAAGTGTGCTGTATGAGAAGTCTGTGGAAAAAAACACTAATTTACAACTTTGACTCTTGTACTATAGTATAAAGTCTCAAATCCGGACATCCAAAATTCAGAGCTCTTCAAAATCCGGACATTTTGGGTGGACACATCTGGACATCCGGACACAACTGGCTATATATATATATATATTACCGTAAAATACCGTTAATCCGCCCCCCCCCAAACGTGACGAAAAATCGTAAAATAATTAGAGTGGGGCGCTTACACGGGATTTTTCCGCGATCGTTTCACAAAATTTGCATTTTTTGCGAGATATTTGCAAGATTTTTTCGCGATATTTGACGAGATTTGCAAGGTTTTATCGCGAAATATGACGAAATTTACAGGGTTTTATCGCGATACTTGACGAATTTGCAGTTTTTTTAACGACACTTGAAAAAAATTTGCGTTTTTTATGGGGATGAATCATGATGGAATGAATGAATCATGAATCTTTGAATGAATTTTGATACTTGAAGCAATACTTGAAAGAATTTGCGTTTTTTTTAAAAAAAAAAAACGTAAATTCTGTCGAAAAAACGTAGAAAAAAGGTGAATTTTGTAAAAAAAAGCCAAAAAGCATTAAATCTATTAAAAAATCTCGAAAAAACGTACATTTAATCAGAGATTCATGACTCATTCATTTCATCATGATTTATCCCGTCTCAATCGCCTTCATTTCCGGATTTCGGGTCCTTCCGGATTTCGGAATTCCGGATAATAGGTCCTCTACTGTATCGCAATTTACTTTTATGCTGATATTCATAGTTACTGATATTCATAGTTACATGTCAAACAAATACTTTATTAATTTACATTTTAAAGATGTTAAAATTTACATAACATGTATAACAGATAATTTCGTTCCAATAAACAAGGGTTTTTTTTTTGGAAGTAAAATACTGTAATTAGTGCATTATATGACCTATAAAAATTATGCTTTGAGTTACTAGATAAGAAACATTTTTGAATTGACAAAATTTAAAATTCCATGGTTGGGAACACAGTTTTTTTTACTCAAAAACTTTTATTTTAAAATTAAAGACATAATAAAACACTGAAACAAGTAAGAAAAATCACGCGTCAAGCATAGATTATGAAGCACTTTCCAATGCTTCATATTCAGGGAAACTTCGCTATTTAGGGAAATAAGGGTATAAAGCCAAATATGTATTTCAGTACTATTGAACAGCCCTGTATTTGATCTGTCAACTTATATACATAATATATAATGGGAAAATTTAGTTTAGCAAGAAAATGCCTAGTAGCTTGAAACTTCTTTTTCAGCAATTTATATTAAAAGAACCATATTTGAATACTTTGTTCAGCCTTGTAGTTTACCTGGCTGGTACCTTTATTATACATCAGTATTAAACTAAAATTTATTTTAAACTAAAACACTCTTAAAACAACTGAAATCACATTCTCATAAATTATCAATCATAGGCGTCCATGTACCCAATTCTTTGCATGGCCTTATATATTATTTTATATATATTTTGCAAACATTTCGCAGTAAATTTAATGTAGTTCAGCATAAAAATGCATAGCTTAATTAAGAACCACCTTTAACTAATTTATGTTTATATTCAGTAATGTTGGAGAGCTGTTTTGGATTGCCTATATATTTACTACAGCATTTATACACACCATATAATGTGAAACTTATACACGCATATCATAATTAAAATGCATTTCAGATTTCATCCATCCATCAGCCATCATCGAATACATATACAGTACTTTGGAAAGAATGTACTTTTTGAAATCTTTTGTGTGTCCCTGTGAATATTATGTAGTACTTCATATTGGGCAAGGCACAGTATCATATAATTTATGTTAGCTTCAGTGAATACATCAATTTTATTATACATGAAACAGTTTAATATATTTAAAATATGTCACACACCACTTTTACAATTATCTAATGGAATTCTTTTGTGTGGCCCTGTAAATGAATAATAGCTGTATTTTCACTGCATATTTTAATCCATATAAATTCTAATATGTTTGATAGGATATAACACCTTTAAAATTCTTTTGAAATGATTTTTACCCATAGGCTGTAGTGTAATGGGAAACTTTTGACTCTCCTTGTAGATAAACTAATCATGGTAGAAACTTCATTTTCAATAGGGTTTGCGCTAGCATAAATGTCAATAACGTCCTAAAATTCCATGGCAATCTGGTTATATTAACGTAAGTTAAAGCACAGATAGACGGCCAGTATAAGCAAATACATAAGCACTTTTCAACTTTGTTGGAAAGTGCTAATAAAAAATATATAAATAATACAATTTACTTAATTTAAAATAACTCATATATTGTACACTATCTAGGCTAAGTCAGGAACAATCAATGATACCAATTGCATTGATTTAATTAATCCTTAATTTTTTATTGCTTGTTAGCTTAGCAAACCTAACAAGAACAATAATGTAATAATAATAATACTAGCTTATGAGGGGTTTGTTTAACAGTTTATTTTTTTGTAATTTATGACCTAAATCATTGTTTGTTTTGTGACTCATTGTTTTTTCAGTTAATTAAAACAAGTAGATAATATCTTGTTCCACATTAAAGAAATATTTTAAAATCAAAGAGATATTTTAAAAAAACTGAAAAAAAAAAAAAAAAGATAGCTTTGTATTACTTATTTGACGGGCAGGAATTAGAGCAGAAAATATAATAATACAACTTTTTTAATGGTGACATCTCAGGAAAAATTTAAAATGTTCCAGTTCCTTTTGATTTAGTAAGAAAATTTTCAAATGCACCAAAAGAAAAAAATTAGTCTGGAACAGGTGATAATTTAGGTTATATACACATACAGGTTGTTACTAAAATTTTGGAACAAATTGACGTGATACACACAAACATCTTTTAAATAAGAAACAACTTCTAAATTCTCTTATTTTAGCAAAAATACAATACATTTAATTAAATGAACAGAAAACAACGTTGTGAAAAGAAAACCAAACTTAAAAGACAAGATTTCATAAATTACAGTCTATTAAAAACACAGTCCATCATTATTTAAAATGTGACATTGCGATATTATCATATTATAATAATAAAGTAAAATATTTTCTTATGTAAAAAAAAAAAAAAAAAATTCTTTAAAAAAAGATGTACAAATTTTGCACGTTACAAAAATAATCAGCGCGATATAAAATATATTTATTTACAGAAGAAAAAATGACAATTTATACATATTTTCTTACGCATTTGCCATTTTTTTCCCTTATATATACAACGATCATTTGGGTGCATGTATAAATTTGGGAAAAGCACTTTACGAACTACAATTTACATACTATAATTATAAATAATGTATATTTTAAAACTTACTTTATTCTAATTGTTACATTCTCAAAACTAATCATAAGAAGCAAATGCACAACCGGATCAAAAACCAGAAAAACACTACCACAGGAAATATTTTGATAAAGAGACGCTAACAAAATGAATGAACAACAGTGGAAGAATTAATTCATGAATAATGATTCAATCACTGAATTTGAAACTATTAATATAATACATTTATTTATAAAAAAAGAACAAAAACATTAGTAAGAATTCGCGAATTTAGCTATTAAATACAATTTATTTTCACTGTTCAATTCATATTTCACCATTATCGAGATCAATGAATGATTCCTTTTTAATTATCGTATTGTTAAAAGTCACGATTCATTCTTGCATTGGCGTCTTATGTTTTATCTTATCTGATGTATCAAATAGCTTTTAAAATATGAATTTATTGATCTCACACTCATTATTAAATAAGTAAATGTTAAGATAGTTTTTTTAGTTACTCTTTAACTAAAATTCTGCAATTTGATAGTATGACCATACAAAAATTCACGTATTGGAACTTATATTCTGCCGATAATTATTTAAAGTATTATTAAAATGTTTATTTATTTATTTGTATTTAGTTAGGTGAGTATTATTCATATTTATATTCCAAACAGGGAATTCGTCTCAATTTTTATTAACGATTCATTTAAAAGATTGTGTTGCTCAATTTGATTGTATTATGTTCTATTGAAAGTAAATATTTTTAAATAATTAATCTCATGCTGAAGATGTTATATAAAATTTATTAAAGTATAAAACAATTTACGAAACCAAGAATGTGAAATTCCAATGTCTTCATGATATTGGATCCCTTGCCAATAAGTATTGTAGTTGCACTAATTAAGAAGAAAATGTTTCATTGTTTTCTTTCCTTTACAAAACTGGTACTTGTCTATTCTCATGGTGAGAAATTAAACTGTAACTTCTCACCATGTTACTAGTTACAGGATTTTTTTTTTTTAATCTGATATAGTTCCCTCATTAAATACAGTTGAGCAAGTATTTATTATGTAATACCACTTATTTAGTATTATGTTTTTTCGATTGGAACTAAACAGGAAATTTATATACAGTCAAAGATCTATAATCCGCACAAGTTGGGTCCAAAGGTTGCGGGGATTATGGAATATTGCGGATTATAGAGAATAATGGATTATGCGTCATTTTATTATTCTTAGACAGCATTTTAATTCTGTAATCAGTATAATAAGGAAAGATAAATATGAAATCTAGGAATTAATTTAATAAGTAATTTAAAAAAAATGCATTTTTAAATTTATTTTATTTAAAAAAATTACATATATGTGCTTCTATCTGCATGTCGTTTTCACATTCACACTTTATCCTGCACATTTCTTAATGATTTGAAGTTAAAATTTAGACCGCTTCAGTCAAACATATAGTTCGCTTATAACGCTCCACAAACTTTAAAGTTTGTACTAAAGTAAACCGATTTTTCATTAAAAGACTTAAAAAAAAAAACACAAGCAACCAATTTACATAGGGCAAACTCAAGCAGAAGTCGGAGTGGTCACCGCACTCACGTGGAACTATTTACAAACATTAGCAATGAAAAAAGCGCCACCTTTCTTTCATTACAAACGCAAATTACTACGCTTTCCGCTTATTCATTTTGCACCTTGCATATGCATTAGTAATAAAATCATTATAAAATCAAAATAAAAATAAAATCAAAACTAGATGACATGTGAGCCGCAAATTCATAAACATCAACTCATTAACTGTGCTTGTTGCCAAATTAAGAATGTAAATAGAATGGAAAGAGCTCCCCGACTAAAGCTTAGTTTCTCAAAAGATTGGATCTTGAGAAATCAATCAGAGTTCGCCTGTAGTTGAAGGTTCCTGTTTGCCTTTCCTGATGTTAGCGAAACCTCTGCAATCAATGATTATGATTGGTTACATTGATTTGACTTTCCCAACCCCTAATATCTAGTTCTAAGGTTGTGCTGTAGTGCTACTAGGAAGCCCAACAAGCACACAAAACAGTACGTTTTCATTGGTTATTTACTCTCCTGAACTTAGTTGGCATTTCGAACATTCAGTAAGCTTAGGTGCGTTCCGTAATACAGATTAGTTTTTTACTGCTAATAAAATAAAAGAGTAAATTTTAAAAATAATGCATGTTTTATTATGATTTTTATTAAATTTTTTATTATTTGTTTAAAAAAATCTTTCTTTTTTATCATGGATTTGCAAATTTTCTTGACTGTTTATTTCATTGTTTACATTCATAAAGTAACGCGGATTATGGAAAATTGCGGATTATGGGTACGCGGATTATAGATCCTTGACTGTATATTATAACGTGTCTCCTTTCTTTGTTATACCGTAAAATACCATTAATCCGCCCTTCCTGATCAAACGCCCCCTCCCCACTTTACAAAGAATTTGAAATTTTCAAAAAATCCCTAGAAAGCGCCCTCCCTCCCGATTCTCAAAGGCGATTGAGAGCAAGATCAATCATTTTGAAATGAACGAATCATGAATCTTTGACGAAATGCGTGTTTTTTCAAGATTTTTTAATTGATTTCATGCTTGTTTTGGCTTTTTTTTACTAATTTCTCCTTTTTTCTGCATTTTTTTGACAGAATTTATGTTTAAAAAAAATAAAAACCAAATTTTTTCAAGTATAAAAATTCATGATTCATTCATTTCATGATGATTCATTCCTGTAAATTTTGTTGAAAGATTGCGAAAAAATCCCGTGTAAGTGCCCTCCCCCAACTATTGTATGATTTTTCTTTTTGTTTGGGGGGGGCGGATTAACGGTATTTTACGATACTTATTTATTTCATTGCATTCATTGAATAAAATTTCCCGTTGAAAAAAAATGTTTGTGAAATTTGAATAAATCTAGAAAATTGTCACTTACGTGGGTACTTATAATCTTGCACCAATTGTGCCAAACAAAATTATTTGTTACAAATGGGTTATTTTAACCATCTTTGTGTCCTTTTCAGAACATTTTTTAAAACTCAGAATTACCTCCAGAATAGCAATGCTTAAATTCTCTGATATCAGTGGCACAGCAGAGGGGAGGGGGTGATTCGTCCCGGCTGTCACCCTCTAAGACATCTAATGTGTGGAACTGTGACATCTAATTTCTTTTCACAAATCTATGTATTTATATGTATCTTATAAAATGTTGAAAAGTATTCTAAAATAAAATGAAATTTCTATTGCCTGACACAACACAATTAATTCACATACTTTTTTTTTTTTTGAAACTGTGAATTTTTTCTAAATGAAGTATGAACAAGAGAACCGAAAACAACCTATCCAACAAATGGGTAGCAAAAGCAAAGTTTAAAAAAAAGACTTATCTTCTACATACAGACACCATATTGATTTACATAGATTGTGGGTTCAGTTTTGAGTCTCCCCTGTGATTTTTTTTTATGTTGGAGCACAAAAGGTAAATAAGGAATGGTATGGTCATTTGTTTTAATAATGTAGGCTTGTGATTAAAAAAATGTGATGGATGTGGCAGGGGGTGGTGTCACCCAGATAAGTGGGGATGACACCATTTACATCTGCCCTATTTTGGCTACGTTACTGTCTCATATGCTTAATTATTGGAAAGTTGAATAATCACATTTTTTTATGTGTATTAAATCAAAGGATCAAATGTTGTCCTGGTGCAGACAGTTGAGGGTGCTAGTCACTCAGCAGCTGATTTCCCCTCGGTAATGTTAAGTCTATGGGTGTTTGATGCATTCTTATATTCAACATATCTCTTTAAGGAATTAATATTTTTAAGCTCTGCTTTCAGTGTTCTCTTTTTAAAGAATGTCACATTCTTCTTTAGTTATGAAAATATTTCTAAAATTTATGCTGAATTTAATATTTTATGTTTTAAAAATGAAGTAGAAGTTAAATTCATATAAAATTTAACACAGATATTAGAAATATTTTGAAAACTAAGAAAAAAGAGACATCCTTTAAGAAGAGAATAATAATAAAAAAAAAAACTTAAAAGTATTAATATCTTAAGAAGACATTTTGAATACAAAATGCATCAAATGCCTAAAGATTTATCATTACACGGAATAATTTGCACACTGAGTGACTAGCACCTTTAATGAAATTTGGTGTCAGTCAGTGTAAATACAGACTTTTGAGTTTAAAGTTCTCCAATAACTGCTGAAAAAATACATCAAATTCTGTAGAATAAAATGATGATGCATTTTTTTCATTCCTTTAATCTTATTTTATTTTTTATCCTTTCTCACTTTTCAGTGTTATTATTTGCTTTAAATAAAGTTACCATGAAATTTGAGAAAGGAATCCCATGGAGTCCCAAGGTTTGACCATTCCCTCACCTTTCAATGCTTCAAATATTGTCAAATGTGGGGGCAAATGATTATAAATGAAATATTCTGGAAATTTTGTGCAATACTAACTCTTAACATTAATCTCTGTTTACAGAAATTAATTGGTACATGATTAAGATGCATTTCATGAATTTTTAAAGCAAAAAAAAATGTTCTAAAGGACTTCAAAAATAAACAAAAAGAAAAAAAACTATTCAAACATTATTACATGAGAGTGTTTGCAATCTCAAATTGTTTGAGTGTGAGAAAAATAAAATGTCTAGCTATAAACAAACAGAAAAAATAATTGAAATAAATAAATAAAAAAAACTTGTTTTCTTATTGTTCACAATATAATATGAATTTTATTTACTTTTGTTATTTTACTTACTCCAAAGTAAAGAAAAATTGTGTGGCTTCCATTTTAAAAATTAATTGCAATAGTTTTTTATGTTTTATATGTAAGTTTTCATGTGTTTTTAATTTTGCTTTTCAAGGTATTATAAAGTAATTAAGAGGGTTGATAGAAGGCATCAGGAAGATGAAACATTACCATCTGAGACATATATACAATATATGTATACCATAAAATCCCGTTAATCCGCCCTTCCCCACTTTATAAAAAATTTGAAATTTTCAAAAAATCCCGAGTAAGCGCCTTCCCTTCCCATTCTCAAAGGTGATTGAGAATGGGATGAATCCTTGATGAAATGTGCATTTTTTTTATTTTTTTATTAATTTCATGCTTTTTTACAAATTTCTTCTTTTTCTGCATTTTTTCGACAGAATTTATGTTTTTTTTTTTTTTTTTTTTTTTTTTATCCAAAATTTTAACAAGTATTGCTTCAAGTATCAAAATTCATGATTCATTCAAAATTCACGATTCATTAATTTCATCATGATTCATTCCTGCAAATTTGTGAAATGCACGCGGAAAGATCCCGTTTAAGCGCCCCCCCTCTAATTATTTTACGATTTTTCGTCACGTTTTGGGGAAGGGGTTGCGGATTAACGGTATTTTATGGGACATATATTGTATACAGTCCCTGGCCAAATTATTTGACACACTCATATTTTCTTGTGTCGAATCATATTACAAGTTTCATAGAGATATTACTATGCCAATAGTTACAATTGATTATATACATCATCTGTTGGATTATAATAAATTAAAAGCATGCCAATGACTTTAAAATTATTTATTTTTGTAAATTAAATTAACAATTGCTAAAATTGTAAAATTAAAAAAAAATTGCTAAAATTGTAAAAATTTTTTGGAGTCTCTTTTGGCGGCAATCAGTGCCTCTATTCTTCATGGCATGCTGTTACTACAAAATTGAAATGTTTCTTGAATGTGTGAGTGATGTTTCCAGACAAGGATAAGTTTTTCCATGAGCTGTGTTTTGCTCGTTATGAGCTCTTTGTCCAGTTTTTTCTTCATTAGCTCCCATACATTTTCATTGGTATTCATGTCTGACGAATTACCGGGAGCAGTTCAACACCAGGATATTTTTTTTATTGAAAGTAGACCTTGACGGATCGTGCTATGTAGCAAAAAGCTTTACCTTGCAAAAATACAAATGGCTCTTCATTTGGAAACCATCATTTTAGCTTTAGAATAAACCGATTTTGAAAACCTCTTTATATTGGTCTGGAGAATTGAATAAGAAGTCATAACAAACAAAACCCAGCTCATAGAAAATCTTATCCATATCTGGAATCGTCACCCACGCATACAAGAAACTCTTCAATTTTGTATTAAAAGCATGCCGCGAAGAATAAAGGCACTGATAGCCGCCAAAAGAGGCTCCAAAAAATATTGACATTTTTTGAGCTTCAAGTTATAAATTTTGCAAATTCAGCCATTTTTCATTTAATTTGTAAAAAGAAAAGTTTTAAAGTCCTAGGCATGTTTTTTATTTATTATAATCCTACAAATGATGTACATAATTAATTGCAGTTATTCACACAGCAATATATCTATGAAGCTAGTAATATGATTCAACACAAGGAAAAGGGAGTGCATCTAATAATTTGGCCAGGGACTGTATATGTATACCAGATAACCAAAAAGTGCCAAAAATAAATTATAGATGAAAATAAAGAATGAAATATATAGTGTTTTAAAATTAAATATTAAATTATGATTATAGCGAGAAGAGTCAATTTAGAAATCCTTAAAGACAGTTTGAATATACATATATACATTTTCTTTTATTTTTATGTTACTCAGTTAGATTGTTAAAATTTTATTAATCTTGCAATTTTTTTTTCTTGCCAATCTTACAATGTTATTTAATATTTTAACGTTGCAATGACCTATTTAAATCTTTATAACTGAATGACTAATTTAAAATATTTTTGCAAGAATTAATTAAGATTTGTTATGTAGAAAGTTTCAGAATTTCTGTTATATTATCTTAAAAAAAGTAGCTATTCCATAAACACAAACACATCAGTACAGATAACAAAATCTCTTGCAATCAGGTCTAATATGATCAAACTTAGTCAATAACAGATACATTTATTTATGAGACAACATTAAGTAGAAACCTTTCATTTCACAATGAAATTAAATTTTAATTAATAGGGAAAATTAGGAAGGAAGGGACACTTAAAAAAAAAAAAAAATAAGAAAATCAATTTTGTTTTACACAAAAGCAAAAATTTCAATGCATAGTATACAAGATGACATACTTTTTAATGTCTCTGAATAATTTAGAAACATAACATGTAATAACAATTATACAATTAAGGAAATTGTAAATTTCAAAATGTGCCCCATACCACCCTACTAGCAGGAAAGTATGGACAGCTATGAAACACAGTATCATAAGGCACAAATAATTTATTCTTGTCTACATATAGAGTTTAACAAAGATTGTAGGTTGATAAATCTATCTGAAATGCAAATACTGTACACCCTCAAATCCACACAGTCTGGAAGCAGAAGTTGTGTGAATTTTAGAATTTTGTGGTTTTTTGGTCATTGCTTTGTTTATATTTTTAAAAAAATAATTTCAATGCAATTCATATTGCAATTGAGATTATAAGAATTCTTACAATATAATAAAATATTAAAATAATTAAGCAATTTAATAAACTAAAATAATAAGAATTTAACTAATTTTTTAAAATAATTAAAATATTAAAAGCAAAGATCAAGTAAATAATCAATAAAGTTTAGTTAAATATTCATTATAAACACACATTAAGACACAAAAAGTCTATAGTAAGGCTACATATAGAATCTAATGAAGACTGTTCACTGATAAATGTATTTGAAACACAAATAGTAACCAGACTGTGTCATCAATTGCTTGTGGAGCTTAAAATTTTGACAAAAGTCTGTCTTCTCAAAACTACTTATGACAAGTTGTGAAACAAAATCACATTAATGACGTGAGTATCATTAAACCAATCGATTATGTTACATAACAAATTTTTCATCGGTAGTGGTAATGCAAAAAGAGAATGTCTGTGTCATAGTATCGAATTCCAGTGTCTTCATCTCTGGAAGTTTTTGAAAACAAACAAAACAAGTAAGCAAAATCATGCGTTAAGCATACATTATGTAATCCTTTTCAACATTTCCTAAATCTTTAACGAAATTAGTTATTTAAAGAAATAAGGTTACTGTCTATAGCGAAATATGTAATCCAATGCTTCTGAATGGTTCTGTATTTGATCTGTTGGTTAATATATTTATTATATAATGGGGACTGTTATTTTAGCGAGAAGATGCTTAGCAGGGTGAAATTTCTCTTTCAGCAATTTATACTAAAAGATAGAAACTAGGGATGCAACGGATATCCGGCATATCCGGCTGATTTTTTAGTATCCGAAATATCATCGGATATCCGAATCACAATCACCGGATATCCGACTTCTCTATCGGATAATCTGGTAGAATGCAGCAAAGCAAATATAGATGAATAACAGTAATCGTTTGATCTCAAACAATGCCTAAAAACTTTTGTTTGCAATGCAAAAGATGAAATGTTATAATAAGTTAGTTTTAGTATCCGAAATATCATCGGATATCCGAATCACAATCACCGGATATCCGACTTCTCTATCGGATAATCTGGTAGAATGCAGCAAAGCAAATATAGATGAATAACAGTAATCGTTTGATCTCAAACAATGCCTAAAAACTTTTGTTTGCAATGCAAAAGATGAAATGTTATAATAAGTTCCCTATCAATGAGTAAAAGGTAATTCTCAAAAGTTTAAAGAATTGCCAGCTTTCCTACGATTTATATTTAAACGCTGTAATAAATTCAAGAATTTACGTTTATATCTTTTAGAAAATTGTATCTTTACTTCCAGATTGTAAAACAAAATTTGAAGTCAAAATAGCAAATAAATCGTTTTTGCAAAAATGTATAAAGATAGAAAACCAACATTTAGAAATGCACAAATGATGTATGAAAAGGTAGCAAACAGCTGTTTTGAATCTACTTTCGAGAATCTTCATCAGGACAAAACTCAGCATCCTAGAAAAAGCTAAGTTGAGCAAAGTGACAGAGAAGCACAGGCCAAATTACGGGAGCAAATGGTAGATTCAAAATGGCTGTTTACTACCTTTACATGCATTATTTATGCATTTCTAAATGTTGTTTTTCTGTCTTTAGTCTTTATAAAATTTGAAGTTGTTTATTAAACTATGATTTTATTAATTTTCTTTCTTTCTTTTAATTTAAACAATGGGTTAATTGGTTTTTAAGTTAAACAACTAAACAGACCTTTTTTTACTTTCTTCCATCCTTGATGGAAGAAAGTAATGTTATCAATTTTTTACGACGAATTTACATGTTTTAGGGATCCAATATCCCAAAAACATGTTTATTCAAAACCTCTGTTTGTCCCAGTGTCGCCATCATATGCTCATACCATCAAAATGTGTATGAAGTTATACATAGAATGAATCAAATATTCTGTTTTTGGCATGTTTTTGGCTGTAGCCAGCACGTCCATATTCATTATGGAAATATTTCGCTGTAAGGCAGTGCTGTAATCACAATTTTTGCGCCAATTTCATTATTCTACCAACAAACACTGTATGAAGTCATGCATAGAAATGAACCAAATTTCTTTGAATATTTTCTGGGAAAGGCTGTTAGGTCTTCTTTCAATTCAAAAATATTTCGCCGGAAGATGGTACTGTAATAATGATTTTTAGCTCAGAGGCTATCAAAACCTGTGAACTTATGTGCTCGCCCGTTCTGTATGTATGTATGTAAATGCGTAATGCAGTAACTCATGATAAAAATATCTGATTAACTTGAAATTTTAAATATAGGTATATTCTGATAAGGTGTTTCCCTGATTAATTTTGGGAATTCATTTGACAAGTATAAGTGGGGGAACGGGGGCTAATACTCTTCCCCTTAATTTATATCAATCATTTTTACATCCAGAATTATCAATTTTCATTCAAAATTTAAGCCTAGGATCATTCTGATGAGGCGCCTCTGTGATTAGTATTAGGTACTCATTTGATAAGTATAAAGAGATGAAACAGGGGCCTAATTCCCCACCCCTTATTTCGATAAATGGGTCTTTTATGCAGATTTATCAGATTTCATTCAAATTTTAGACATAGGATTTTTCTGATGAGGGCTCCACCATGATTAGTTTTGGGAGTTCATTGGATAAGTATAAAGAGACGGAATTGGGAGCTAATTCTCCAATCTTAATTTTGATAAATGGGTTTTTCATACAGATTTATCAGATTTCATTCAAATTTTAGACATAGGATCATTCGGATGAGGGCACCACCACGATTAGTTTTGGGAGTTCATTGTATAAGTATAAAGAGGGGGAACGGGAGCTAATCCCCCGCCTTTAATTTAGATAAATGGGTTTTTCATGTAAAATTCTCATATTTCATTCAAATTTTAGACATAGGATCATTCTGATGAGGACACCTCCATGATCAGTTTTGCGAGTTCATTGGATAAGTCTAAGAGGGGGGAAATGGGAGGTGACTACCCCCGCCTTAATCTAGTTTAATGGGTTTTTCATGCAGAATTTACAGATTTACTTCAAAATTTCGATATAGATTCATTGTGATAAGGCATTTCCTTGATTTTTTTCAGAGTTCATTGGATATTTATAAATGGGGGATTGGTGGGACTACCCCTCTTAATTTAGGTAAATGATTTTTCTTGCAAAATTAACAAATTTGCTTTAATTTTTGAATACAGGTTTATAGGGATAATATGCTTCCGTAATTAGCTGTGAAGTTCTTGTTAAGCATAAAAGGGATACAGGCGATTACCCCAACCCCTCTTAAATTTGGTAAATGAGTTTTTATGCAGAATTATCCGATTTGCTTTAAATTTTGGATGTACATTCTTTCTGATGAGGCGAATCTCAGAATAGTTTTGGAAGTTTAATGGTTAAGTATAAAGGGGGATAACTCCTCTTAAATTATATAAATGGGTTTTTATGAAGAATTATTCAATTTGCTATGAATTTGGATGTAGGTTTTTTATATGATAAAGCATATCTCTGATTAGTTTAGGGAATCCAATGATTAAGTATAAAAAAGGAAAATGGGCGGGAGCTATCCGCCCCTCTTAATTTGTTTTTCGAACAGCATTAACCCTTGAAAATATGAGGCTGTAATATACAATTAGTATGCGTAGCCTGTGAGCTCAATGCCATCAGTTTAAGAGAGCAATATTCTTTTTATTATAATTAATTTTTTTTCATAATAATTTTATACAGTGAATTAACGGTTCGTGCAGCAGTAGGAACTTCGTATCTTGCTAAAACTGGCTATTCCCAAATAGCTGATGTATAACAGAATAACAAAAATACATTTTAATAAATATCATATCGAGATTAACTCATTCTTAATCTAATTAATTGACTGCAGCAAAAATTCTAGATTAAAATAAAAGTTAGTATAATATTGAAGTAGTATTAATATTTTGTAATATTTTTTGAAACATTGAGATCGACGAAATAGAAGAGAGCTTTGGGATTGATGCATCCAACTAGTTATTTTCGTGACTTCATTATAAATATTTAAAAGTTTTTTTTTTCGCTTATAAATTTTAAACTGATTTAACTTAAAATAAAATTAAATGTAGCTTAAGGTAAACAGTATTAAATAATGAAAACATGAAAAAAATTAAACCTATGTTTGGAGATAATTCTTCAACCATTGGTATATTAGTAAGACATTTTATGTTTGCATTATAAAAAGGTGCTATGTATTTCTTTATGAAAATACTTTACAATTATAGACATGTGTAAAATTTGTTCTAAAAATTACCAGCATTTCATTGTACAAATTATTAGCAATTATCAGCAGTTCATTGACAAATAGGCAGGGTATTTAAATTTTTGAATTTCAGGACAGAATAGCAGGATTCATGCTTTAAAAAATCTTGTGGGCAAGACATTCCTGTTTCTAAAAAAAAAAAAATTACTTTTCGAATTTTTTTTTTTTGTGAAGTGACGATCAGGTCTCAGGACTGACTGACTATTTTCGTGATATTTTCCACTATCGATTGACAAATCTCACAGTTTGCTCTTACAACAATTATACAAAATTGTTTTTCTGTGTCTGACTGTAATTTTTCTCACAAATTATTCTTGTTTGCTTGTCACACAAAATTTTGCATTTTTTTTTTTTTTCTGGAGACCAACTGGCAAATTTCACAATTTATTTCTCTTAACAGATTGACAAATTTAGTTATTTACTCTGCGACTGATTGGCAAATTTCCCTTTTTGTTTTTGTGACATTCTGATGAAATTAACAATTATTTTGCTGTGTTCAGCTGAAAAATTTGTGTTTTGTCTTTGTTATTGGCTGACGAATTTCATGATATTTCCTTGTGACAGATTAACAAATTTCACGATATTTTACTGTGATTGATTGACGAATTCCGCTATATTTTTTACTGTTCAAGTTCCCTCTAAATTCAAATTTTTTCAGACAGGTCAACAATTTTTAAAAATTTACTTTTACCATGGTGGACAAAATGAGCGATATTTTTTCTATGACCGATTTACATATTTTGTGATTTTTTTCCTGTGCCGAAGCAAGAAATAACTAAAAGGACAATAATGGTCACTAGAGTCTGAGGTTCTGGAATTAGCACTAAACAAAATGAGATTAAATCTTGTGTTGCTCATTGGAAAAAAAGAAAACATGTTTTTTTACAATTAATGGTTCAACATTAGATGTTTCATTTTTCAAAATCATCGCACATTTCCTCATTAGTGGGCTCAATAATCATACCTTTTTTTTATTATTATTTAAAAGACGATCTTTCATACGATGTTTCTGTTTGTATTTGTTTTTTTCCCATATCTTATAATTTGCACCTGCACATTTTGTAACTTTTCTACTCTCTTCTTTATTAACAATGAAATTTTGATTTCCTATTCAAATAAAAATTCTTCTAAATTTAAAAAAGTACGTAAAATAAATAAATAAAATGTGGACATCCATTGCCCAAAGCAAGATGTTTAAATGTTTCCCAATGAGTTATTGAAAATCATTAAAAGCATCATTTTTATGATCAAAACATGATTTATGTAATAAGTAATATTAATTATATATATTAAGTAATATTACATATGTCACGGATTAAACATTAATATCCCTGGACGAATCATAAACAAAATAAAATGCGGACACCACAAGGTCCATTCTTCAGCGATAACAACAACCGTTTTCCAAATGATAAAAAAAAAAATGATGAACTTCAAGGAAACAATTTAAGTAGTTGTGCGTAGTTCAGAAATTAGGACATGACTATATTAAATAAACCACTTCTCATGTAATAGAAGAAATCTACTGACTATGTCATTTTCGGAATTCCTTATGGGTTTAAAATTCAAATGCATAGTTGAACATAATTCAATTAGCTAAAATGCTAGAGATTATGGTATTGACGATACTTCCACTAAGTGATGTACAATCACAGAAGGATATTGACGATACAATCACCTACATGCATTATTCTCGCAAGCAAATTAAAAATGAATGCACACCAGATTTTACAAAATTAAGAAAAAAAAATCAAAAACAAGTATTTCCAATAATTTAATGTATTAGAAAAGTTGCTCTGTTCTGTTTGTCAAAAGTGTAACCTATAAAAGATTCTAAACCACACAAAATCTAAATTAAAAAATTCATTTAGCAACTCAGTTATTAATTGTCCATAACATTCAGTAAAAATTGAAAAACAGATATGATATATAAAGCTTGATTCTTTTCCTTTGTTTTAATTAAAATAAACAATTTGGATAATTATCTTGAGTTGTTGATATAAATTATTTCAATGGAAATTTGTCATGTCGGTATAAATTGTAAACATTTAAGTGGCAAGTAAAAAATAATAGGGTTTAAAAAATATTTTTTTTCCCTCTTATATAGTTTAACTCCCCTGCTTTTACAAATGTTATGAGGGAAACTCTCTCCTCCTGGGGAAACCTGAATTTCAAGCCCTGATGGTCAAAGATATATAGTTTCTGAAAAATATATTTCAATACATTTAAAATATTATAATTGTGTGTGAAACATGTTTGCAATTTATTATTTGAGATAGCAATGGATAAAGAAATAAACAAACATTCACCATAACTAAAAACATATTTAGTACCGGATATCCGAATCCGGCAGTCAAATCGGATATCGGATATCCGGTATCCGATATCCGGCAAAATCAGTATCCGTTGCATCCCTAATAGAAACATACGTGAATACCATTTTTCAGCCTCATAATTTACTTTGTACCTTTATTACATGCCAATATTTAGCTAAAATTTATTTGAAACTAAAACTCTCATAAATTATCATTTATAAGCGTCCATGTATCCAATTTTTTGCAAGGCCCAGTATATCATTTTATCCATATTCTACAAATATTTCTTAGTATTCTGAATGCAATTCAGTGTAAAAATGCATAGCTTATTTAAAAACCACCCTTAAGTTATTTATGCTCATATTAAATAACATTTGGGAGCTCTTTTGTATAGCCTTGTATATCAACTACAGTCAAAGTTCTATAATCCGCACAAGTTGGGGCCAAAAATTTTGTGGATTATGGAATATTGCAGATTATAGAGCATTATGGATTATGTGTCATTTTATTATTCCTAGATGGTGTTTTAATTCTAATCAGTATAATTTGAAGAAAAAAAAAATAAATATGAAATCTAAAAATTAATTTAATAAGCTATTCCAAAAAATGCCTTTTTTAAAGTTATTTTATTAAAAAAATTGTGTGCATTTAAATAAAAATAACTACATAGGTTCTGCAATACAGTTTCTTTTTTACTGTTAATAAAATAAAAGAGTTATATTTTAAGTTATTTTATTAAAAAAATTGTGTGCATTTAAATAAAAATAACTACATAGGTTCTGCAATACAGTTTCCTTTTTACTGTTAATAAAATAAAAGAGTTATATTTTAAGAAAAATAAATGTTTTATTATGTTTTTTTTTTTTTATTATTATTTATTTTAAAAAGTCGTTTTTGGATAACTAATTTGTAAATTTTTAAATGTTTATTTCATTGTTTACATTTGTAAAGTAACGCAAATTATAGAAAATTGCGGATCATAGAACTCTGACTGTATAGAAATTTATACACACCTTATAATAGATTTAGTGAAACTTAAAAGCGCATATCATAATTAAAATAAATTTTATCCATCCATCATCCATCATCAAATACATATACAGTACTTCAGAAAGAATAAAACGTTTGAAATCGTTTGTGTGTCCCTATAAATGCTGAGCACTTTGAATTATACATGATTCTATTGTATAACTTATATTAAATCTCAGCGATATATGTCAATTTTATTATATATGAAATATTTTAATATTATTAAAATATGTCGCACACAATTCCCCACTTTATCATTATGTAATAAAATTCTGTTGTGTGTCCTTGCATAATAATAATAACTATTTTTTTTTCACTGTATATTTTAGTGCAGATCATAAATGCATATAAATATTAATATATATGACAGGGTGTAACATCTTTCAAATAAATTCAATTGAGAAAAAATTTCCCCATAGGCTGTAATATAATGTTAAACTTTTGACTGCCCCTGCAGTTAAACTAATCATGCTAGAAACTTCATTTGAAATAGAATTTGCGTTAGGGTAAACTTCAATAATGTCAAAAAATTTCAGGGCCAGCAGACAGCAAGACGAACCAAAATCATAAATACTTTTCAACTTTGTTGGAAAGTTTTTAAAAAATTTTCTCATTTTGCTTTATTTCTTTGTTTATTGTATGTTTCTGCATTAATTTTAAAAATATTTTCTGTTCAATGTTTAGTTGTTTGTTTTTACATTTAATCAATTTATTAAAATATTTGCATATTATTAGTAATTTAGATTTATCTTATACAAAAAAAAGGAATTTGAATTTATTTTGTTCCTTCCCACCACCTTCTTTTATGCAAAACTACTTGTATAAACAACAGTGCAGTTTTTAAGCTCAGTTTAAATTATTAATAATATACAGTGTAATCTTCTTTAAATAGGGAAACTATTACATCTACACATATAATAGTCATTAATGTACAGCAAGCATAAAAAGTATTTGAAACAAATTCACTTTTGATTCTTGAGATAATCATTTTCTTTATACAACTGCAAGTTTAATCAGATACGAAATTTTTTTCCACTACTTTATCTAGTGTATGATTGATGAAATGTTTAGAATGATACAAAACGAGATAATTCTACAGTCCCATTTCGCTCCACTGCAGGGCCGTTGCTAAGGGGGCACTAAGGTCGGCTCAGCCCTCCTGTAAAGGATTCCAAGGTCACTCAATGAATTTCTGTTTCGAAAATTCAAATGAAATCCTGTTCAAAAATTTGATTTAGTTTTGAGACTTTTTCACAATTTTGCAGCGTTACTAAATTGTATCTAAAATAAGTATTTCAATACTCTCTCATCCTATTTGTAAATATGTTGCTAATATGATGTTTAATTTTGCACCAGTTAAATATGCAAAACTTTCATCATCATATACTTTTCTTAGCATAAAATGAAGTTATTATTACAGTTTAATAAGAAACAGAGCACCTACAATGTGAATATGCACTAATTTATCTTTCTGCGTCAGAGAGAGAGAAAAAAATATGAGCCCCCACTACAGTCTCTTCAGCCCCCCCCCCCCCATATTGTTCATTCCTAGCTACGGACGTGCTCCACTGTCCCCTATATAATGCATTATTGGTTATCTGGAATCTTTCGGATCTTTGGCATTAGTGATAAATGGTTTTTCTGTAATTCAAGATAGTATCACAAATATTTTTAAATGTACATGAAAGGATAAAAACTAACCTTTTTTAAAAAATTAAAATTAAAATTCAAAAGCTTAAAGTCTCAATTAATATTTTTAACTTTAATTCTGATGCTTAAAAGCAATTTGTCCCTGATAACTTTATTTTCCAGCAATACACCTTATTACTTTCAGAGATCATTTTTGAACGCTTCTTAAGATTAAAATTGATTAGCTAAGCACTTTTTGCATCCATTTGTGGCTAGGGCTGCATACGTCACTGACCCGGGAATTGTGCAGGGCTTGACCACATATCAATCAAAAGCTGATGAGCCAGTTAAATTAAATGTTCCTCCCAAATTCACAACTGTGCCCTCTGCTGGAAAATATCATAATCCCCAACATATTAGCAAGAACGTGCGCGAAAAACGAAAGACTTTGCAGATTTGAGATGCCTGCAGAAACTACGGCCATGTAACTTTCCGTAATGAACGTAAACGGCTCGGACGACCTCCGACCGGACTCGCGAATCCATCTGTAAGAAGAGCGGCCTAATAAAACGAGTTTGATCCATCAAGAGGCTCCTGAGTCAACTTATTATGCCGCGACTCACACCCCTGAAGACGTTACATACATATATATCAACCATAAATTAGTATAAATAATATTAAAAATACCTAGTTACAAATTTATTGAAATAATTCAGCAAAGTACAATCTAGGGTAAGTTTGATTAAATTTTATTTGCAAAAGAAAAAAGTTAAGGGAATTCTAATCTACAGTAGACTCCTTGAAATCTACACAGCTTGAAACCACAGGCTGTGCAGATTTTAGAACTTTGCAGATTTCTGCTCATTGTTTTCATTTTGAAAAGAGTAATTTGAAAGCAATTATTTAATCAAAGTTGTAGTGAGTGCTTAAAATATAGTAAAATATTAAAATAATTTAGAAAGAAACTAATAAACGTTGAGATAATTTTTAAAATATTAAAAGTAAATGTAAAAAAAATTATAGTTAATTTTGACTGTACACTCTTGCTAGCCTCTAATCAAGATCAGCTAGAACAGCATGTGGTGAATCTGTTCCTTCTTTTTATTAATTTGAGGATTTTTTAATTAACTTCTCAACTAATTATTAGAATTTTAAACTTCTGAGGGCCAAGTACAATAGGAAACTATTATCATAAAAATTTTGAGTTTTGTATGTGCTTTGTCGTAGTTTCTGCTACTCATCGCACATATACAGACCATACATACAGACAGAGTGATTTGTTGTTTTATTAGTATAGATATATGTTCTATATGTGCATGTATATGTAATTCTGGGTCCCGGTTAACCGAAAAGTATCCATTTTCCTTTAATTATTTAATGAAAGTGTCCTCATACAAGTTCCTTAATAATTCACATCAAAATAAGAAAATTTTATTTCAAGTTTAGCAATTCTTAATAACCAAAAAAAACTTGATTAAAGCGAGGAATATTTTTGGTAAATCAATCCACTGATATTAAAAACATCGTGATTTTTTTCAGAAACAAACTTATTCTTGCTTTATGAAAAAGCATGAGTTCGGTCAAACCATAATTTGAATATAAGAAATTCTGTCATTTTTTCCTACAATCGGAACGGAAAGGTTCATTGTTTACATCTGTGATATGTGCAGGTTTTAGATGGAAAAAATTAAAAATTAATTATATTCAAACCTAAAATTTAGTTTTGAGGTTTAGACGTAGATGTTTTGGAATTATGTTTTTAGAAGAATTCTATCAATGTAGGCTGCTTGTAAACTTTGCTTTTTTGCAAGCTGCTCTTGAATTTGATACAATGACAAAATTTATTATTTATGGTTATTATTTATAGCCTCTGTTCCCTTCCTTGTATTAATTTTCAAGTGTAAACTATCCTTTGTTCATTCGATATATTTCGTATCAATTCATTCTTGTCATCTTCACACACTAAAAGTTTTGATTGATTTTTTTAGTTATTTTTGTTTTGTTTATGATATTTTTATCACATGAAAAAAAACCCCAGAAAAATACAAGAAGCAAAACTATCAATACATAAAATATACATTTCATTGAATTCGCAGAGTTAAAGTGATACATAATTACCAAAATAGTCTGTTAATCAACCCAAACAAATGCTCTTTTCTTTATTTGTAAACAAATTTGATATTTTAAAAAAAATCTTGAGAAATCGCCTCTCCAGCTTTCTAAAAAAAATTAGACTTAGTATTGTGTTTTTGGAATGACCGTAAAACAGCAAAAGCATAATTGCATTTCTGTCTTTTCCGATCCTCCTCCTTTCGAGTTTTCTTGATCTCCCAGCTAACTGTAGGTAGTTGAATTTATGTTCTAAAAAATGTTTTTCTTTTTTTGTTCTTTATCCTGATTAGTCGAATTGTGGCTGTGCCTTTAGATACACAAACCACGAATCGTATGTGCTCATTAAAACGAATGAAATCTCATATACAAAAGATATTTGTAGTAAGGTAAACTAAATCTGGTATATCTAACTTATAGATAATTTAGATATCTAATGTTATTCCTTTTTCTGTAAGAACAGTTTTGATGGCCATTCTATGTTTAGATTTCAGATATTACCTAAACTAGTAAATCTGCAGATCAGGAGCATCAACGTCAGCTTTGCACATCATTTTTTTAAAAACACACTTAGGGTAATATTCAACTTCCTTGAAACTGTAATGGGTCATTCCATGTCAAATCACCCAGATTTTTCCAAAAATGACACCCACCATCACCAATTTTGATAAAATTCAGTGGATTTGTAGAATTTCTAATGCTGATTCCAAAAATATCAATTATATTGAAATTGATCAAATGGTTTGTGATTTATGAGCTTTTAAATAGCTCCCAAGATGGCCGATTTGCCGCCATTTTGAATAGCACATGTGACAACAAAAAAGTCCATAACTTCTTTCAGGTTTAAGCTAGAGCTTTCAGATTTTTTTGTTTTGTTCAGAATAAAGTAAGCTTTCATTTAAACAAAGTTCTGTGAACCTTCATTTTATAAAAATGCTGTCAGAAAATGACATTTTGTCATTTTTTAAATTAAAAAAAGGTGCAACTTCAATGGCTGATTTCCCCCAATATACCCCCTTCAATTTTCACCTAATTGCATAAATAGGCAACTCTAAGTGTGTTTTGATGACTGATAAAAAAATTTTAATGGGCGGTTCATAGGTTTTTATTTAAAAAAATAAATTCAATTTTACTGACTTTCCACAATAACAGAAAACGCAAGATAATGTTGATATTTCTTTTATTACCAGAAATATCATACATATTTACATCTAAAAGTTTGATAAGGTTTTATGTTACATAAATATATATATTTAATGTGGCTAAAAAAAAGGAAAATCCCAAAGAAATTAATAGGAATGCCAATAATAGATTCTTGCAAGACATAGAAGTACTTTCCTGACAAATTGAAATTGATTGCACAATTTCAATAAATTATAAGTAAAAATTAAATGATAAAAAAAATTCTACAAATAGGTACATTACATAACAAAATCATACTTGCATATAATACAAAATGTGATAAAATTAAAACTCTTAAATAAAAAATACAGTAAGGAAAAGTTACACTAATCTGCATATCGGATGATTAAGAACCAATGCAACCCCTTAATGCATTTTTTAATGCAAATTACACAACTGTTCTTAGTTTTCTTCTATCGCATACAGTTTGTTTGCAATCTACCAGTGTTGATTTCGAAGATTCATTGCCGAAAACAAGCATCATGTAATAGTCATAGATAACGTTAATGTATACTTGTGGATGCTTGTGAACTTATCTAACGACTTTTAGAATACAATCTGATTGTATTCAGCATGAGGTATACAAATGATTTATCTGCAGTGACTTCAAATTTATATTAATATTATTGGCACAAAAAGCTGGGTACACAAAAATGCCTTGCTTTCTATGTGAACAGGACAGTCTGGCAAAGCAAAATCATTGGACTTTCTGATTCATTTTTAGATCCATTTTTGCTCACAAAAGCATTCAATTGGCAGGTTCTATATATAACGCATAATATATTTTTAAAATGGTGTCAAAGTGGGCATTTTGAATTGAATTTTCCAAAGCGATAGTATTGGAAACTGAAAAAATGGTCACACTGAGAAAATATTTGTTGTAAATCAAGACCTAATTCATTGAACCAAAAATAAAAACACAGGTTGCAAGGCTGCCACAGGCGACTATTTTTTCATTTTAACTGGCACCACTTTCTTAAAACTGAAATCCCTAATAGATGCTTTGATAACATTTGCAAGAAAAATATACTTCAAACTTAGAAAAATACTGGTGGGCAAAGAATATAAAAATTGTTGCATGTAGCAGCCCTGGGGTCGGTTATAAATCTCTTCAAAAAGTCGCATCAACAAGTATAATGTTTTTACTTTAAAAAAAATGTCAGAAAATTTTGAGTTGTTGAGAGTACAAAAATATTTTTTTGTATACACTGCCTCAACATTCTGATAAAACCAGTTCTTAGAGGAAAGTTAAATTTTAAAAACATCCAAATAAAATTGTTAAGCTGGGTTTATATCTAAATTTGATTTAATTTTTGTTAATGAAACAAGTACAGTAGACTCCCTCAAATCTGAAACCCTAAAATCCACAATTTTCAAAAATCCACACATAAATTATGGATGTAAATAAAAAATTCAGTTCAGATATAGGGACAAAATTTGACGTAGTATAATTTTATATCAATTCTATTTTATTTTAATTTGTAATTTTTGTTAATAATTTTCAAATATCCACACATAATTCATGTTTTATTTATTTTATTATTATTATTATTATTTTATTTTTTTTACATAATGGAAAAATAAATTTATTCTGAAAAAAGAAAAGAAAAAAAAATCAAGATTTTTATGATATCATTGGTAATCACAATCTTCTTATCAAATATTTTTATGCCTTAATCAAGCTTTTTTGGTTATTAAATCTAAATCTGGCTAAACCTGTGAATAAATAAAAAATAAGGAGGAAATAAGGTAAATAATATAAGGAAATAAAACTTCCTTATTTTATTATTTTGTTGTAAATTATTAATGTATCTTTATGATGCAAGGATACATTGATGATGCTACATTGAATAATTTAGAAAAAATATATTTCATGTTTATAATGAATATTTAATAATATTATTGATTATTAACTTGACTTTTTGCTTTTAATATTTTAATCACTTTGATAATTATCTAAATTTTTATTATTTTAATTTATTACTTATTTTAATATTTTATTATATTGTAAAGCATTCATTTTAGTTTTGATTGCATTATTAATTGCATTCAAATTCCTGTGTAAAAAAATGTAAACAAAGTAGTGACCAAAAATCGACAAAATTCTAAAATCCGCATAACTTCTGATTCCAAGCTGTGCAGATTTGAGGGAGTCTACTGTATTTAACTTCAAAATTTACATCTGCCTGTTGGCAGGGGTTTTAAAATATTAATTATCTTTACTTTAAATTATTATTGATGTAGATATATTTTTAATAGCATGTTTATTGTGTATGTGATATGCTATTTTGTATTATTTTAATGTACCATAATTTTTTTTTAAGAGTTGCAATTTTATCACATTTTGTATTATATACAAGTATGATTTTGTTATATGATGTACCTATTTGTAGAATTTTTTCTATCATTTAATTTTTACTTATAATTTATTGAAACTGCAATCGATTTCAATTTGTCAGGAAAGTACTCTTGCAAGAATCCATTATTGGCATTCCTATTAATTCCTTTGGGATTCCAAAGGAATTAAACCTTATCAATCTTTTAGATGTAAATATGTATGATATTTCTGGTAATAAAAGAAATATCAACATTATCTTGTGTTTTCTGTTATTGTGGAAAGTCAGTAAAATTGAATTTAATTTTTTAAATAAAAGCCTGTGAACCGCTCATTAAATTTTTTTTATCAGTCAACAAAACACACTTAGAGTTGCCTATTTATGCAATTAGGTGAAAATTGAAGGGGGTATATTGGAGGAAATCAGCCATTGAAGTTGCACCTTTTTTTACTTTAAAAAATGACAAAAAGTCATTTTCTGACAGCATTTTTATAGAATGGGGTCCACAAAAATTTGTTTAAATGAAAGTTTACTTTATTCTGAACAAAACAAAAAAATTTGAAAGCTCTAGCTTAGATCTGAAAGAAGTTATGGGCTTTTTTGTTGCCACATGTGCTATTCAAAATGGCGGCAAATCGGCCATCTTGGTAGCTATTTAAAAGCTCATAACTAACAAACCGTTTGATCAATTTCAATATAACTGATATTTTTGGAATCAACATTTTAAACTCTACAAATTCACTGAATTTCATAAAAATTTATGATGGTGGGTGCCATGGTCTGGGTGATCTGACATGGAATGACCCTAGTTTAAAATTTTCGAATTACGTAATTATTTATAAGAATAAAATAAGAATAAGAAATTTTCAGCCATCAAAAGCGTTAAAGATTTAGTTATGTTAGGATATTCTGAAATTTTCATGATCTATTTTTTTTTATTATACCATGGTAGATTTCTTCAGGGAGGCTCCGCCCCCCTGAACCCCCCCCCCGTAGTCTCATTAAATTTAAATTTGTAACTTTCTATCAATCTGCTAATGGTTATTGTATATCTTGTATTTCTTTATACATTTTGATTTATAAGGATAAGTAGCAGTTTTAATAAGCATTTTTCATTATCCTCATACTTCTACATACCTGCCCACCACAAACACCTAAATCTGTTGTATCAGGAAGTTTTGAAAGTGTAAATTCACTAATCTAGGGTTTTACAATTTTGTTTCCGAAAAAAGAAGTTTTGATTGCATTTTGTGGCAGTTATCGGGGACTAACAGACGGACAGAAGAATAGACTGACAGACGGAAAACAATAAATTTTGTGTCGCCAAAATACGCCTTCACTGAAGTTTCGGCAATGACGTCATTATTCATGAGTTATTGCTATCCATGTTTCTTGTATTTTTAACGACTATTATAAAATACCTGTTTTATTTCAAGTATGACGTCAAATTTTACTAAGAGAAGAATTTGTTAAAAATATAATTCTTTTTTATTTCTCTTACTTCTAATTATGTCCCCATTTTTGTCAGAAAAATTCTTATTAACGAAACAAATTTCCGTGTTTAATATTTAACAAAGTACTATATTTATTTTTATGTTAATTCTGACGTCATTTTTATTTTTTCTTAGTTTAATTTTTCGAATGGAAATTGCTCAATTGAAACTTATTGCCGTTGAAAAACTATTCCATATTTTGATTTGTTTTGGCAACGATAAAGGAAATTGGTTAAATTTTATCTAAAATATCGCTATTGATTCTGTATGAAAAAGAAGGAAATTTTGAATTATTAAGGAAAATATTTGAATAAATTTAATAAAACATACCCTATGTTCTTTTCTGGGCTATGTTATATTTATACGCAAAAATACAAAGACATTAATTGATTCATCTGTTTTGACGTTGACTTCATTTAAATTTTTGTACACTCATTCAAATTTATAACATTATAAAAATAAGGATTAGGATGAATAGTTGCTTAGCAACCATTAAGAGAAAATAAAGAAAGCGAAATAAATACATTTGAAATAAGTAATTCTCTAAAACAAATTAGCTTATATTATTGGAACACATTTATAAAAAATCTCCAAAATTTACAGTAATAATTTTAAAAATCTGACAGATGCGTAGAAAAAATTTCAAAACAATAGGAATAATATAACTGGTAAATTTTAATATCCATTTATCGTTGAATTCCATTAATGAAATGTGTGATTTTCTCTCAACGGAAAAAAATGAAAATCATTGGATTTGCCATAGAAAAGCATTATTGCGCAAAATTAAATATTCTATATTTTCCGAACGAATGAATCAAATCTAACAAAACACTATACAGCTTAATCCCAGTGCCTCACTAACATACCCACTTAATTTCAAGCAAATCGTATGCTTTTTGCGTCAGTTATCGCGGAACAGACAGACAGAGTGACAGACAGACAGAAACCAAAAAATTTCGTGTCTCCAAAGTAAGCCTTCACTGACGTTTCGGCAATAAATCTTGTTAAATTATGTATGAAACTGAGTTACTGTTATTAAATTAATGTTATAACATTCTAAAAGTGAAAAAAATATCTTAAATGAACTTTGTAAAATGAAGATATAGTGATGGCAAAAGGTCTAATAAAAATGTTTGTCTCTGAATGTGAATTATTTTATTAAATTGTTTTTTATTTTGTAAGCATCCCTTTTTATATTCTCAAATTATCTTATAAAATAGCAATTATATGCCTTTAAATGTACTATTTTTTACTTTTAGTGTGTCAAAATTTTAGTTTAAATACAACCTAATCCACTTGACAGCAACAACATACTAAGTTCAATCAAAAATATGCCTATTTGCAAACTTTCAAAATTACTTCAGTCATTCATCTTTATGTCCATCGCCAATTGGCTAAATCACAATTATGATTTGTCATTGTAAAGTATCATTTTGTAATCGTCTTTTAATAGTATGCACATTCAATTTTAATTGTTCATAATTGACAAAGAACTATGTCGAATACCAGATTATAGCAGATTAAAATGTTTCCCCATCATATAGACTTTCTACTTACTCTTGACGAAAGACCTATGTTGAATACTAGGTTATAGAAGATTGAATAACATTTATGTACATCGTATGGACTTTCTATTTTATCTTGGAGAATCGGTATTATTGGATTTAAGTAAATATTCTTATATGTTTTGAAACTGACAAAAAGGAAAAGAAATATGTCTCGTATCAAATAAGTAAAATGATAAAAAAATGGAATGCTTTATATTATTGGAACACTTGATCAAAAATCCATTTAATGTTAAGTTTTCCTGATATTGAAAATCTTAAAAATATATAGACAAAGTTTCAGAATAAAAAGAGTAATTTAGGTGCCCTTATTGGGAAATTTTATGATAGATAGTTTACTATTTAAATCCATTAATTGAATCTGTCATTTTCTTTCAGCAATTGTAAATTTGAAAATATTTTGAAATGCCGTAAGAAAACAATAAGGTGAAAAAAATGTTTTATATTTTACAAATGAATGAACGAAAGAAACTTAAAAGCTAAATACAGGTAACTACCAACCCTACTTAATTAGGAGCTGACTGGATGCTTTTATGTTACTGGTATCGCTTAACAGACTGATGAAAACCAAACATATTGCATCAATCCAGATTAACACATCAAGTTTCAGCTATGAAATAAAAATTTAACTATTAAACCCGAAAAATTAAAATTCACTTACGGGTTTTGGTAATTAGTTGTATTTATTGAATTTTTTCCCCATTTTGTCAGGAAAATCGTATTTTTTTTTTTTTTTTTTTTTTTTTTGTTACATGTGCTAAACAAACACAATTGTCTCATTTTAAAACACGGGGATGTTACTTTTATTGCATCAAAGTAGCATAATTTTTCTGATTTTTATTTTACAATTCATGTTCGTAAACGTATATAATTGCCATTCTAGGGTTTATCATATTGTTAAAACATTGTATATTTATTTACTTTATCTGGAACACTCCCTTTAAAAAAAATAGTTGAGGTGGTATATTAGTAATGCTTCCTTAAAGTACAAATTAGTGAATTTATTTAAAAATAATTTTTCTTGAGTTTTTTTTTCAGGTAGAGCAAGAAGGAGACAAAGAAGGATTTTTATTTTACAATACAGATATTTTATTGCAAAAAATAAATATTTATTTTTTAGTAATAAGTTGTAACAGATTTTAAAAAATATTTTTTGTTGTGTTTCTTTTTTATGATATTGCAACAGAAAGGGAAAATGCTATATTTCATTCCTTACACATTTTGCTAAAAAATTATAAAAATTTCTGGAGAGTTATCAAAGAATTTGTTAAGTGTTAAAATCTCAAGAAAATTCATTTCTCGCAAAACCTAGAAAATATTTAGCTTCCTGGAAAAAAGTCCATCTCTAATTTAAACTCACATTAGCCAGCAAACACTGTTGTTTTAAGTTTCGTTGGTGGTTCCTTGTATAGACAAAATTACTCAGGGAAGGATTTCGTGAAAATACGTATGAATCCTTATTTGGATACATTTTGAAATGTTAGTGTGTGATATTATTTCAAATAAATTGACCCGATTTGAACAGTATTTTATCGTTTTATTTTACTTTTTTTCAGTAGTTTCTTCACTTCCATAATTTTTATACTGTTTGTTACTTATGGTTTGGTTTGTTTTGGATGAAAAAAAATGCTGTTTGTGATTTTTTTTCTCCATACAGTTAGAGAATACTAAAGTTTTTATTACTGTCTTGAAAAACTAAATTGAATTCTGTTTTCTACATTGATTTTAATTTTATGTGAAAACCTTATTAGATCTTAAAAAAGTTTTCATAAATTATAAAGAAGGATAGATAAATTAACAGAGTTTTATTTATTCCAGATTCATAAAGCCAAAAAGCAATTACTGAGAAAAACCATTGAAATAACCTGCAAAATTTTTCAAAGCAGAAAACGTATTTAAAGCAAAACATGGAGCAAAACATTTCTTTAAAAAAGTGGATTAGAAAAGTGTCTTGTAACTTAAACGAAAAAAATTCCTTTGGTTGTGAGATATGCAAGAAGAATTTTTCTGAAAAGAGTAATTTAAATAGGCATATGTTAATTCATAGTGGTAAGAAAGCTTTTAATTGTGAGATATGCAAGAGGAAATTCTCCCAGAAGAGTGACTTACACAGGCATCTGTTAGTTCATACTGGTGAAAAACCTTTTCATTGTGAGATATGTAACCAGGCATTTTCTCAAAAGACTAGTTTAAGGATGCATCTGCTAATTCATACCCGTGAAAAACCTTTTGAATGTGACATGTGCAATAAAAAATTCTCTCAGTGTAGTAACTTAAGGCGCCATCAATTAATTCATACTGGTGAGAAACCTTTTGACTGTAAAATATGCAACAAGAAATTCTCCCGAAAGAGTGAGTTAAACATGCATCTATTAATTAATACTGGTGAGAAACCTTTTGATTGTGAGATATGCAACAAGCAATTTTCTCAAATGAGTGAGTTAAAGAGGCATCTGTTAATTCATACGGGTGAGAAACCCTTCGACTGCGAGATATGCAGCAAGAAATTCTCTAAAAAGTACGAGTTAAAAAAGCATAAATTAATGCATACTGGAGAAAAACCTTTTGCATGTAAGATATGCAACAAGCAATTTTATCAAAAGAATAACTTAAACAGGCATATGTTAATGCATGCTGAGGAGAAACCTTTTGTATGTGAGATATGCAACAAAAGATTCTCCTTAAAGGGTAATTTAAGTCAGCATTTGTTAATACATACTGGGGAGAAACCTTTTGCGTGTGAGGTATGCAACAAGCAATTTTCTCAAAAGAGTCATTTAAGTACACACCTATTAATTCATGCTGGTGAGAAACGTTTTGAATGTGAGATGTGCAGAAAGAAATTCTCTAAAATGTGCGAGTTAAATAGACATAAATTAAGTCATACTGGGGAAAAACCTTTTGCTTGTGAGATATGCAACAAGCAATTTTCCCGAAAGAATAATTTAAACAGGCATATGTTAATGCATACTGAGGAGAAACCTTTTGTATGTGACATTTGCAGCAAAAAATTCTCTTTGAAGTGCAATTTAAGCCAGCATTTGTTAATACATACTGGGGAGAAACCTTTTGCATGTGAAGTATGCAACAAATAATTTTCTCAAAAGAGTAATTTAAATACACACCTATTAATTCATACTGGTGAAAAACGTTTTGATTGTGAAATATGCAGCAAGAAGTTCACACAAAATTGCCAGCTCAGCAAGCATAAATTAACTCATACTGGTTAAAATTCTTTTGCATGTAACATATGTAACAAAAATTTCTTGCACAAGGTTGACTTACGAAAGCATCTGTTAGTTTAATCTGGTGAGAAACCTTTTAATTGTGAGATATGCAACTAGAACTTCAACGAAAAGGGTACTTTAGGTAGTCATGTGTTAATTCATACTTCTGAGAAACCTTTTAACTGTGATATATGCAGAAAGAAATTATCTCGCAAGTGTGTTTGAAGCAAACATTTGTTAATTCATACACACGAAAAAAACGTTATGAAAAATATACAAGACATTTTCTTGAAAATTATCTTTAAGCATACATCTGTTAAATGATACTGGTGATCAAATTTTCTTGAATCTTTTCTCCCAGGGACTGTAATATAATGATATACTTTTATTTGTCTCTGTAAATGAAATATGCATACTACAAAATTCATTTTAAGTAGCGACTCAGCTATAATAAATGACAAAAGCGTTATAATCTTCAGCTATCAGAGTGCATTTGCAAGAGTTAGAGCGTGGTTAGATGGACATATAACCACAATCATTAACATTTTCCCACTGTGTTGAAAATGTTTAAGGGGAATACAAGACTAAAAATACGTGCATCAAGCATAGACTATGAAACATAATCTAATACAATCAGAATATATTAAGAAAACTTTGATGTTTGATAATAGTACAGGTAAAATAGGAACAAACTGGCAGTCATTCACCGAAATTTGTGTAGAATGTTGCGTTGGCTCAAAAATAAAAATCCCAAAAATAAACTTGTTTTACAGTGCTTTGGACCATATTTTTAACCCATTTAAGCATAAAAGTTATATTTCAAGGATGAGATATTGATGATCATTTCTTACGTATTTTTTATTTCTAATCTATCCACATGTCGATATGATCATTCATTGCAAAGTTATGGTTGGATTTATGAATACAAAGTCAAAATTGTGCTTAGCTTAGTCACATTTATTTTACCTATGTTCTTTATACTATTTGATATGAATCAAATAGTTCAAACTGTTTAAATGTCTTAAAACATGCTCGTTAAATACTGCCCCTTGGCACATACTTCCAATTCCAAAATTTCATAAAAAGGATTCAAAATTTGATACTAAAATTTGATATTCCATTGAGGGTTCCATTTAAATATAAAATTACATTTTAATACTGTATTTTTAAGTTAAAATGTCTAATTAGGAAATTCTCCTAGATCCATTACTGATTTAGACAAAAAAAAATCATCTCAATATCTATAAATCTCAAAGAGACATTAAAATCCAAAATTCGTGACTTACACCTTTTAACCATGCTTCTGAGACCCGAATTTGAGATTTATTTTGAATGCAAGATAGGGAACATTGACAAATTGCATGTTATTACAGGTCGACTCAAAACAGTGCGTTTTTTTTTACTCAAAATTGCAGCTATAGATTTTACGCGAAACCTGTTTTCAAAAGATGCTGCTGATCTTCACTGGAATTCTGCACGGGTCAAAATACTAGGTCCAGTCCCGAACCAACCTATAGGGAAAGGTATTCGATACAGGCCTGGGAAAAATATAAAACCATAGCCAGGCTTCAGCTGAAAAAAAGTTAAAATCGTAGCCCGGCTCGGCTTTGAATTTCTATACATCTTTTTATTACATTGATATGATTAAAAATTGTTCCGTATGAAGCAGTTCTAAACAAAAATACTTATAATAGGTTTTCGTTTTTCTTTTATAATTTTTATTATTAAAAAAACGCCAAAAGCTGCGATATATTTATTTTATTAACGAATCTCTATTTATATGTAAATGTTTCATTTATTGTTTAGTATTGTTAATCCGTATTCTATATGTTGCTAACTTTGTAAAATGTTGTACAGTAAAACCTTTTAAAACGGAATCGCATAAAGAAGACGAAAAGCGTTTTAGACAATTTATTTTCTTAGGAGGTGTAAATGTAATCTATTTTCCTCTTATGTATTATTATATTCCTTTTTCATGGATCAACACATTTTCCCTTTAAGGCTACATTCCGCCGTAGGCAGGTTTTATTTGTTTATTTATTTTTACCTATAAATCTACTGTTCTTTAAAAAAATGAATTTTAAAATTTTTTCATAAAATAAAAGACGATTTTAAAATATGTGTCTTTTTCGTAAACCAATTTTGGATTGAGTAAATTTTACTTATTTTATGCACGGATTATTTAGTCAGAGACAATGATTTTATTGCGGGTTGTTTCGAGATCAGTACTGAAAATTTCGTCCCGTGCAGACCTAGGAAAAAGAAAGCCAGTCCCGATACGGTATGAAAAAATATGTTAGGCCTGGTCTAATCCCAGAATACAGGCATTTTTTTAACTGTTCGTTGTGACGATAGATAAACGTGAAGTTGTGAGAGTTAAAATAATGAAGAAGCTCTTAATCCGTATTTAAGAATAAGCATTGTTTTAAATGACTGGTGGACATTTTAGTACTTCATAATGGATGATGAAATGGCAAAAGTCAAACTGAATCTATGGGAAAACCCAAAAGGGAAGCTTATGGGCTACAGCATCGCTCGAAATTTTCGAAAGTGGTATGAAATAAATGTTGTTTTTTCTGTCTTTTTGGGAATTTTTTTCTATTATAAAGCGGAATAAATATTTCCATTAGTCCTACATTAGTCCACATCGACACCAAAGAAGAGAACAGGGGCTGATAGGTTTACAGCCTCCCCCTCCTTCCGAAATATAAGAAAATTAGATGAAAGAAAAAGCATTTTTCGCTAAATCTTTTAGATAAATGTGCATTTTATTCGTTTGTCAAACAGCGAATAAGTCATCACTAACCCCATTATTAGTCCATACAGCATACTTAATGATATGGAGGTGGTTGATGAAACTACAATCTTCTCATCTCGAAGTAGTGAAAAATAAAAAGAAGAAATAGTGCTCAATTTTTTCCTTCCTGTATGAGATAAATTAGCATTTTCCTCTTAATCATTCATCAGACGAGTCCCATGCTCGTACACAATGACACAGCATTTTACTCCAAAAAGTGGAAAGGGGATAATGGGGTTTCAGCATTCTCCCAAAATAATCTAAAATTAAGTAAAAAAAGCGCTGATTTTTCTCTTTTTGATTGAGATAAATTTGTAATTTTTCTCTATCATTCAACAGACTAGCATTTCTCTTTTCACATAAATCATATGAATTTATTGTATCATGCTAAATACTCAACATAAACATAAAGAAAACATTCTAAAACAATTGCTACATATGTAATATTGCTATATATGTAACACTTAATTTTTACACGATATTCACCGGGAGCAAAATGATAAGAACGAAAAAGATTTTTCCAAATTATAGAAATACTAGCAAAACCCACGGCTTTGCTCGCGTCATAGATGAAATATGCCAAGTGATACTTGTAGGTCTGATTTTTATTAGAAGAAATAATGTATTAAGGAATCATTTAAAAACTTCCATTTAAGCCACACTTGGACTACATTTCATTCTTATATGCGTTATTCCGAAAGCAAACATAAAATAATACGAAGAATTAAATATAATTTGAAAAAAACGATAATTTAGAAAATATTTTGAAACATTTTTTTTTTTCGTTTATACATTCCTTTCAGTATATATATGATGTGTTTATTCTTTTTTAAGGATAATCTTCGCATGCATTTTCTTTTTTTTTCAATTATTATATCAAAATCCAAGTTTCTTTTGTAAGGCTCTACCATTTCTCGAGTGGTAGTGGTATTACCATAATATGCCTAGGTTAGAATAGGGATGGTCACCATCAATTTGCAAGTGTTAATTCTGAAATCGGTTTGATATTTCCTAATATTCCATAGAAACGTAATTTAGAAAGTTTTTAAACGCTTTTTTAGAATATTTATTGTTTCTGCTTACTCAAGTGGTAGCGGTACTGGCATAAAACATAGAGGACCATGAAATTGATCTACAGTGGCGGTCAAAAGTTTCCGGCCAGAAATTTTTTTCAGTTAATTTGTAAATATACCTATATGAAGAGGATTCTCAAAGCGATACTTATACATTTTATTGATATATTAGTTAGGAATTTGCTTCTAGAAGAACGTGTAAATATTAATAAATTTAATTGAAAAAATTAAGTATAAAAGAAAATGCATGCTCTCAAAAGTTTCCGGCCACTTATCATTCTTTAGTTTTTTCTATCCGTAAAGTGTTTTTAGTTGTGTTCATGAATGAATCAACGTGTGTAGCATAGTTTGAATTCAAATTTGAAAAGTTTAACAATTATTGTTCATAAATGAGTGATTAGATTGTTGCTAAAAGGCCAATCTTCTCGAGATATTGCGGCTAAGTTATCAATCGGTAAAATCGATTGTAAACGATGTTTAAAAATTACATAAAGACGGCCATGGCTTTCAAAACTTTCAGAGGTCCGGGAGACCCCGGAAAATTACTATTCCTGTGGACAGAATTATCAGGAGAAAAACCATTGATAATCCACATGAAAATTCTGTTGCAATATACTGCGATTTACGGAGTGAAAATATTGCTGAAATAAGTTAGTTTACCGTGTTATGATGCTGACGTGATACAGAACTTTATGGAAGAGTCTGTGTCAAAAAATTTTCAGAGGTAAAAAAAAAATACCGACGTACCCTACTGGCATTTTCCAAGGAACACAAAGTCTGGTCAAGTGAAAACTGAACAAAAGTTCTATTTTTCCAGTAATCGAATTTGGAACTTTTTTGGTAGTGATGGCAAACACTACATACGATGACATAACAACAAAAGATATGATTCGACCTATGTTATTCCTACAATGAAGCATGTCGGGGGACACGTTATGCCGCGAAGAGTATTTTCTTCCGAAAGTGTCAGTCCGTTATTTGAAATCCACAGCCAGATGAATGATACAATGTATACGGATATCTTGCAAGACCATTTTCTGCCTTCTCAGAGAAAAAAATTTGGTCGCGACTATTTTTCGTAACATGTTAACGACATAAATAATGCACGCAAGCCTCGATAAGCTATGGTTTTCGCACAAAAAATTTCGTTTTTAAAATGGTCAGCCCAAACGCCCAACATGAATCTAATAGAAAATCTTTGGAAAGAAGTTGGCAAAAGTCTGCGGAACTATAAATATTCCTACTCAGCCGAATTTTGGCCAAAATTGCAAGAAATGTGGAAAAAACGTACCATAGATGATCTTTAACTGTTGATTGTATGAATGTCACGTTGCTGCGCCCCAGTACTTATTACTAAAGCTAATAAAATAGTAATACGAAAAAATAGTATTTGTAAATGTTGTTGATCCCTGTAATTTTCTATTACAATACCACTTTTTTACAATCTTGTGACGGTGGCCGGAACTTTTGAGAGCATGCGTTTTCTTTTATACTTAATTTTCTCAATTAAGTTTAATGATATTTACATGTTCTTCTATAAGTAAGTTCCTAACTTATATGTTATTAAAATGTACAAGTATCGCTTTGAGATTCCTCTTCATATGGGTGTATTTACAAATTAACTGAAAACTTTTTGCTGGCTGGTAACTTTTCACCGCCACTGTATGTAGGATTAGAAAGCGTAACCATTAATTCGAAACCATCGCGTTTATAATCGGTTTATTACTTCCAGAGTGTGGAGACTACGATATAAAAATAATGAGAGATTTCGCTGCAATCGAGACAGACGCCGGAGATTTCTTTTTTCATGGTTTTACTTTCATATATTACAAATCACATACAGCATAAACGCGCATAATATTTACATATATACATTAAAATAATTTCGTTTCATAATATTCATTCTTTTAACATTAAATATCAAAGTAAACAGTAGCTTTAACTTCATTGCTACCGTTTTCAATTCTTCGAACAACAACATTCCATGACATTCTATTATAACAAACCTGCTGTTGCCATTCGCAACAAACAAAAAGTGGCTTCAGTGGGTTTTCTTCTTTTCGCGAAATCCTCCCCACCTGAGTTTTGGAAAAAACTCAGCAAAGAGAGGCTGAAAAATACTAAAATGTTATATACATACAAATATTAATATAAGCAAAAACTTAAAATAAACACTAAAAATACAGATTCTAATACAGATTCATGCAATCAAAAAAGAAAATAGAAATAATGAAAATATTTTTCAAACTTTAAAGTTCTAGGATTTAAAGTCAATAAATGAATGTTCATATTTAATAATGAAAGTTCAATGGTGAAAGTTCAACTGAAATGTTCAGAATTTACAAATCAAGTCTTTTAGGAGGATTTACTTTTCGACCAGAACGAGTCTGAGTATCAATCTTTTCAATAGGTTTATTATCTTTTGACTGTTCGTCAATCGTATCAGCTGTGATTGGTGCTGGATCAAACAAAAGAGGTTCACAGTCTTTCTGTGTGATCTCAAGAAGGTAAAGTCTTTATACTGGTCTCAAAAAATGTTCCTTTAGCTGTTTTCAACTTAACAAGTCTGACTACTCCATCTTTACCTGAGAAAAGTTCTATAACCTTTGCCAAAGGCCAAAACAGTCTCTTCTTATCATCTCGGCCAATCAAAACTACATCTCCAACTTTAATATTATCATGCTTTTTAGAAATGGAAGATCGCAGAAAACCTAAGTACTCCTTTTTAAATCTGTGTTTCAGATTATCTCTTACTCTTTGAATGTGTCGCCATCTTTTCAAAATATTAGTCCTTTCAATTTGGTCTAAATCAGGAACTTCGCTTGTGCGAATATCTTGTAGAAATGATGCTGGGGTTAGAGCTCTCAAGTCAGATTCTTCTGATATATAGCTTAGTGGTCGGTTGTTCATTACTGATTCACATTCGCATCAACAGTTAATAATTCTTCATAGGTCAGAGACGAATGTCCTAAATTCTTTCTGAGCAGGTCTTTAAGAATTCCAATTAGCCTTTCCCAAAACCCTCCCCACCATGTGGCGGAGGGTAGGTTAAACTTCCAATGAATTTCATGAACTTCAAATGTTCGTTGAATCACTGCTCAGTCTATATATTTTAGTGCTTTGTTTGTTTCAGCTTTAGATACTTTCAAAGCTTCTTTTAAGCCTTTCATGTCAGCCTTTAAGGCATTCTCATATTCTTGCAAATCACGGATAGCTCTTTCTCTTACTTCTACTATAATTTCTAAATCTTTTGCTTGCTCTTGTAATTCCATACAGGATGATTTCAACACAGAAGTTAGTTTTTCAAATCTTGCTTTTTCCTCTTTTATCTCTGCTAATTCATTTTTCAGTTTAGTAATTTCTTCTTGCAGATGTAAATTTTTTCTATTATTTTCTTCTTTTTCTCTAACTAAATCCATATTTTGTTTTACAATTTCTTCATAATGATCTTGGCTTTTGGCAGATTTTTGAGTTACATCTTTTGACATCTCACATGTATATTGCATTCCTTTGATTCTTTCTTCATATTTGGCTTTTTCAATTTCAAGTCTTTTCTGCTTATCATCTGCTTCTTTTATTGATTCGGATAGCTGAATTTCTGAATTATTAACTTTCTCTCTTAGTTCGTTTTCAGCTTTTATTTTTTCTTCAATGGTCTCTTCAAGAGATTTTATTTTCTCCCTCAATTCCTTATTTCGGTCTCGGAGTGAAGATGTAATACTATCTGCTTGCTGTTCTTTTCTATTCGATATTCTCACATCAAGCTTAACTTCTGACAGAGCAGCTTCTTTCTCTTTCAACTGAGTTTTTAAATCTAAATTTGAATTCTCCATCTCTTTCAATTCTCCTTGCAAACGAGTTATATCAGCACCAAGAACTTCAATTCTAGTTTTCATGTACTCAATCTCCTGTTTTAGGTCAGATTTATTCTCTAAATTCACAGACCTTCTATTACTGCCATCAAAAATATTTTTATTATCTAGCACAGATTCCTCAGTTAATTCCAAGTTTTCACTTGAAATGTCAATATTCTGAAAGAATGCCAAAGACAAACAGTTTTTCTTTTCAACCTTTGAAGTGTAATCAGCAACATTAAGTTGGACTTCTACACTCTGTGGACCTGTTTCGCGATATTCTGAATTAGCATCATCAGAAAACCCAGAAGTTTCAGTAACAGTGTCTTCTTTAGAATCAGAAGCATAATTTTCTTCAACTTCATCTTCGTTAACATTGTCAACAGATTTGGGCCATTGTTCTTTTGGATCTTTTAATATTAATTTCTTCACGTCATCATCCTTACTTTGCATTTCTTTTTTATGCTGCTTCTCCATTTCTCCAATCTTTAATTTTACAGAATCATTTTCTTTATTTAACCTGTCTATTTCATCTTGCACTTCAAGTCTGACTTTGGCAATAGTATCTTCAGTTTCTGCATCTTTGGTTTTGAGCATATGTTCTAACTGTTGTGTATGACGAGCTTCTTCTGCTAGCAGTAAATCATTCTCAATACTTTTCTTCTGTATTTCATAAAAACTGTCAAGACTTTCTTTCAGCAGTTTATCTTGTTTTTTATTAGCTGATTCTAATAAATCAATTCTTTCTTGCGTCTGTTTCTTTAATCTATCCTCATTGTCTTTCATCTGCTGTTGTTGAACTATATCTTTAAAATGTATCATGACAGCTCTTTCCGTATCTTCTTTACTATTTTGTTCAATAGAATCTCGAATACCAGGAAGTTCTAAATCCCATAATGCTGAAACAGGTACATCTTCTTGAGATAGCATACTGACTACGGTCATATTTATATCATTCCGACTATCAAGGTGAGAGATCTTGCCTATTAAAGTCCAACCTAATTTAGTTTCCATTGCTACTAAACCGCAATTTAGTTGTTCTTTTCTTCCTGTGAATAGCTTACCAGCAACATCT
Organism: Maratus speculifer; assembly: GCA_964019185.1. NCBI lineage: Eukaryota > Metazoa > Arthropoda > Arachnida > Araneae > Salticidae > Maratus > Maratus speculifer. Next base: position 6,755,596 of record CAXHSM010001350.1, on the reverse strand, counting down.
GCTCCTAAAAGTTCCTCAATAGGACCTGATTCTCGAGTATCACTTAAGCGTATACATTTATCTTTTAGCTCGCGTATCCAATAACCATATTTAATCGCAGAAATATCATTACATATGACATCTTGATCTAAAGCATCCAAATTACAAATATAATTACCATCAAGGCTACTTAAATAAATTTTGTAACATTTGTGCTTAAGCATTTTTGTTTTTCTACCTCCAAAGAATGAATGGGAAAACTCTTCTTCTCTTTGAAAATCAAAACCTAGTTCTTTTGCAGTGGATCGCAAAATGTAAGATTTCTGGGAACCTGTATCGATTATTATTCTTGCCTTACGGGTTGAAGTTTTCCCTTTTACGTTTACAACTAAAGTTTGTAATGAAACTTCATTGGTAGAAGAAAATTTCTTATTTATGTTGTGGTTATGTGTAAAAAGTGTATCAACATTTTTTTCTTTGGTTTCATCGTTATGTGATTTTGATATCTCTTTAGATTTATTACAGTCTAAATTAGGACACATAAATTTTACATGGCTTTTCGAACAATTTTGACATCTAATGTTCGATCTTGTACAACAAACAGCAAGGTGGCCTTTAGTAAAGCAGATACGGCACAAACCTTTACTTTTGATAATCGAAAGTTTTTCAGACAGTGGCATAAAAAATGCCTTTTTGCAAAAACGCGATTCGTGATCTTTAAACAAAATACTACTCAATTTTATTTTTTCTTCTGATTGTACCTCGTTTTTAAGAAACAAAATTATGGCGTCGAGACTGGATAACTTTTGTTCGCTTTCTATACTTTTTCTCTGTCTTTCGAAAGAACGTAAAATATTAACCGGTAATGCACTTTCTACTAAAGGATACAGTATGACACCACACATTTCGGTAGTAACACCTAAAGAACCCAAGGCCCTGATTTGGGTCGAAAGTGTATTATATAAACTACTCAAAGAATCGACTTTCTTTTTTGTCGCATTATTCAACACAAGTTTCAATAATTCTCGTACATAAAAATCAATTAACAGATCGGTTCTACCATATCTTTCTGTTAAACTCTCAACAGCTAAAGAATAATTTTCATTTGTTACTGGGAATGATTCTACTAATTCCCTTGATTCTGATTTAATTTTCATTGACTGAATTAAATAGTGGAATTTATCTACATTCGTTAAATTCGCATTTTCATGTATATTTTGGAATTGATTCTAAAACGTGAGCCAGTCCTTCAAATCACCCCCCAAACTTATACAATTCAACTTCAGGGAGTCGCTGACATAAAGTTTTTATTTTATCACTTTCTGTTTCAAATTTATCAGTCGAATTATTTTCATTTCGAATTAAATTTTGACTCAATTTTGTCTTAAAAATATCTAACAAACGTTGCGCTTTTATCTGAATTCTTAAAGAATTTTCTCTATAATCTTCAACAGAATTAAATTCTGCTTCAAATTCTGCGTCATCATTCAAACTATCTAAATAATTTTTATGAATAATCTCTAGCGCGTCAGATTTCTGCTTAAATAAATGGAAAAGAATTTCAATTTCCTCATGTTTGGCATTCGCGTCATTCAATATATTTTCCAATTTATTATATGCTTTAGTAAAAGCTGAACGTTGAGTAGTTTTATTTCTTTTTAAATTTTCCATTTCTGCTATCTTAATAATGACAAATCTTATATTCTAACAAATATCAAATACATAACTTCAAAATGGAAAATTTTTGTTCTTACCTTCATTCTTCAATAATTTACTTAAATCTGTCAGAAAACAACGAAATCGCCCACCCGGGGGCGCCAGTAAATGTGGAGACTACGATATAAAAATAATGAGAGATTTCGCTGCAATCGAGACAGACGCCAGAGATTTCTTTTTTCATGGTTTTACTTTCATATATTACAAATCACACACAGCATAAACGCGCATAATATTTACATATATACATTAAAATAATTTCGTTTCATAATATTCATTCTTTTAACATTAAATATCAAAATAAACAGTAGCTTTAACTTCATTGCTACCGTTTTCAATTCTTCGAACAACAACATTCCATGACATTCTATCATAACAAACCTGCCGTTGCCATTCGCAACAAACAAAAAGTGGCTTCAGTGGGTTTTCTTCTTTTCGCGACACAGAGCTTGCACAGAAATCGTAATTTACAAAATTTTTAGAACGCTTTTCTCATCGCCACTTAACTTCATAATTTTTAATATCAAATTCACTCTCGACAGCTCTTAGAAGAAATTTATATTTTGAAAGTAACTACCATACGAAATTTAAAGTTTCTAGACTCTTTAGAACAATAAAAATCCCCATTTTGAATATTTTTGGATTTTGCACCATTTGCTGATTTTGTCATCGAAGTAAAATGCTGCTTACGTTTGTTATGTTTTAACAGCTTCTATAACCACCAATTTACTTTTTAAATCGTTTGATACGTACTCAGATTGCCATTCAGAAAATTTATACTTTATTAAAAATCTGCAGCATTTGCTGCATCGAAACTACCTTATTTACAGACTACGTTTATTCTGACCAATGAGAATGCACTGCTATATAACCAAGTAACAGATTTTTGTCAAAGCGATGGAGTGATGATTTAGAAAATTCCGCAGATTTCTAACATTGTAGGACGCTTTTTCGCACACCCCTCCCCTTTTTATGGAAATGCTAGTGATCATTTATATCTTATAAGTAACTGCCATTTTAAATTTCATACTTGGAATCTCATCAGTAACAGAAAAAACACATTTCTAAAACATTATTTCTTCCTGCATCCCCCGGTGGATTTGTGGCATCGACATAAAATATAGCTGATGTTTCATTCCGAGCTAACACCATCATTTTGGTACCATAGCTTTTGAAATCGGTTCAGCAGCTCCGGAGAATAGCTCCTGCAAACAATCAAACGAACGTTTTCCTCTTTATAATATAGGTACACACGACATAAGATATAGCCTTTGTCTGATTTCAGGCGAATGCCATTTATTTGGTGCCATTACTTTTGAAATCGATTCGGTAGTCCCGGAACCTTTTTTTAGAATCTGCAATTTAGCCCTTTCAAACAAAGAAATTTTTCCTCTTTATAATATAGGTATAGATGGCATAAGATATAGCCTATGTTTGATTACGGTTGATCACCAGCATTTTGTTACCATTACTTTTGAAATCGGTTCGGTAGTTTCGAAGATTAGCGCTACAAACAAGCAAAACAGACTTTCCCTCTTTATAATATGGGTATAGCGACATAAGATGTAGTCTATGTTTGATTCCGGGCGAACATCATCATTTTGGTAGCATTACTTTCGATATCGGTTCAGTAGTTCCGAAGATTAGCCGCTACAAAGAAACAAATTTTTCCTCTTTATAATATAGGTATAAACAACATAAGATATAGCCTATGTTTATGTATATATATCGAAACATGTTCTTTATATCCAATAATCTCATATCAATGTCAGATCTAAGGGGAAAAGGGCAATCACCTTTCACTTTTATGCTAGTAAAGTGTTTGCAAAACATGCATCCTCTCAGGAAATAATTTGGAGGGAGGGCGCAGCTCGAGCACTGCGCGGGCTATACTAGAACCTCCTATAACAGAGGCTGACGCAAACCCATTTTGTTTCGGATTATTGGTACCCAGTTCAGCATAAATTTACCGCAACGGAGCGTAACCCTCGAATGTTCCGAAGGTTACGGCCGGAGTTGGGGTTGCCAAATGGTGGATATTAGCTTGGGTTTCGACTGGGTACCAATTCGGTTACCAAATCCGAGAGAATGCGTCAGCTCCTATTATAGAAGCCTTAAACTATACCAGTTTCAATCCACTAGGAAAGGGCAGCTAACGTCACTGTTGGTCGAATTATTGTGGATCAGTAAGAAAAACCGGTCATTCGTTATGACTCCTACCATACACACAATCTCCAGGAATTTGATTGGTCTATATATATAGATCGTTTAACAAATCTATAATAATGTTTGGCTTAAATCGCAAACATGATTCCTGCAATAATCACTATGATAAAAGTGTAATAATAGATTGGTTGACGAAAGTATTTGTTTGTAAACATGCCCTATCCTTGTCAGGTCTTTCTGTTGTAAGGCTGGGCCGGATCCTGGTCATATATTTTCCTGCAGATTTATGTTGGGCCAGATTTCTTTTTCTTTCAGGAAGAGCGCAGCGAATTCTTTCTTTTTAGAGATTCTGCACTGGTCAAAATTTCCAGGTCAAGGCTGGACCCGAAACGAAAGATAATTATTTCGTCTTTGACATCCAGGGCCATGTGGAAAACATATGTCCGTCAGTGACCCGTGCACATGGAACTAAGAAAAATATGGAAGTAAAATGAAGCCTGTTTTTTCCATTAGAATCAGAGAAAGAGTCGATGCCACCGGATTTCTGTGAGGTTTACCCATATCCCAGGATTCCGAGAGAAAAGCCGTGAGCATGGTAATAGTTTGGCGCGCTTTTCGCTTAATTGACCTGGTTGATAGCAAAGTGAAGTGACGGATGCTGCCACAGCGAGAGGTAAAACACATGCCAAGTTTTCGCCAATACCAGCCGAGTTGCCTGCAGTTTTAGGGCCACACCTATCCCAGAATTCTCGACTTTCTTCGGAGCCGATCCGTTGACCGGTACTCATTCCTGCCCATGCACTCCTTCAAATTCTTCCCCTCGAGCCCAAGTATGGCTGCCATCTTACTTATTTGTTATTCGTAAAAATTATAATGATGTTATAGCTTTGTTTAACTAAATCTTTAGAAATTTATTTAAGTTTCATAAATTACAAAGATGCATTTTTTTAAATATGCTTTTTTTTGTAGAGCAGTAAAATTGTGATTTTCTTTTATCGTCCATTTCGAGTGATTTTTTTATTATATTTCCATTTAAATATAATTGTCTAAGTCACATTTTTATGTAGTATTTATGAAACTAATTGTCTAAATAGTTATTAGTATTTTTATTTTTATTTATTTATAAGTTTCGAACATAATCTGTATTAAGTTTTGAATTCTGTTGTCACTATTTCTGTTACTACTTTGGCAACACAACTTTACTTTGTATATTTTGGATACACTAATCTTGTTCTTCTTAAAAAAAAATTTGTTCCTGGCTTGTGGCGTTTGTCGCCGTGTAATGTAATTATTTTTCTTTTATCCATTAAAACTAAATTATTTAAACGAATAATTTGACAGGGTATGGCCACCAGTTCACGTTTCCAGCCGCGTATTTGTTAAGTAAAGTGAATTTGTTTCGCTATTTTTCGTTAGAATAACTTGCAATCTTGAGCCAGGTAATAAGCCTAATTATCGAAATGGCCAGAGTTGATGTTTCAGCCATAAATAAGTTTAATGGACAAAATTACTCGCAATGGCGTTTTCAAATAGTGTGTGCTTTAAAAGCAAAGTCCGTGTATTCCATTGCTAACGGCACTAAAGAAAAACCTACTACTGATGAATCGCAAATAGAAAAGTGGGAAAGAGACGATGCGGTGGCTATGTTCACGATATCTTCGGCCATGGATTTATCGCAAGTCACTCTTATTGAAAGTTGCTCCACTTCAAAAGAAATGCTAGAAAAATTAGATTCTATTTTTAAATTGAAATCTGACTTTAACAAGATGTTGCTACTTGATAAATTTCATCAGATTGAAATGGAAAACAACGAAACGGTTGTTCAATACATTTCAAAAATTGAAAATCTTGCACATCAAATCAAGGATTGTGGAGAAAGTGTAAGCGATGCAACTATCATTACGAAAATTTTAGGGACATTACCTCCGAAATACAGAAATTTCAGACAAGCTTGGTTATCTGTTGATGATAGTTAACAAAATTTATCGAATTTAACCGCGAGACTCATCGATGAAGAAACTTCATTATCGCAATCTGAACAGAGTGAGTCTGCATTTTATGCTTCCAGTCGCTCGAAAATCAAAGAGAAAAAGGCTACATGTTGCCCAAGAAGTGAGAATAAATTCAAAACTCGAAACAGAAGCATAGATAAATCGAAAATAACCTGTTATTCATGTCGTAAAAAAGGCCATTACGCAAGAGAATGTCGTTCTAAGCCTCGTGAAAAAGGTAATGATTATCCAGAAAGAAATAAGGGTTCATCAAGTTACAGTGCATTTAGCAATGAAGTAGGGAAAACTATAGAAAGTGAACAATGGATTCTGGACAGTGGTGCATCTGCTCACATGAGCTATAATTTAAATTATTTCAACAATTTCACTGAATTAAATAATAATGAAGTTATTCGTCTTGCCAACAATCTAGAATTATCCATTAAAGGAAAAGGAAATATAAATGTTCTAAAGTTGATCAATGGAAAATGGCAAAAAGGAGAAATACATAATGTTCTCTATGTTCCTGATCTGAAGAAAAATCTTCTCTCCGAAGGTGTACTAGCAAGTAAAGGTATGAAAATAATAAAAATGCAAGATCATGCTGATATCTACAACTGTGAAGATGAATTAATTGGCACTGCAGTACGTTCTGCAAACAACTTATATCACATGCTCTTTAAGACTTTAAGCTCACCTGAAGCTAACATTTCTCAGAAGACTAGTTTGAAAGTATGGCACGAAAGAACAGGGCATATAAATTTGAAAGCTCTTTATGAATTAAGTAAGAGGGGTTTAATTGAAAATCTAGACATTTCAGAGAAAGAAGAATTTTTCTGCGAAGGATGTCAATATGGTAAACAACACAGATTTTCATTCAATACAAAAGATTACAAGGCAACTAAACCAGCAGAATTGATATATAGTGACATCTGTGGTCCCATGTCTGTTCAATGTATAGGTGGTGCAAACTATTTCATTCTAATGAAAGATGATTTCAGTGGTTACAGAACAGTTAAATTTCTGAAGCATAAAAGTGATGCTCTAGAAGCTTTCAAGAACTTTGTTCAACTATGTGAAAATAAGTTTGGTCATCAAGTCAAAGCACTCCGAGTTGACAATGGTAGAGAATATATCAATCTACATTTTGATGAGTATCTAAATAAGAAAGGCATTCAATTAGAGACAACAGCTCCTTATACTCCGCAGCAAAATGGAAGATCCGAAAGAGATATGCGTACAATAGTAGAAAGTGCTCGCTCCATGATCTACTCCAAAGAATTGCCTTTGTACCTGTGGGCTGAAGCTGTAAACACAGCTGTTTACATTTTGAACAGAACTCCTACAACACAAGCTCCGGATTCAACACCTTATGAGTTATGGTCTGGAAAATCTTTAACACTTAATCATCTAAGAATTTTTGGTTCAGAAGCCTACATGCACGTGCCTGATGTCCTACGAAAGAAATTAGAGCTCAAAAGCAAGAAGATGATATTTGTAGGGTATGACAAGGATTCTACAAATTATCGCCTCTTTGATCCAGTCACTAAAACCATCAAAGTATCAAGAAATGTCATCTTTAATGAAGAAAATTGTAAGTTGAATGTCTCACCGAATTCATCAAAAATCCTGTTTAATATTGATGAAGATGATATGAATATGGATACAATTGATAAAGTTCAAGACAACTTGCGCAGTAATCCTCCAAGTTTGCAAAATAATAATCATTATGGCCTTCGTCCCAGAAACACTTTAAGACCTCCTGCTCGCTATGAATTAAATGTAGCCGACATTGTAACACCACAAACATATGAAGAAGCAATGAATTCTCCTCAAGCAGATAATTGGAAAGAAGCCATAAATGAAGAACTGAATTCTCTTCAGAAGAATGAGACCTGGGATCTCGTACCCCTTCCAGAGAAAAGTAACGTAATTGGATCCAAGTGGGTATTTAAAATAAAATACCTTCCCAATGGAAAAATTGACAGATATAAAGCTAGACTCTGTGCCAAAGGGTTCTCCCAAGTGGAGGGAGTAGACTTCAACGAAACCTTTTCACCAACCTTAAGATTTGACACTATAAGAGTTTTATTAGCTACTAGCTGACCCGCCCGGCGTTGCCCGGGTCCGTATTAACAATATTAAACGAACTTGAAATTTGTATGATTTTGTCATTAACTGGAAGCATGCAGAAATGCATTGTCTGAAATCCGTCGCAGCTGACTTTGTGAAAAATCGGTTTTAAAAACAATAACTAATATTAAGCTCTAAAAATATTTAAAATGAGCAATGAGAAACACGGGAGGGAACATGTATCCAACGATTGCGTTAGTTTCGTGTTAAAGTGTTGATATTTACCCGTAAAAATCACTGTTAAATCACGTAACTATTTTTTTTTTTCGCATAGAAATCCCAAGTGAGATATTTTGAATTTCAAACTAATTATATCACTCTTAAATCCGACTATACCGTGAATGAAATCGATACGCGATGATAAAAGATTGGTATATAGTATTATAATTTCAGTGCCATTTAACAAAAGTGTATATTTTTAATCAAAGCATGTGTAATGTTGACTCCGTGGACAAATTCCTAACCGTAAACTTTTGTACCGTAACCATAATCTGTCTGTAACCTAACTGCGACTTAATAGTACCCTACTGTAACTTAAATATAACACAAATGTAACCTAGTCGTCACTTTGAAATATCAATACAGAAGCATCATTTAAGATTACCGTAACTATAATCTGTCTGTAACCTAACTGCGACTTAACAGTATCCTACTGTAATTTAAATATAACACAAATGTAACCTAGTCGTCACTTTGAAATATCAATACAGAAGCATCATTTAAGATTTTGCTTGAAAAGTTAACATTCTTTCGTTAATTTCTTAAAATCGTCTGCACTCTGAAATCTAGATTTTAGACTAATATTTGTTATTTAAGTTTTCTCGCATGATTTTAAAAGAATGTTTTCATAAATATATTTTATATATTGACATAGAGTTATTAATATGTTGTTAAATCATAAACATTTTTTCATCTACGTTATAAAGTATTAAAAAGTTCTGAAAAAAAAAAGAAAACTTTTAGTAATACAATTTTTAGTTCAAATCAAATGTTTTCAATATTTTATTTAATTTTATTTTGACATTTAATTATTTCGAATTTATCAATTTCAATTATTTTAAAAGCAAACATTTTTTTAAAATAAATAATATAATAGAAAAAAGATCATTTTAAAAAATTACTATTTCTTCGTAGAATATGCTTCAGCTGTAATTCATTTCTTTCAATTCGTCTTATTAATACAAAATCCCTTCCACATGCTTTTGTTTGGGACATTAAAATTTGAGCGATAAATGGTTTAATATTGCTACCCTTTTTTCGGTTTACTTCACCAACACCTATCTTTTTTCTCCATGGTTTACAACCGTTGTGAGAAAAAAATCATCATTTAAACTGACAGTTTGCCAGTCTATGAATTTTAAAGGTCTGTTCCAGCTTTTTTAATTATTTATGCGAAAATTTTATGCAACCAATCAACCATAACTAAATGAAGGGAAAAAAAGAAGAAAAAAGGGGATTTTTTATGAGAGTGATCTTTGGAATTTAATTAATTACTCAGTTAATAAATAGAATTTTGAAATTCTGAGCCTCAGGTGCATCAGGAGAGATATTGGGCTACTGTCATAAAAATTTTCAGCTTCGTACGTCCCATAGATTTTGCTAGCCATCGCAGACACACACACACACAGACAGAGCGTTTTGTTCTTTTATTAATATACTAGCTGACCCGCCCGGCGTTGCCCGGGTCCGTATTAACAATATTAAACGAACTTGAAATTTGTATGATTTTATCATTAACTGGAAGCAAGCAAAAATCATTGTCTGAAATACGTCGCAGCTGACTTTGTGAAAAATCGGTTTTAAAATAAACAACTAATATTAAGCTCTAAAAATACTTAAAATGAGCAATGAGAAACACGGGAGGGAACATGCATCCAACGATTGTGTTAGTTTCGTCTTAAAGTGTTGATATTTACCCGTAAAAATCACTGTTAAATCACGTAACCAATTATTTTTTTCGCATAGAAATCCCAAGTGAAATATTTTGAATTTCAAACTAATTATATCACTCTTAAATCCGACTATACCTTGAATGAAATCGATACGCGATGATAAAAGATTGGTATATAGTATTATAATTTCAGAGCCATTTAACAAATGTGCATATTTTTAATCAAAGCATGCGTAATGTTGACTCTGTGGACAAATTCCTGACCGTAAACTTTTGTACCATAACCATAATCTGTCTGTAACCTAACTGCGACTTAAGATTACCCTACTGTAACTTAAATATAACATAAATGTAACCTAGCCGTCACTTTGAAATATCAATATAGAAGCATCATTTAAGATTTTGCTTGAAAAGTTAACATTCTTTCATTAATGTCTTAAAATCGTCTGCACTCTATGAATTCTAGATTTTAGACTAATATTTGTTTTTTAAGTTTTCGCGCATGATTTTAAAAGAATGTTTTCATAAATATATTTTATATATTGACATAGAGTTATTAATATGTTGTTAAATTAAAAACATTTTTTCATCTACGTTATAAAGTATTAAAAAGTTCTGGAAAAAAAAGAAAACTTTTAGTAATACAATTTTTAGTTAAAATCAAATGTTTTCAATATTTTATTTTATTTTATTTTGACATTTAATTATTTCGAATTTATCAATTTCAATTATTTTAAAAGCAAACATTTTTTAAAAATAAATGATATAATAGAAAAAAGACCATTTTAAAAAATTACTATTTCTTCGTAAAATACGCTTCAGCTGTAATTCATTTCTTTCAATTCGTCTTATTAATACAAAATCCCTTCCACATGCTTTTGTTTGGGACATTAAAATTTGAGTGATAAATGGTTTAATATTGCAACCCTTTTTTCGGTTTACTTCACCACCACCTATATTTTTCCTCCATGGTTTACAACCGCTGTGATAAAAAATCATCATTTAAACTGACAGTTTGCCAGTCTATGAATTTTAAAGGTCTGTTCCAGCTTTTTTAAGTATTTATGCAAAAATTTTATGCAACCAACCAATCAACCATAACTAAATGAAGGGAAAAAAAGAAGAATAAAGGCGATTTTTTATGAGAGTGATCTTTGGAATTTAATTAATTACTCAGTTAATAAATAGAATTTCGAAATTCTGAAGCTCAGGTGCATCAGGAGAGATATTAGGCTACTCTCATAAAAATTTTGAGCTTCGTACGTCCCATAGATTTTGACAACCATCGCAGACACACACACACACACACGCAGACAGACAGAGCGATTTGTTATTTTATTAGTATAGATAGATAGCTGCTCAAAGAAAATGGAAAATTCTACAAATTGATGTGAAAACTGCTTTTCTCTATGGTGAAATTAAAGAAACAATTTTTATGCAACCTCCTCCAGGTTTAGGTTTTGCTAAAGACCTAGTGTGTCTACTTAAAAAGTCTCTTTATGGATTAAAACAGGCATCCAGATGCTGGAACAAGACTTTTACAGATTTTCTAACTAGTTTTGGCTTCCAGCAATCTAATGCTGACCCTTGTGTTTTCAATGGCATTTTTCAAGGTAAGAAAGTAATTCTAATTTTGTATGTAGATGATGCTTTATTATTCTGTGAAGAAAAGAAGATATTAATTGAAATTGTAGATTTTAAAAAGAAGTTTGAAGCAACTACCTACAAAACCGGATGTTTTGTTGGAATTGAAATAAACTACAGAGAAAACTGCACAATTTTCCTGCATTCAGAAAATTATGTAAAGAGAATTTTGAAGAGATTTTATGTAGACGATGCAAGCCCGAACACTATATCTGCAGATCCTGGAACAATCCTATCATCAGAATCTAACCCGTTACCAGAAGGAAAAACCATTCCTTACAGAGAAGCTATTGGATCTTTAATGTTTCTTGCCACTACTACTCGTCCAGACATAGCTTTTTCTGTTAATTTTGTCAGCCGATTTCAAAATAGTCCAGGCCAAATCCACTGGAATGCAGTGAAACGTATTTTCAGATACCTGAAAGGTACTGCAGCTTATGGCATTGAATATTCTCCAGTATATAGTCTTGATTGTCATCTTGTTGGTTTTTCTGATTCTGACTTTGCCAATGATGTTGACACAAGAAAATCTACTTCTTGTTATGTGTTCATGATTGGTAATGGTCCTGTTACTTGGTCTAGCCAGAAGCAGACAACAGTTTCTACATCTACTACCGAAGCTGAATATATTGCAGCTTCAACAGCTGTGAAGGAAATACTGTGGTTACGACAACTTCTACAAGATGTGAGTGAAAATGAAATTTGTAAAGAAGGTGTTACTCTCTTCATTGATAATCAAAGTGCTCTTAAGCTGATCAAAAACCCGGTATTTCACAAACGTACAAAACATATAGATGTGCGCTATCATTTTATTCGTGAAAAATGTGCTGATGGATCAGTCATTGTAAAATATGTAAAATCTGAAGAGCAATTAGCTGACATTTTTACAAAAGCTCTTCCCAAGGTAAGATTTGAAAAATTAAGAGAACTACTCAGCATAAAAGAAATAAACTGTGTGCATGACTCTGGTTAAGCTTTTCACATTCAACACATAATTTCTTTGAAAATGATACTTTAGAATTTAAAAGCTAATTTTTTTGTTTGTTTATGTCATTCATTATTTATTCATAGTAATTTCATGTAATGTAGTTATACCAAGTATTTATCTTGTAAATTTTAGTGACAACATAATTGGAGGGAGTATTAAGTTTTGAATTCTGTTGTCACTGTTTCGGTTACTACTTTGGCAACACAATTTTACTTTGTATATTTTGGATACACTAATCTTGTTCTTCTTAAAAAAAAAAAAAAATGTTCCTGGCTAGTGGCGTTTGTCGCCGTATAATGTAATTATTTTTCTTTTATCCATTAAAACTAAATTATTTGAACGAATAATTTGACAATCTGATTGTCCGAATGAATGATGAATCGAAAATTAAATTTTGACATAAACAAGTTTGCTTTATGAGTAATTTTAACTGTAGGATGCAAGCATTTAATGTACACATGTAAAGTATTAATACAAATAATAAATTAAATTTACAAAGAAAAAAAAAAGGCAATACTACATTCTAAAAGTCTGTGTTTGGCTCAGCCACACATTACAGTGAATGCTTCTTTGTGACATGGTATCAAAGCAAATTAAATATATATATATATATATGAAATATCTCATGATTTAAAAATAATTCAAGACTTAAAAAGAATTTGGTCAGTACCATTCGATTCAGCATACAAATATACTTAAATATATTATCAGTTGAAAAATAACTACAAAATCGAATTTTTAAGGAAAATGTTTAAATTTCAGAGTTTTTTTACCACCTTATCCCTTTAGGGGTAGAGTTTTCAAAAATACTTTCTTAATGTTACTCAATGTCATAAGCAGTATTTTTACCACAATTTTCCTGCTTTTAGATTGAGATGTTCGAGCTGTGTGTTGATTAATCCCGAATTCGGACTTTCTTTTATATGTATATAGATTGACACAATATGGAAACAAAAATGAAAAATCACACATCAACCAGAGATTAGAAACTCATTTCCAATATCTTTAGAATACTTAAACAAAACATCACAGATTATTAACGTGATAGAAGACATCTGACTAAACAGTTAAGAACAAGCATAACATGTTTTAAATACACATTTCCACAATTACTTCCATACCTATAGTCGTGGCAGGAAAAATTGGCTTTTCAAGGACAAATAAATGTCCCTCTTTCTTTGGACGCTTCTCGGCCGTTATCTTAAGATAGTAACTATTGTGACAGCCACCTGATCGATTGACTATTCTTTTTTCCACACCATTTGAGAGATCCAGTTGATTGAATATCATATTAACTCAAATTCTTGCATAGATAAATTTGTTTTGCGGAAGCGCTGTGAAGAAAACGGAACGGGCGACTAGCGTCCTCCAACACGCGTAATTTTTTTCTCAACCACCTTTGTCGTTCCAAGCCCAAGCTCGCACTCTGATTGGTTGTTGCTCTCGGCACTGTTTTCATGTAACTTGGCGATAATCATACTTGGCGTAGCGATAGATGCTTCCGTCGAGGAGTTTGATTTCCTTCCGAACCAAGTACAAAGTAACTTTTCTCTTGCAGCATTGGATTGGATGGTACGTGTCTTGCTGAAAGCTATACTCTTTAAAAGTTTTTACACACAACTTTTTACTTTATACTCAGTTTACTTCGTACTCTGTTCGGAAGGAAATCAAACTCGACGGAAGCGTCTATCGCTACGCCAAGTATGATTATCGCCAAGTTACGAGAAAACAGTGCCGAGAGCAACAACCAATCAGAGTGCGAGCTTGGCCTTGGAACGACGAAGGTGGTTGGGAAAAAATTACGCCTCCAACACCATGACAAAGAAGTGAAAATGAAAAGAAGTCATTTGTCTTTGAAAAGCCGATTTTACCTGCCGCGACTTAAGAAAGGTACTCAAATTCTTTTGTGAAGCCCTGTATAGAATCTATAGATTTGTCCGTATTCAACAAAGTATCTAAAATTTATCTTTGCAATAAAATAAATGAAACAGTAGTAAATTCACTTTCGACATTACGTTTCTTTAAATAGAAGTGTCCAGGAATTCTTTTGCGCAGTAAAGTATTACATTATTTAGATTTTAAAATATACTATCTTCTAAAGATTAATTCGGAAATAAATTGCATATAATTACTAAAAGTAAATTTCGACAAATAATATCCAAAGATGGCAATGTATCCAGTTCTTTGCCTAACTCTGCCTATATGATTTTATTCATATTCTATGAAAATTGTTTACTAAACATATTCAGCTAAAGGAGTGGTTCCCAATCTATGGTGCATGATGGATTTGATAGGGTACGTGCAAATAATACTGATAATAGCGGAAATTACCAAAAAGTAAAAAAAAATACAATATTGTAATTTAAAAAATTACAACGACTATTTCGAAAATGATTATTCAAAAGACTAAAATTTTAAAGACTTATAAATAAATTCTATATTTAAATTATTATTAATAATAAACATCATTTATTGGATGATCACAACGAGTTATATTTTAAACATTAATATTCCTAGACCAATCATAAAAAACAGAAAATTAAAGATAGACAACTTTAATTGTTTAAAATGTGCATTTTTATTGAATGGAGTGAATCAGGGTGACTTCTGAGCGCCTCATATTACGTACGACATGGATTAAACATTAATATTCCTAGATTCATCACAAATAAATTTCAAATGACATTTCAGTTTTACAATTTTCGGAACTGCAAATTTTTAACCTTCAAAATATCACGCGGTTTAAATTTTTACATCGTTGCATAGAGAACAAAATACACTTTTTTAATGAAATTTTTTTGAAATCTCTATCACAATTTGTTTTTAAATTATTATTTTTTAAAAGTTTTTATTAGTCTTTTTGTCATCGTGGCAACAGAAGTATTCTATTTTTGGACATTAAACTTCGATCAAACAGGAAACGAATAAAATTAAATAAGTTGCAGAATTTAACCAATAAAAAGATTCAAACGTATTTTAGATTTCCTAATTCTCTACCTTTTTTTAAATAGTTAATAAAAAGTCACGAAAACTTTGACAATGTCAATGTCATTTTTATTGATTTAATATATGTTTGTGGAAAGACGATAACTCATGAAAAAAGGATGTTTACATTTTATATTGAGTGGAGAAGACTGGGATCAAGTATGTGTTTTTGAGAAATGAAAATACTCTGAAATGAAGAGTCTTAGAAAAGGCGAATATGAAAGAAAAAATGTTGGGTAGTGCTGAGCTAGAGCATGCATAACTCAGTTAAAAACTATCTTTAACCCCTTTGCGAAGAACGTCTTTTTAGAGAACTAGGGGGGCCCCGCCCCCCTGCTCGCCAACCCCCGGCGTAATCGCTTCGCGGTTCCAAGTTGTAGGCTACCCCTGCTTGCTGCGCTCGTCAATACCCCATGGTATGAATTGTTGAAAAATTGAACAGTTGCAGCCCTTTCAAATGATGTGTCACACGACTGGTGTTAAAAAGAAATTAAAAATGTGTCTCCCCCTGGGTGGGGGCAGAGTGGGGAATGGCACACAAGACATCCATTATATGAATAAGCAGTTGCAAACGTTTCAAATGATGTGTCACACGACTGGTGTTGTAAAGAAATTAAAAATGCGCTCCTCCCCTGGGGGGCAGATTGAGGGGTGACACACAAGACATCCATAATATGAATAAGCAGTTGCAGACCTCTCAAATGAAGTGTCACACGACTGATGTTAAAAAGAAATTAGAAATGTGTCCCCCCCCCCTTGGTGGGGGCAGAGTGGGGGATGGCACACAAGACATCCGTAATATGAATAAGCAGTTGCAGATCTTTCAAATGATGTGTCACACGACTGGTGTTGTAAAGAAATTAAAAATATGTTCCCCCCCCCTGGGGGGCAGAGTGGTGGGTGACATACAAGACATCTATAATATGAATAAGCAGTTGCAGAATTCTCAAATGATGTGTCACACGACTGGTGTTGTAAAGAAATTAAAAATGTGTCCCCCCCTTGGTGGGGGCAGAGTGGGGGATGGCACACAAGACATCCATAATATGAATAAGCAGTTGCAGACCTTTCAAATGATGTGTCACACAACTGGTGTTGTAAAGAAATTAAAAATGTGCCCCTCTGGGGGGCAGAGTGGGGGAGAACCACACAAGACATCCATAATATGAATAAGCAGTTGCAGATCTTTCAAATGATGTGTCACACGACTGGTGTTGTAAAGAAATTAAAAATATGTCCCCCCCCTCGGGGGGGCAGAGTGGTGGGTGACACACAAGACATCTATAATATGAATAAGCAGTTGCAGACATCTCAAATGGTGTGTCACACGACTGATGTTGTACAGAAATTAAAAATGTGCCCCCTCTGTGGGGGCGGAGTGGGGGCTGACACACAAGACATCCATAATATGAATAAGCAGTTGCAGATCTTTCAAATGATGTGTCACCCGACTGGTGTTGTAAAGAAATTAAAATGTGCCCCCTCTGTGGGGGCAGAGTGGGGGGGGTGACACACAAGACATCCATAATATGAATAAGCAGTTGCAGATCTTTCAAATGATGTGTCACCCGACTGGTGTTGTAAAGAAATTAAAATGTGCCTCCCCTGGGGTGGGCAGAGTAGGGGGTGACACACAAGACATCCATAATATGAATAAGCAGTTGCAGACCTTTCAAATGATGTGTCACACGACTGGTGTTGTAAAGAAATTAAAAATGTGTCCCGCCTAAGGGGCAGAGTTTGGCGCAGCATGTCCCTAAAGGGACCTTGCGCCATAAAACCCCATACAACCAACCAACCAACCTAAGGGGCAGAGCGGAGGGGGGGCACACAAGACATCCATAATAGGAAAAGACAGTTTCACACCTTTCAAAAGATATGCAACACGAATGTGGATAAAAATTTAAAAAGTTCCCCTTTGGGGGGGGGGGCAAAGTGGGGTGAAATCCTAATCCCGGTTGTAATCGCTTCACGATGCGTCGACGGAGCCCTTTCCTGATTGGTCTATTCGACTCATCGAAGGAGTGGTCCTCCCGGACTCGTTATTTCCGGAAATCTTACACATCAGCATCATTCCAGGAGTCATTTCTTTTAAGGCTAGTTTTTTTTTACAATAGAAGGATTTTTATCTTGTTATCACCGTTTTTTTTTCAAGACGCCAATTCTTTCGTAGTTGAATTGTTAAATCACGTTTATTAAATAAAGTAAACTTATCAATAAAAAAATAACCGGTGTAATAACCAAGGATTTTCAGTACCATATGTGACACTTATATATCAGTTTCAATCACTTGACTATGTGCCTACCAAAAACATCGTTTTTTTGACTAATATGAACACTTAGTATATATAGAAGTGGAGACAAAACAGAAAAATCGAAGGACAAACAAATCTTGTTAAATTGATTGCTAGCATGTAACGCCAGTTGAAACGGATCTATGCATGACCCTTGTCACTAAGGGTTTAAGCTTGTTCACATATATTCACAGTAATGCTTACAAATTATTTTGTGTAACCAATAAAATTTTTTAACATTCTGTACTGTGCACAAATTTAGCTTTACTTAAAAACACGCACTGCAATTTATGATGAAAATCAGACTTTCAAAAAATATAAATCTTTGTGTCTCCAATTATATGAACTGCTGGCAATTCAAGCATCCCATGACGTCACATGATGGAGAAAACTTGCGATTTCTCGCTTCAGGCAAATTCATTGGAAGCACATTGAATTACATGTATTTTTAATTCTTTCAGAGTGATTATTATTATTATTATTTATTTATTTTGCACAGTTTCAGATACTTGAGACATTTGTGTTTCGTAATTTATAACAAAGTAAAAATTATGCGACTTTGAAAATCTAAAGCTTAAACGAATTTATAATAAAGAAAGATTCCAAGATTCCAACGGCACTTTAGCATTCCAAAGGAACAATTTTCCCGTACCGACGGCTGCGATTTGCATTTCTATATAGCGCCATGCAAAGAAGGTGGTCACTCTAGGCGCGGAAATTCATGCTACCAACGTAATTTTTGGCCTATTACAAGAAAAAGTTGGAAAAGGGGGGCGCCAAATTCTAACTTTGCTCCGGGCGCAATTTTCTGTTCGCACGCCACTGCTTCTATACGCCGTTATACGCCCAATAAATACTATATATACGTCTTATTGTCCAGCAAATGTCATTTAGTACATTTCAATAATGTGTAAAAGTTATGATATATTATATACAAGGTGAGTCATAAATATCGAAACAATAGGCTATCTTGGTGTTAGTCATCAAAAATCAAGTTTTGAGAAAACGCGATTTAAAGTTGAAATTATATGGATGCGGCTATGAAAGTGTTGATACATAAATGCTTATAACTCCGTTAAAAATGCAAATATTTTTATGCGTTTTTTTGCATTGAGTTAAGAATTAAATGAATAATCAAATTAGATCATAAAAAATCGATTTTTTTTGAAAAGTTTTCAACCCTTGAGCCCCTTTAATATATTCTACGAGCATTTCACATTTTGATGATACGGATTAATGATTTTGTCTCGGTCAAAGGTTGAATATGCAGCATTATAATTTATAAAAAAGTGATTGGTCCCAAGGACAATTAGGATATAGGTCTACTACATAATATTCTATTGCCGTATATACTCGTGTATAAGTCAGACCCCCCCCCCACCCAAAAAATCAAGTAATTTTTTTTATAATTTTTTGGGAATAAATCAAACCATATTTCTGATCGTTTTTCCAAAAATAATTAGTAATCGAGGCAAAAAAATAATGATAATCTGTATTAATAAAATAACAAATCGCTCTGTCTGCGTGTGTGTGTGTGTGTGTGTGTCTGCGATGGCTAGCAAAATCTATGGGACGTGCGAAGCTCAAAAAATTTTTGAGAGTAGCCCAATACCTCTCCTGATGCACCTGAGACTCAGAATTTTAATTTTTTGATTAGTTTCATAGATATTAATTATGAAGCGAAACTCACTCTCATCAAAAAGTCATTTTTAAAATGTTCTGGGAAAGAAAACGTTTGCACATGCGCAGAAACTCAATTACGCATTTAAACGGAGGAAGAACCTTTTTCCCCCGTTTATTTCTGTTTTGGGATAATTTTGTTTAAATCCAAATTAACCAAACTGCTCGACGTATTTAAACTTAAGAGACCTATTTCGAAAGATCATATTTTTAGGTCTCAAATGCAATAATCAATTCGAAAAAAATGTTGCAGTTAACCCTTTGAAAACAAATATTCAAAAATGGTCGTTTTTTCCAAAACTATTTTTCTCCCTTTTGTCAATGCCCCTCCAGGGCGTAATTTTTAAGATATAAACAAACCAAAAAGGAGATCTTAAAGTTGAAACTTTCTTCTAACCGATGGTGTAATTGGTTTTAAAATATTTGGATTTGGACCCTTTCAAATACACTGGCAAAAGAAGGTCATTTTGCGACTCGCAGAGAGGATATTTTTTCCATGCTAAAATTATCTTAACGTGCATATTTCAACTCAATCTTTTAAAATCTTCTCAATAGACCAAATTTATACTCCCTACAAAAAATTCGACTCGTTTGGACGAATAGAAATATTTTTTACAAAATAAAATGTGCGAAAATTTTGATGAAATCAATAAAAAACAGATCGTTTTCATTGCGGTTTTGACTTAGCAAAACGCAATATTATAGGTACCGGTAAACAAAAAACATATTCTTTAAGCTTAAAAACATTTTTATAATCTATGATGCAATCGGTTTTTAAAATATAAGATTTAACTCTTTCAAATACAACGGCAGGGTCACTTTGCGAGTCACAAATAGAATATTTTTTCTACGCTAAAAGTATCTAAGCGTACATATTTCAGCCAAAACTTTTAAAAGCATCTCAATAGATCAAATTTAAACTTTCTTAAAAAATTTAAAACGTTCGGACGAGTAGAAATAATTTTTACAAAATAAAAAGTGCGAAAAATTTGATGAAATCAATAAAAACAAGATCGTTTCATTGGTTTTATGGTTCATCGTGCAGGGCGCAATTCTATACACGTCCTGACAAACCGAAAATATTTTCTTAAAGCTAAAACATTCTCATAATTTATGTTGCAATTTGTTTTTAAAAAAATATGAGATTTAACCCGTTCCCGACAAACACGAATTACATCCCGGCTAAAAATAACTAGATGCCTATATTTTAGTACAATCTTTTTAGAGCCTTTCAATAAACCAGATTTACATTACTTTAAAAAATTTTAGAACTTTCGTATGGATAGAATTCTTTTTTACAAAATAAAATGTGTGAAAATTTTTACGAATTCAGTAAAAACCTGAGTGTTCCGTCGCGGTTTCGTTCGCTTTCGGTTCGCATAGTTTCCAAAAATTCAAATTACATAGAAAACAAAATACCAAACAGCATGTTCTTTCAATTCAATATATTTTCGGGATTTTTCCGTTTTAAAAATAAAAATTTTGACAAAATGAACTTAAAGTTATAAAATCATAGAAATTTGAGTTTAATTTAAGGGTCATATAGAAAGCAAATAACACATTTGAAAACTAAATAACATCACGGGCCCGGGCAACGCCGGGCAGGACAGCTAGTAAATAAATAAATTTTCCTCAAATTATTAAATTTCTAATTACTTTTTTTAATTCGATGCTTCATTGTAAAATTGTATAATTACGTAAAATATAAGAAGCTTAAATTATTTTGAAACTTATTTATATCATTTTAATGGTAAAACTGATTTTACAACAATGAAACAATTAAATGAAAAAACTTTTGAAAACATTATTCAAACCTTATTTATAAGGATAATAACTAAGAATGCTAAAATATTGTATTTCTTTTTTGCACAGTGGAACTATTAGGAGAGAAATCTAGAAGCATTCTCAAGTTGAACTTATTCTTAAAAAAATGGATTTAAATGTTAAAAGACATACCCCTACATTAAAGGGAATTCTATATCGAAGAACATGGGTGCAGATTACATTGCTATTGTTGAGTATTTTTATTTGTCAATCACAGAGAATTTGTACTATTTTATTATTTATAACTTTTCCTTTTAACTATTTCTTTTTACTTTTATTTAATTATTACTTATATTTTATCCAAACCATATCGATAGTGATTAGCTCAAAGACTTGCCTATTCGCCGATTATACTGCGAAAAATTCATTTTTTACTAACTTGTCTATAAGTCGATCCCTCAGAAAACCAAAATCTTGAATGTCAACTCCCAAATTTTTTCTAAAAATTTTCTGTTTATACACTAGTATATACGGTAGTTCTTTTTAATACTTTGAATGACCCCCCCTCCCACACACACACACCTAATCAAGAAATAGCGTTCAAAATTGTTGCTTGTGAGAGAAAGTGTAAACTGCAGCAGTGGATCTACTGCTTGAGAAAAGAACAGCATTTAAAAAATAGTTGATCTTTAAAAAAAATAAACGCGTGTGATTTGGGATTAGTTGCAGTTTTCTCAGAATGAGTAAAATCTACATTTTTTGCATTTGCACTAGAGAGGTGGAAAAAGTTCCTGGTATTGAGGATCACAAAATATTTCTATAATTGAATTCACAAATGTTATGTTTATACTTATTGACTTAAAGAAAAATATTTCATGCAGCGCCATGCTAATTGATCGGTCGCCCCAGGCATGCCGTTAAATTCATACTATCAATGTCATTTTTGGCTGTCTCAAAAAATGTTTGAGGAGGGGGGAGCTTCGAATTCTAACATTGCACCAGGTGCAATTTTCTCTTTGCACACTCCTCATTTCATGTTAAATCTCTAAATATAAAATAAAAGGTTCTGGTAAAAAAATCCTCGTATCACAAACTGAATTATATAAAAAATTATTATGAAACTTCTTCGAAATGGCAGCAGTTGGATTAATTCCATTGTTTCGGAGAAGTTATGGGTTTTATTTATTGATTATACCTTTTATATTGTCATTTTCTAATTACAATTAAAAATAACTTTTTTAAATAATGTGAACAGAAAATGACGTCATTCTTTAAATAACGGACATTTTCCTTCATGAAGATGTTATTATTCAATACATTTTTCACTCTGCCAAAACTGAGTTTGAGACACAAGGAAAAATGCTCCGGTGAGTAAAAAAAATGTCACATTAAAGGAAACCAGTCATTTTCTTTCATAAAACTGAATATTTCCACCACAAGTGTGTCTATAAGACAAGAATTTCTAAAATTTTTACTTACTGGTACTGAGATTACAGGTACAAGTCAATAGTTCGAATATTTGCATTCCAAGTTGTAGTTGACAAATATGACTTCAAATTTGAAAATACAGTCAAGCCTTGATAACATGAACCTCAAGCGGAATCAAAATTTTGTTATACGTTAGCAGTAATTCATGTTATCAGTATAAAATATTTGTATTTATCTTTATACTTTGAAAACAATTCCTGTTAAGCATGTTCATGTTAATGAGGTTTGACTGTTTATAAATAAATAATTGCACACTGAAATAGTTTTTAACTGGTAAATATGTTATGAGAATAAATAATGTACAGTAGACTCTCTCAAATCCACACATAACTTACAGATGTAAACAATCAAAAATTCAGTTCAGATATACAGACAAAATTTGACTTTTTTAGCTTCGTATCAATTCTATATATTTTTTAATTTGTAATTTTTTTCAATATTACTGAATTCATATATTTTTAATGAAGAAAAAATAAATTTATTTCTAAAAAATCAAGATTTTGCTGATATTACTGATAATCACAATCATCTAACCAAACATATTTATGTATTAATCAAACTTTTTGTGTTATTAAGTCTGACTAACCCTTAAATAAAAACTTCCTTATTTTATGATTTTTAAGTGAATTAATAATGTACCTTTATGAGGCAAGTTTCATTGAATAGTTTGAGAAAAAACATTTAATCTTTATAATGAATATTTAATCATACGTTATTGATTATTAACTTGATATTTGCTTTAAAAATTTTAATTATTTTAAAAATTATCTAAATTTTTATTATTTTAGTTTATTGCATTTATTACATCGTAAGCATTCATTATAATTTTGACTGCATTATTAGTTACATTCAAATTATTGTTTAAAACATGTAAACAAAGCAATGACCAGAAATTCTCAAAATTCTAAAATCTGCAAAACATCTAATTACAAGCTGTGCGGATTTGAGGGTGTCTACTGTAATTGAAAATAGAAAGTATTTTCTTTACATGAAGCTTGAATAAAAGAAAAGAGTATGGGATTCAGTCTCAGCTATGAAGAAATAAGATACTTATAAAGCAATTATTTTTTACGAAATATTTCTGTAATTGAATTCACAAATGTTAAGTTTATGCTTATTGACTATGTAATGACTATCTATCTTAAATTGCTAGGTACATACCATAGTTTAAAGCTTTATATACTCAGTGTATAAAGTCACTATTATTTATTCCAAATCTTTTTCTGCAATTTCATATAAAATTCTACAATCTTCAATTTTTTTTCTTTTGATAATTTTTATTAAACATACTGAACGTTTTCCTTGGTTTATTTATTTTTCAATAAAATATTTCTTTTTTCCTTTCTATCTGAAGTTTTACATTTATTCCTGTACCCTCTACAGATTGTGTTATAAGATGCTCTAGTTTAAATCTTTTTAAAGATACTCTTCACACTCTTCAAAAAGTGTATTTTAAAACTTAAAAAAAAAATGTAATTTGTTTTATATATAATCTATTACACACAGATTTAAACATGGCTAAAATACTAATAAATGTTAAATTATTATAACACAATGTAAATTGCATTAGTAATGTAAAATGTTTTCTGCAATAGTCATTTATGTTAGTATAAAAAATTCTTAAATCTGGAGGAATTTTGACTAAATGCTTCTAAATATTATGATTCACTTTGCCGAAAAAATAATTTTTTTTCCACATTACTTATATAATATACCATTATTTTCATAGGCGATATGAAATTATAAAATTTTCTCCATAAGTTTGTTTCATTTTTAATTTATAAATGTTTTAAAAATAATTCTATTTATAAATGATTTATTCCTAAATATCTGATTTAATCTTCATTTATAACAATTATTTTTGCTCACATAATTTTCTTTATTCGTAATTTTTATTATTAATATTTTCTTTATGATTAGTTTTTTGTTTTATGCCGGCAATTATTCATTTTATTTATTCTAAATTTGGTTATAGTTTAAATCTTTATGCAACTAGAAAATAAATCTGGCACACTGTTGGTTCTGGGAGCATCAGGTATTTGAAAGTCTATTTCAATTCAGTTTTCTCTGTTAATTTAATATTTCATAAAAAGTTTTTTTTGTAATTTTTATATGAATCTTAAAAAAGAAATAGGTTATATTACTTTTTTTATTGCAGAACAAAATGCTTTGTATGTAGACGCACATCACATCACTCAAGACTCTCTTTAAAGTGCGAAATATGCCGCAAAATATTTCTTTACAAGAAATTTTAGGAAAAGTAATTTCTTACTCACAGCAAGAAAAACAGTTTGTTTGTGAGGTATGCAGCAAAGAATTTTCAAGGAACAGTCATTTAAGCCAGCATCTATTAACTCACACTGGTGAGAAACCTTATGTGTGTGAGATATGCAACAAGAATTTCTCTCAAAAGAGTAATTTAATCAGTCATCTTTTAACTCATACTGGGGACAAACCCTTTGTTTGTAATATATGCAACAGGAAATTCTCTCAAAAGAGTATTTTAAGCAGGCATCTGTTAATTCATACTGGGGACAAACCTTTTGTGTGTGAGATATGCAACAAGATATTTTCTCAAAGGAGTACTCTAAGCACACACCTCCTAATACATGCTGGTGAGGAACCTTATGTGTGTGAGATATGCAACAAGAAATTCTCTCTGAAGGGTAATTTAAGCACGCACCTGTTAATTCATACTGTTGAGAAACCTTTTGTTTGTGAGATATGCAACAAGAATTTCTCTCAAAAGAGTAATTTAAGCACGCATCTGTTAATTCATACTGGTGACAAACCTTTTGTTTGTGAGACATGCAACAAGAAATTCTTTGATAGGAGTAGTTTAAGGAGGCATGTGTTAATTCATACTGGTGAGAAACCTTTTGTTTGTGAGACATGCAACAGAAAATTCTCTCTGAAGGGTCATTTAAGCACGCACCTGTTAATTCATACTGGTGAGAAACTTTTGTTTGTGATATATGCAACAAGAATTTCTCTCAAAAGAGTAATTTAAGCACGCATCTGTTAATTCATACTGGTGAGAAAACTTTTGTTTGTGAAACATGCAACAAGAAATTCTCTGATAGGAGTAGTTTAAGGAGGCATATATTAATTCATACTGGTGAAAATCCTTTTGTTTGTGAGACATGCAATAAGAAATTCTCTCGGAAATCTGCATTAAGCAGACACTTCTTAATTCATACTGGTGAGAAAGTTTTTGTGTGTGAGATATGCGACAAAAATTTCTTTCGAAAATACATGTTAAGCAAACATCTTTTAATGCATACTACAGAGAAAAGTTTTGGGTGAGGTTTGCAATATTAATACCTCTTAAAATGTGTTTTAAGGAAGCGTCTATTCATGCATTGTGAAAACTTGTGTGAAGTTCATATTTAAAAAATTCAAAAAAGCAATCTGTTAATTTTCGCTATCATAGTTTGCTAACGGCGATTAAGTCATTTGTATACTTCTTTTTTTATGGACTTACGCCTATTCTACTATGAAAATAGTATTCTATTCCTTCTATTATAGAGACTAAAATGAAACGTCTACCAATA
Organism: Maratus speculifer; assembly: GCA_964019185.1. Lineage (NCBI taxonomy): Eukaryota > Metazoa > Arthropoda > Arachnida > Araneae > Salticidae > Maratus > Maratus speculifer. Next base: position 6,729,323 of record CAXHSM010001350.1, on the reverse strand, counting down.
AAAATTAGCTAATTAGAAAATGGGGAGATTTACGATAATTTCTGACAAATTCATTTTTTATCAGGCTTTATTTTTTATATTAACCCAAAATTATTGCAATAATTTTTTGTACTATTAATTTTGCGTAGCATATATTTATAAGCCTGCAAGATTGAGTCTATTAACAATTGAGAATATTTAATTCAGAAAAATATTTAAATTAATTTCTCGCAGTGAAGTTATTTGATTTTAAAACTGCCTTTCTCATAAATTTTAACCTCCTTAGTTCTGAGAAAATATCAGTTTAAAATTTTTATAAAACATCTCCAATAAAATACCAGTCAATATATTGATGCTTATCATGCATTTATTGAAAATCTATAAGTATGTTTAACAATTCTAGTAGCATGTAAATTAATTTAAGGAATGTTCTTTAGTGTCGCTCACAGGTGTCATCAGAACTGAAGAGGTTCTGCTGAAAATACTGTTTTTAAAGGGGTACAGCCCTGAATTTTCCATGAATTGAATATAAGATCTAATTAAAAATATTCGCTTCACTGATTGTTATTTTAAAAATTCTGATGATGTTTGAAAATTTAAATAAAGCTTACTAAACAATTTTTTAAAATTATATTGTTCTAATCAAGAATCTATGAAAAGAAATTATCCTAATTTCATTAAAATGTCATCACTAATACCTGTAGTTATTAAGTCACCTAGTTTCAAGATCTTCGGAATTCTGATTGATTTTCTAAAAGTATATTTTCTAAAAGTATAAAGATCTGATGTATTATTTCAATGTCAATAAATGTTGATAAAATGCATTTAATTTTTTTGTTTTCTTTTTCCAATTCAATCTCTCTTTAATCCTGATTGATTACAATAAACTCATGATTACTACCCACATTCCCTATTTAAAATGAATTTCTTAGTGTCTATAGTTCGTGCTGAGGTTCAGTAAAAAAAAAAATCCCTTTTATATTATGATCTATAAGGAAAATCTTTTATGGATTGTTTAACACCATTTCAAGTACTTTTCAAATGAAATGAGCATGAAATTCTGAGGTTCCCAAAAACATATTTTCTGTGGAATGGAATAGAGCAGCAATTTCCAAACTTTATAGGTACGAGACCCACCTCTAATGGAAAAAGACTTTTCTCGACCTACATAATACAATTGTGTATATCAGAATGGAAATTGTTGTGTGACATCTATAAGCTATCGGCTATCCTATCCTACGAAAAAGGTCAATTATCGTAAGAAGCGATACACTATCGACGGAAACAGTAATTCGCAATTCCGATGTGTGTAAGTGAAGTAATACTTAACATAGTAACAAACTAGAAACATAATTAAAAATAAATTTAATTATTATCAAAACATTACTTTGTAATCAGTACGTTTTCTCACACTGGTTTTTTACCGATGAAAGCAAATATCAGGTTTAAATCTTGTTAATTTTACCATTAATTCACATTCAACACACAGATTTTCTATACTTGTTTTTCAAAAACTGCCAACTACTAAAATATGTTCACACGAGTATGTTGTGTTGAACTCAATCAAGGAATTCAGAGCTCATTTAGATGTTTCTGGATATACTGCTCGTATATATCTTCGTATAGAAATTAAGGAATTTCCCTTAAAATATTTGCTATTGAAATTGCTATATTTTTTTAACAGATAAAATTCAAAATGTACTTTTATGACGAACCTCGATTGTTTCCGCGACCCACTAAAATAGCCGCTGCGACCCACCAGTTGGTCGCGGCTCATACTTTGGGAACCGCTAGGATATAACATGCAAAGTACATATTATTCTTCAACACTAGCCATACCAGAGTTCAAGTCCTTGATTGTCCGCTAAACTGAGACTTCATAACATTTTTAAACGGACCACTAACTGGAAAAATTTAGTGATCTTTAGTACTAACAACTTTTTCCATCTTTAGTATAAATGCCATAAACGTACATTTCCCCCACTCTGAGAAAAGTGCAAATGATCCCAAATCACACATTTTTCGTTTAAAAAGCCTATGAATAAAAAAGTAAAGAAAACCCTTCTTTTCTTCATCCAAGCAGTAGATCCACTGCTGCAGGTTACACTTTCTCTTCCAAGCAACAATTTTCAGCGCCATTTCTTGGCTAGGGGGGTAAGGGTCACTCACAGTGTTAAAAGAAATTATCGTACGTACTCGTGTATAAACTGAAGAATTTTAGACAAAATTTGGGATTTTCAAGATTTTGAGTTTTGATGTTTTTGGGGTTCGATCTATACATGAGTTAGTAAAAAATAAATTTTAAGTAAATAATTGGCGATAATGATTATCTTTTCAGATATGGGTTTAGTTTGGAATAGGTATGGGAAATTGAGTTACTTTTCGTTAACAGGTTACACACTTGCATAAGTACCAGATTCCTACAACCTGTTCTTTTTGTAACATATAACTAATGGCATGCTTTCTACGGATGTTCTAAGTAGAATGCCTTTAAAGAAAATGCTTGAAATAATTTTGGATCTAAATGTAGGTGCTTTTTTTATCAAATAAATCCATTCCATTAAAACCTTTTTTCGATTAGAAAATTATTTTTTTCAGGACAAAATAGTCCAAGAGTCGACTGCATAAAACCCTAAATCATAAAGCACAAGGAAAAATCCTTTATTTTATAGAAGAGTAGAAAAGGGGGATTCTAATAGTCCATGTCTACCGGAAGTGAAGTGGTGCATAAGCAAAAAATTACCACTTCCGATGCATTTTTAGAGGCTTATCCTAAGGTACAGAGCACAAGAAAAAGGAATTGTGGCGAATATTGATCTTGTTTAGTACAATAATAATATCCCGGTCTGCCATGCCGCAGCCGGTGCGAAATGCATGCCAGATGCTCTTATCAAAAATATATTTTTTTTGAAAACTTAAGTTATCGAGCATAAGGATAATTTGCATCTTAAAATAAAGTTTAAATGGAGTTATTACAGAAAAAATATGTCTGTCAACATTTAGTTGTTGCTAAACGTTGACAAATCACCTTATAATATGTGCGTTCATGTAATTTTGTATCGATTTCTCGAATAAAATTACGAAGAAAACTACGTCATATGAAAAAGTTTTGCGTCAATTTCTTGATGCCACGGAGAATGTTGAATGATTGAGAGCATAAACGCTGGCACTATTCGATAAGCATCCAGATTAATGTTGTCATAGTGCCGAAACCAGTTTGACCAATTCCAAGCCTTCATTTTGAAAAAAATTCGCAAAGAGCGAAACTCTTGAAAAAGTACAATTTCTGATTGCATAATCTAGTTTTGTATACAGTTTTAGAAAAATATTTATCCGGAATATAGTAGTAGTTTGTTAATACAAACATTTCTCGAAATTCATAGCATTTTTTATGCTACAATTTTAAAAAGATATATTTTCATTTTTTTTATACAAACGGAATAGCTAGTATAGGCAGAGTGTTTCTATATCAGTGTAGCGACATTGATGCTTAGACTTTATGGAAACAATTGGGTTTGTGTAAAATACAGAAAACCTAGACATTTTCTTTTATAGAATTTGGTGATATTTGCCAGGGAGAGTTCGATTATGTAAGAGAAAATAATTAACAAGCATTAGCTTGGCGATAATTCGAGGCTCTCAAAGATTGTTGGCGACTCATTTTTATATAGGATCAACCAATCAAGTGTTATTCACCGATGGCGGCTGACTAAGTATCCATTGCATTAATATTTATAATTCATGAATTGTATGACAAACAATCCTAAAAACAATTTTTTATCATCCTAAGTTTCTGTTTATTGTAGTTTCGAATGGAAAATATTTTGGAATTTTTTCATTCTAACAAAGTGAAATTTTTACTGTTTAGTATATTAACACTAGAACCACGGAAATTTTTTCTCATGATTCCTAAAAATATTTCACACTAGAGTTTTCATTTTAAACTAAATCGCTTATTTAATCAAATTATTTTTCTTTTTCTTATATATAATTTATTTTATTTAAAAAATATGGTTTGAATCGATATCTATTCATTTGTTACGGATCAAAATGACCCGGCTCCGCGGTTTTAGTGTTAAAAATATATATTTATTAACTTAAAATTCGATTTTTAAAAGAACCACGTAATTTTTAATGATCACAGAATATTAACAAACAAAATATTCTTAATTAATAACTTTCCAAATTTATTTGGTTGAATTATATTAAGTCAACTTGTTTTAATCTATTTTGGTACTAACACGAGAAAAATAATGTCTTGTATTTCACAGATACACTTGCAACTAACGTAGGATTGAGTAAATCATTTAAATAGACTAGAAAGTGACAGCACAGATAATTACCTAATGGAGATCAAGGCTAAAATTTTAGAATTAATTAAAACTGTTTGCCTGTTAAAATGCAATTAGTCTGCATATTTATATGTTATTAAAAAAAGCTGAAATCCCGAATTTAGCAGTTGACTTGAACACTGTTAAAACTATCGTGAAAAATAAGCTCTATTTCTAAAGACTATCTATTTTCTAATGAATTAGAACGTTTCATACTTGCATTTTGATCTTTCCCATTGGTCCGAAAATAGATAGCCTTTAAAAGCAGAGGTAATTTTTTCACATTGTTTTTAACAGTGTAGACCATTATGTTTACCTTCGAATGGACCACAAGCATTTTAGACGTCAAAAAACATCACGATAGATTATAGCTAATCAGCTTCTTGATTTCAAGCGTTCATCAAAAGCCAATCAAATAGCGCAATGCTTGTGGGAAACTTTGCGAACTCTGCCCGATGCTAGTGGTCAATTTTCAGGAGTTTAGCACTAACATATGACTTGGCAGAGCAATGGCATTTTAATATGGAAATTGAGATTAAACTAATTTTCGAATTTCAGCCGTGAACTTGATGAGTTGACCACGTGTGTTGTTGCCTCCCGGTATATAATGAATGAAAAAAATTAGTTGGATGCGTGAATCCCAAAACTTTCTTTTATATCATACGTACATTTTAATATTAAAAAAATAGTTACTCATGTTAATTCTTTAATAATTTTAATTCAATGTTATATCAACTTTTATTTTCATCTTAAATTTCTGCCCTAGTCAGTTAATCGGGGTAAAAACGAGTTTCCGTCTCTGCACAAGCCGATGGACAATTGAATGACAGGCAGATTTTTTTCTAATTCAGGGAGGACCTATTTGTCATACCAAAAAACATAATCATACACAAAAAACTTAGTTCAATTTTAGGCGTAACTTCATATACTTTTAAGTGGTGCAATGTTGAAAATGGCACAAAAATCGCTATTGTAGCGCCCCTTTCCGGTGGAATATTTCAAAATTGAAGGAGGACCTGCTTGCTACAGCCAAAAATATTCACAAAAACTTTGGTTCAATTCTATGCATATCTTCATAGAAGTGTTGATGGTAGAATGGCGACATACGGACATTTTGTAAAAGCATGTTTTTTGGATTTTCTGACCCCTAAAACGTGTAAATCCGTCGAAAACTGCAAATCGAAAAAAATTTCAATTACAATACTTTCTTCTATTGAAGATAGAAGAAAGTAACATGTTATTTATTAATCGTTTCTAACATTATAATAAGAAATACACAGAGTACCCGACCATTGTTAAGTAATTTTAAAAGTCAATCTTTTTCTTTTTCTCTCTTTTTGTTGACAGGACGAAACATACTTTAAAAAATCAACGATCGATTACAACAAGTCAAATAAAGTAAATGAATCTGTAATGGGCCACTTAAATTCATTTATCTAATTATTATTAAAGCGTTAGTAAGTTCCAAATAAATAAATAAATATGTATTTGCCATAGTACTAACCTTGTACCAGAGTAGAATTCTTGCATTGACGTCACAGCAGCGACTGATACTGTAATCTAATGCACATCTGGAGTCCAAATAGAGCGTCATACCTCTCCGTTTGCTGTTTAAAGCACGCGAGGTCTTTCTGTTTCATTTTGATTTTTCTTACTGTTGCCTTGTTTTTCTAAATATTTAAGAAATGAATTTCAAATCACTAATGTTTACAAATGTGAAAACACCACATTTGCCATACGTTTGGACGCCAGATGAAGCATGTGACGTCATGTGCAAGAGGTCTATAAATATTCAAATTTTCGAAAACTATTCTTAGAAAAAAAAAGGTTGTCTTCCTCTGTGTTCCAGAAGTGGGCTTAGTAAATTTCCGATGCATGATGAATCTCAAATTTTTTGTTCATGCAATAAATTATTTGCGATGTGATGGAGTTTAATTTAATTTAAGAGACTACAATAGTTTAATTAAAAATGAAATACGATGTTAACCCGCGAGAACTCGCGCATGAGATTTTCTTTCTCCATCGTATCCTTTTTAAGACTATTTTTCATTTTAATAAAATTTCAAAATGCGATTTCGATTACTTTACCTCTTTTTTGAATAAAAATACTAAGCCAAACAAAAAATTTGATATTAAGTGACTGCAAAGTAAAAGAAAAGAATTGGGCACCGTGAGAGAAATTCTCACAGCGAGTTCTCCCGGGTTAAAGAAGCTTTTTTTAAGAATAAAATCGTAGGGGAGAAATGGGCACATGTGAATATGGATTACATGTGAACAGTTTATATTTCACTCATTTAATCTGAAATTAAAAAAAAATACTAATAATAAAAATTACCAATAAACAGCAGTATTAGTGCACTCATCTGACGGAATTTTCAGTAAAACTAGCAATTTTGATTTCTAGATGTTGTAATTTGTAAAAAATAGAAGTCGATTTTGAAAATAAAATTCTAACACTGCTACTTTTACCAATCTAAATAGTCCAAGAGCCGACAAAATAAAAACCTAAGGTTTTAAGCACAAAAAAACCCTTATTTTATGATAGAGTAGAAAGAGGGGAAACTTATTATCCATGTCTGCCGTAAGTGAATTGGTGCACAACACAGAAACTAACACCACCGCTGGTTGATTCGTAGGTTTATCGCTGTGTTTGTCCTACAATCAAGGGTACGAAAACACGGAAGACTGGGAGCAGGAAAACGCAATGATGAACACACGAGTCGATCAGTAGTGGACTTATGCAAAGTTTTAATTCCGCAGATATGGATCATTATTCTCCCCTATTTCTACTCTTCTATAAAATAGAGAGGTTTTTTTCTGCTTCATATCTCCAGCTTTTCTGCTGTAGGATAGATTACTGCCAAGAAGTTTAAGAGAAACACGAGAACACTATGTTTGTGCTTTTTAACATTTATGTATTTTTCATCCCTGGAACCCAAAATTACTATAAATTTTCACGATCATGTCGGGATTTTTCGTAAATTATAAATTGTCAAAGTTAAGAAGCAACAAAAATAGTATACAATAAAATAAAGGAGATGGCTGTGTTTTTAACTTTCAATATTTGATTTTTGTGTACTTTTCAGAAATTTGTAAATGACCATCATTTTTAACCATTGCGTTCGATATTTTTTTTTATATCTTAAATGTCAAAGTTAAAATATAGCAAAAATTTAAAAAAAAAAGTGAAACTTTGTTTTTAATTTACTTTTATTTAATTCTATAATTTATTCAATTCTTTGGCTTATAGATCATTTGCAACCACGTGATCACATGCCCCCCAAATTTTATCCAATATTCATAATTGACAATTTATATCCTGCATTTTGAGCCAATCAATCATAATCGGCCGAATTCGGGGGGGGGGAGGCGGAGGGTGAAAACACGTCTGATTGCTAAGGTATTTGCTAGGGTGTGACGTCAGTTGAAACTGGTCTATACTGGAATTCTTATATCTAAAAAGCTGAGGGATCCGATGAAGGGGGGGGGGGCGGAGGTTAATATTTAATTTTAAAACTTACAATTTGCGAAAAATCTTATAGATAGTCCATATGATCCTATATGATAGTTAAAAATACAGGTCATTTTCAGTTTTATTGGTAAAAAATGCTTAAAAAATATTTATCAAAAGTTAAAAACTTTACATCTATTTTATAATAGCAAATTTTCGCTACCTTTTTGTTGTTGTTTTTATAGCTATAAAATTTATGATTTACAAAAAATGTTTACGTGTGGTATCAAATAAAGGTTAATTTAGAATTTAGCGGTACAGAAGACATAAAATTCAATTATCAAAACTTAAAAAAAGTAATGTAACGCAACTTTTGCAGGTTATAATCGCCTCAGTCCTGATGTCGCCTGGAGGAGACACTAAAAAACACCCTTTAAACTAATTTAATTGCTTCTAGAATTACTAAAATCCCTTCTAGACATTTTTAATAAATGCATGCATATCATGAGCATCAAATCTGGACTCTCACATCTCTGAAGATGTTTTATACTAATTTTAAACTTTTTTTTTTTTTTTTTTTTTTTTTTTTTTTTTTTTTTTGTGGTGATTTGTAAAATTTGTCTCAGGACTGACGAGATTAAAATATCATTTTAAAATATGCATCATTTTTTAGGCTGTTAATTTTCATCATTTTATTTAACAAAAATTTTATCTTTTTTCCTTATATGTTTATTACAAATTGTACAATGTCATAAATATTGATCCCTTGTGGACGACCGACACGTATACGTACCGCAAAAAGGCTTAAGAATCCTTGTTTATCGCCACCATTAAAATTATACTGTAAAAATTGCCTAATTTAATCGGAGAATTTTCTCGATTTAATAAGGCACAAATTTCTGCTTTTAAAACTGGTGTCATAACATTAAAAATTTCGTAAAAAAGCTCCCGTCGCGAAGGAGTTGAAGGTTTCAAATTAGCATTGTAATATAATTTTACTCTCAATTACTCTCAAATGTAATATAATTTTACTCCCATTTTTTAAGTATATCTGATAAAATTTCATTTCTACTAAGTATCTGAATGACCCTTAATTGGCAGCAAAAAATGTTCTCCAACTTTAAACAACTATTACTCAATCAATTTAAAACGTAGAATAACGGATTTTTCCGTCATATTTGACAGTGTAACGGAAAAAATTACTAAATATAATTTATAGACCGTATAAAAATGCAAATTTCGTAATTTTTTTAAAAAAGTGCTTTTACTGACCCAAATTGCTCTTAAAATATTTCTTTACCTCATTCAAACCATTCTTGTAACTGGAACTATATGCCTATGACTAACGATTTAGGAATCAGCCATTGGCCACTATTGAGAGTGGACACTCTGTATATATTGAAAATGAATACTTAAATAGAAGTCCGATTTCCTAAATACTAAATATTTTAATCATATTTTGATTTGTATCGTTTTACATTCGTAGTTCCATATTGTATATTTAAAAAACACTTCGGGCTTAAACCGAAAGGTTGGCTTTTTAAATTTGTCAAAGGAAAGAGGAAGGCTTATTGTAGATCCCTGTATTGGGTCACACTTATCCTAATTCAATCCGATCCGACCCGTATGTCAGGTTGTCAGTATGACATGGTTATTATTTTTTTTTTCGTTCCAGGTTGGTTGACTGTGAAGGCTTTAATTAAAATTGTTAAATTTTGACAGGGGATCAAAATGACCGAATTTTTTGAAAGTCCAGAAATTTTTCAATAAAAAAATAAAATAAAAAAGCATGACGGAACGCAATTTTTATCTTGTTTATAAAACAAAATATAAAATATGAACTATAAAATGTTCAGGCTTACTTAAAAAGCAATTTAAATAACCAAATAGAGATGTTAATATTTAATTTTATTCAAAACACATTACTAGGGAAGGTTCCCAAATGTAAGTAGTGGATTTGGACGAGTGTGGTATCAAAAGAAAGATCTTGCCATATGTGTTAAAAAGTGCAATGGGGATACCCGTCGGAATACAACCGTTTCCGAGATATCAGCACCTGAAGTGTAAATGAAGCCGTACAGGAAAACTTCGTAGAATGCGAAGTGCCTGTCTAAAAGAGGGGAAATAACTGGTAATGAGTGGGTGTAAAAGATTTTGCTCATAGCTCTGTAAAAGTTATTAGAAAGAGGATTAAGAACAATGCAAAGAAGCATTAAACTTACGAACAATTTATATATCTGCTTATGTATTTATTTATTCATTCAATAGACTATTGTATCTCTGTTGACCTCGGGTTCCTTTTTCAACCTCTACCAGAGCATATCTAAGCTTGACGACATACACCGGTCAGACTCCGAATGGAAAAGAATGTACTCAAATATTTGATCTTTCACCAATGTCTTCAGTATAGGTTGACAGTCATCGGAAAGATCTGTATCACAGGGGGAACGATTTTTCGGCAAACATTTTACAAAACAGGATCGTTCATTTTGCAGCGTGTTCGGTAAACAGGTTTTTCAAACTTCTCGCACGGTTATTTAATTTCTCGCTCCGCTCCTATTGGTCAGTTGATCAGCGCTGAATGAATGGCCAACATTTTCCGTGAAATGAGGGAAGAGCTCGTTAAACGAAAATACCGAACAGATTCGCCCTATATCAAGGTCACGGAACATTTACAACATTACAGCCAACATTTTTGCTGGCTGTAATGTTGTGTAGGGGAAAAAGTTCTGCGAAAGACGTCCGTGTGATACCGCTATAAAAGACGACATTCTCTAATCTCGATCTTTCACAGCAACATATACATATTGTAAAATTTGGAAAGTAAAAATATTTCAGCAATACAAATGTTGTCAATAGCTAACATGATTAAATATTCTTATTTTGTAAATTATTGCTGTAAACCTAATCATATATTGTATGAGTAACTACTCTAAGATATTTCGTCAATCACTGCATTATGTTTTATAAAAATTGTCAGAAAAACAGTTTTTTTTAACGTATCAAAACCGATTCATCAAAATGCAGCAAAATCACAATTTAAAGAATATTTGCAAATAAAAATGTACTTTATCAACATAAATTAAAAGTCTTTTAATAATAAAACAATAGTTTAGTGATTATTTGACAAATTATGGCATCATTTTTCGAATGTATAATAATTAACTGGTATTTTAACTTCTTCAGAATTGATGGAGATCTTTTTTATTTACAAAAATACAGCACTTATACAAAGTATAATTTGTTTTATGCTTAATGAAATATCTGTCTAGTGTACATAAAAAAATAAAAAACTGAACTGATAATAAAAGTCAAATATCATTTATTAACTGACATAAAAAAATCGAAAGAAACATCTGAAAATAAACATAAAATAACCAGCGATGATAAAACCTTGATAGTTATATGCAGTAGCTCAAAGCTTTAAACCACTGCGCCAAGTTCGATCGCAGACATTTTCCCACAAAAGTAGATTGATGAAAAGTAGATTATGCAAATGAATACAGAAATGGGAATTTCATTACAAAGTGACAAGTCATTGGCGAAAAAATAGAGTCCAATTTCTCATGCAGATTATATAAAAAACAAAAGTTTTTCTAAAAACAAGTGAGTCTTATTCGCTTCATCTAAATCAGATTAATATTGTATGTTAATTTTTAAAAAATTATACAGGTCGTTTCCGAGAAAAAAATATGACAAATTTACATCATGCAATTTAATTTAAAAATGGGTTTACAGATCTCAAAATAGAAATATAAAAATGTCATAATAGGTTTAGACCGTAGATATAATTGATAATAAAAAATTGAAAAAATATGAGCTATATTAAGATATTATCTGGCAGCTTTTTGTGTTTCCTTTGATCTCGAATTAACTATGAGTTCTGCCATCCTATAAGCATTTTAGGGTTAAGACTCCGTCAATCGGAAATCCTATCGTCTCCTATGATATAAATGTATGCAAAACATTGGTGCCTGGCAAAGAGAAACGTACCAAAATTTTGACGTTGCACATCACACACATCTATCTGAAACTTCACATCCTAGCAAGAAAATATTTCAAGTTCGATCTATAGTAAATAGGCTGATGGCAATCTATAATAAAAAAATCTGAAATCATTTAGTAAAACAACAGCACATCTGCTAATATATACTACAGGCTATGTTCTATAGACTGGCCCTAATATGCGTGTCTGGTATACTTAACGCATCATATGGGATCCATGGATCACATAGCATAATGTTTGAATCTGAGTTTTCTTATCACAGAGACCATGTGGTGCAGCGGTGTGTTTTGGGCGCAGGAAACATGATACACATTGGCTTTTGCTCAGTGTTCTCGCTGACATTTGACCAACATTAGTAATTTGGCGAATTAAAAATAAAATACAATCGCCAAATGAAAAAAATATTAGCAAAATAGATTCGCCGTGTAGCACAAAAAAAGTGTCTTAAATCCTTTAATGTACCCCATTTTTTTCAATATGTTCTAAAATAACCTATGTTTTTATAACTGTGACAGCGATTGTTATTAATCAAATTTCAACTACTATAAATATAATATATATATATATGCATATGCATGTAAAACGAAAAAGAAAAAAAGAAAAAGCAAAAATTGAGCACTAGCAATTTGGCGAATCTAATTGCTAGTTTACTCGCCAAATGAAGAATTTAGTCGCAATTTGGCGCATTGGCAAGCGACAGCGAGAATACTGCTTTTGCTCCTCCTTTGCTCGCACCACATGCCACATTGGCACTATGTTGGTCCATGCCATTCCCCTTGAGACAACGAAGTTACCACACAGCTTAGGCTGTTTTCATGCCAGAAATAGTTGTTTGAATATCTAACGACTATGAACTAACAATCTGTGCTTAAATAACACATTCTAGAGAATATTTTGTTCATATCACACGCAAAAAATATTTTCCAGCAAATTAAACGAAGAAACTTGCTTAAACACTCCTACAAGGGATTTTCTAATTACAGGTCGAACAAACAAGATTTCTCATCAGTATGGAGCAACATATGTTTTTTTAAAGTGTCCTTACGAGAGAATTTTTTGTTGCATATCTCATACACAAAAGGTTTTTCACCAGTATGAATTAACAGATGCTTTCTTAAAGTGCCTATTTCAGAGAATTTTTTGTTGCATATCTCACACGCAAAAGATTTCTCACCAGTATGGAGTAACATATGTTTGTTTAAAGTATCCTTACGAGAGAGTTTCTTGTTGCATATCTCACACAAAAAAGCTTTACCACCAGTATGAATTAAGAGATGCGTGCTTAAATGACTCTTTTGAGAGAATTTCCTGTTGCATATCTCACACACAAAAAGTTTGTCACTAATATGAATTAACAGATGCTGGCTTAAATGAGACTTCCGAGAGAATTTCTTGTTGCATGTGTCACAAACAAAAGGTTTCTCACCTGTATTTATTAACAAATGTTTGCTTAAATCATTCTTTTGAGAGAAACCCTTGTTGCATAGCTCACAAACAAAAGGTTTCTCACCAGTATGAATTAACAGATGTCTTCTTAAAGTACTCTTGTCTGAGAATTTTTTGTTGCATATCTCACAATCAAAAGGTTTTTCACCAGTGTGAGTTAATAGATGTCTGCTTAAATTATTCTTTTGAAAAAACACTTTGCTGCATACATTACAAACAAACGATTTTTTTTGCTCCAAGTCAGAAGCTATTTTTCCTGAAAACTCTTGCACAGAACTATTTTGCTGCATATTTCGCACTTTAAAAACTCTTTTCAGTTATGTGATGTAGTTCATTAACAATCAGTGCTTTTTTTATCTGAAAAACGTAGAAGAAACACAATCTACCACATTGTTAAATTCCTGCAAAAGAAATTAAGAAGAAACTAACTTATTACAAAATATTAAATAGCGCAGAAAACTGAATAGAAATAAACTACCAGTTATTTGATGCTTGTCGAACAAATAGAATGTCAGAAAAGTTTTTTTAATTGCATAAATTTTTAAACTATAACTAGAATTAAAATAAACAATTGTCACTATAAAATAAAATTTTATCTTAAATAAAATATAAATAAAAATTATAAATGAATGTTATTAATAAAGAATAAATGAATTATTTATAAACAAAGCATTTATAAATCAAAATATTTTTTAAGCAATTTATAAATAAAAAATACAGTAAACTTAAGGAGAAAATTTTATAATTTCATATTATCTATGAAAAAATTATGCATTCTAAAAGCAATGAGGATAAAATAATTTATATTCATTGCAAGAAATTATGATACTCAGAATTCCTCCAAACTTAAGACGTTTAAGACGCAGTCTAATGTACATGATTATTAGGGAAAACATTTCATATTACTAATATATTTGACACTGTATTGCAATAATTTAACCATTTATTAGCATTTTAACAATGTTTAAAGCTCTAAATGACAGAATATGAGTAAAAAGAAATACATTTTTCAAAGTTTTAAAATACAGCTTTAGAAAGCATTTTTAGATCTGTGTATGTAAATTCGATGACAAAATGTGTGAAGAGTATCGTTGAGCAGATTTAAATTATAGAGCATCTTACAACACAGTCTGTGGAAAGTACAGTAATATGGACAGAATTTCAGATGAGATGGGAAAAATATTTCATTCAATCAAGAAAACGTTTAGTATAGAACAGTATTTTACATTAAAGATATTGCAGTTATGTGTGTTTAGAAGCAGTATGAATAAGAATATAAAGATCTTATTAATAAGAATATAAATAATAATATAAGAAGCAATATAATGAAGTATCTTTTTTTAAGAGCAAGCTTGTAGAATTTAATATGAAATTGGAAAAACTAATAGTGACTTTATATGCTGGGTACACAATGCTTCAAACTGTGTTATATACCCAGCAATTTAAAACTATATAACATTAAAATAAAGGTAGGTCTCAAATACCCTACGTTAAAATTTCCTTATATTTCCAAGTCGGTATCAAAATAATGACATTTTCATAACTAGTTCCTTTCACAATACTACTATTATTTGCATTATTCAATAAAATATTATATTATTTAATTAAAGTGGATATGAAAAAATAAACTAAATTAAAAAATGTTATTGTGCTACATCATTACACTTAAAATAAAAATGTGACTTGAATTCACTGTCATTTACTGAAGATTTAATAACTTTAAATTTAACATAAATCGAAAAAGTAATTGATAAAAAATATCGAAATAAAGTTTGTTTTATAATTTTTCAAAAATATAAACATTTTCTAATTACTTTCATACCTACTATAAATACTCAGTTTGAAACCTATTTAAATTTTCATGAAAGAATTTTTTATTATAAAAAATGAATCTTTATATTTATTTATAATAAACCTAAAGAATAAACTACAATAAAAAAAAATCCATGTTACGTTGGTGAATGTAAGTCTTAAAAGAATTGAATTTTAGCTAAAGTTTCCAAAATACCATTTTCCAAATTTTCAATATTTTGAATTATTGAAAACTTAAACTTTATTTCTATAAAAAAATCGAAACATATAATCAAAAACAGTATTTACCACAAAGTTATAATTTGAGTCTTCTATGCTCAGTTATAAAAAGGAAAAACACAATCAAATAATTTTTTTTCTCCATGAAATCTAAATCTAACATTCTTTTCACCATCCCAAAATTTCCATATGCTATTCTCATAACCATATTCACCATTTAAAAACTATTTCAATGAGCAGTTGTTAATAAACATATTTTCTAATTTGAAATAGCATTTCTCAGCAACAATTTGGAATGTAGACATTCAAACTATTGACTTCTATCTGTAACCTCAGCAACAGTAAGTAAAAATTTCATAAATTCTTGTCTTGTAGATACACTTGTGATGAAAATATTAAGTTTTATGAAAGAAAATTATTGTTTTCTTTTAATATGACATCTTTTTTACTCAGTGAAAAATTTTGTCTTAGTTCTCAAACTCAGTATAGACAGAGTGAAAAAGTATTAAACAGTATCATCTTCATGAAGGAAAGTGTCCCCTTTTTGGGAGATTTCGTATGAAATAATACCTATTTCGATCGTTCCTATGTTAGAATTTCTGAAAAATTCTTGCAGATCTATGCCAATCATGACCTCTAGACCCCAAAATTACCATCAGTAGAAAAATTTATATACATATATATCCCTTTCTTCTAAACACGATAGCTTATATAATTTTGCTCCTATCTCTTCCAAATTGATACATAAAACCAAGGGGTATAAAATCTCGGTCAGTTTCTTTAATGGGCAAAATCAGGCCAAGGGGATGGAAATAGGGAGGGTTTTGTGAAAAATGAAAAAAGCCATAACTTCTTAGTTAAAATAGATATCGGATGAGCTTAAAGTTTATATTACTTTCAAAAATTGGGCTAAAAGTTTGTGTGACGGATTTTTGATAAGTTAAAAAGGGGCTCAAGGGACGAAAAAAACAGGGTTTTTGGGAAAAAAATTCATAACTTCGACAACTCTCAAGATATTCAAATCCAAGTAAATTTTTTTTATAAATGTTTTCAAAATTATCTAAAACGTTTGTATTCACATGTAATAGGACTATTTCTTACTGATAAAAAAATTCAAACAAAAAGGGGGATGAAAAAACAACAAAAATCCATAATTTTGTCAATTCTTAAACTATTAAACCTAATTAAATTTATATTCTCAATTACATCTACAACATTTATATTTACAAGATTTCCATAGCACTATTTCTTATATCAAAAACTAGTTGGATGTGCCAATCCCAAAACTTTATTCTATCTCATACGTACATTTTAATATTTTAAAAAAATAGTTACTCTTTTAATGCTTTAATAATTTTAATTCAATATCATACCAGCTTTGATTTTCATCTTAAATTTTTCCTTCAGTCAATTAATAGGAGTAAAAACGAATTTCCGTCTCTGCACGAGCCGATAGACAATAGAAAGATAGGCAGATTTTTTTTTTTTTTTTTCAAATTCAGGGCGATCCTACTTGCTTTACCAAAAAATAATCATATACAAAAATATTGTTTAATTCTGTAACTAACTTCATACTCTTTTAGATGGTGCAATAAGGAAAGGCAGCTGACGTCACTGTGGACGAATTACTGTGGATAAGGGAGAAAAACTAGTCCGTTCTGTAACGACTGACACTGTACGGATGAACTCCGGGAATTTGATTGGTCTAAGTTTGCCATTGCATAAGTAACTATGATATGATTGGGCTACGTCGTCAAGATGATTCCTACAATGATCGCTATGACAAAAAATGTATCGGTAGATTGGTTGACAGAAGTGTTTGTTTGTAAACATGCCCTTTCCTTATATTGAAACTGGCATAAAATTCACTATTGCAACGCCCCCTTCAGGCGGATTTTTTTCAAATTCAGTGAGTACCAACTAGCTATAACCATACACGTACACAAAAATTTTGTTCAATTCAATGCATAATTTCATATACTTTGGTGGGTACATTATTAAAAATGGCACAAAAATCGCGATTGCAGCGCCCCCTTTCAGGAGGATTTTTTTCAAATTCAGGGAGGAACCAACTAGTCATGCCCATTAACTTTCACAAAAATTTGGTTCAATTCGATGCATAACTTCATATACTTTTGGTCGGTACAATATTGAAAATGGCACAAAAATCGCGATTGCGGAACCCCTTTCTGGCAGATTTTTTTCAAATTCAGGGAGGACCAACTAGGTATAGTCATACACTTACACAAAAAATTTGGTTCAAATCGATGCATAACTTCCCATAATTTTGGTCGGTACAGTATTGAAAATAGCACAAACATCGCGATTGCAGCGCCCCCTTCCGGTGGAATATTTTAAAACGGAAGTTGGACCTGCTCTCCACAGCCAAAAATATTCACAAAAAATTTAGTTCAATTCTACGCATAAATTCATATACTTTTTGATGGTAGAATGGCGACACACACAGAGACAGACAGACATTTTGTAAAAACGTGTTTTTTTGGGAATCCCTGACCCCTAAAACGTGTAAATCCGTCAAAAACCGGAAGTCGAAAAAAATTTCGATTACAATACTTTCTTCTATTGAAGGTAGAAGAAAGTGATAAATTAAACAAAAATAGGAGTTGGAGGAAAAAACCTCAAATTCAAACTGCTTATATTCTGACTCATCTTTAATTTCATTTTTTATTTTAAATGCATCCAAATGGCAGATCCTCTTATTTAGGAACTATATAATGCGACGTTTTGGCCAGTTTTTTGATAAAGGTAGAATATATTTTAAAAAAGACTGCCAAAAAGGGTATTTTGAACAGAATTTCCCGAAGTGATCGTGATTGTAAATTGAGGAAATATTCAAATAATGAATTGCGTTTTTTTTTTCTGACTCATTTCTAAATCCATTTTTGCTCTCAAACACATCCAATTTATACATCCTTTTATTTAGGAACTAAATAATATGACGTTTTTAATAAAGTTTTTTAATAAAGGCAGAATGCATGTGAAAAAAGGCTGCCAAAATGAGTATTTTGAACAGAATTTCCTGAAGCGATCGTGATTGAAAAGTTTAAGTATTCAAATAATAAATTGCCTTTTTTTGCCTCATTTTAAAATTCAGTTTTGCTCTCAAACACATCCAATTGACAGGTTCTTTTATTTAGGAACTGTGTAATGTGCCGTATTTGTCAGTTTTTTGATAAAGGCTGAATATATTAAAAAAAAATCATTCAAAGTAGGCACTTCACACAAAATTTCCCAAAACGATTACGATTAAAGAATTGAGGACGCATTCAAATAACAAAGTCGTTATTTTATGACTCATTTCTTAATTCAACTTTGCTCTCAAACATATTCATTGACAGATTTATGTTATTTAGGAACTATATAATGTGTCGTATTGGTCAATTTTTTAATAAAGTCAGAATATATTTCAAAATATGTTTTCAAAATGGTTATTTGAGCCGAAATTCTCTTTTGATAATTCTGATAAAAGCAGCTCTAAAAAAATAAAATAAAATAAAAATAATTTTTTTTTAAATGCAGCCAAATCAAGTAGTTAAACTGGGTTTATTTCTAATCATATTTTATTTCTTGACGTTGAAATGGGCACTCTTCGAAATCTATTTCCTCCTATAGACCAAGCTGACAAATTTTTTAAGCATGACTTTATTTCTTGTTCACATTATTTTAAAAAGTTATTTTTAACTAAAATGAGAAAATGACATTATAAAAGATATAATCAATAAACAAAACCTACTACTCCTCTAAAACAATGGAATTAATCCAGTCGCTATCATTTTTAAGAACTTTCATAATAATTTTTTTTATGATTTTTGTTTGTGACATGAGGATATCTTTTTACCAGAATGTTTTATTTTATTTTTAGAGATATAACATGAAATGAGGGGCATGCAAAGAAAAAATTGCAACCAGCGCAAAGTTAGAATTTGGAATCCACCCTCTCAATATTTTCTTGTGACAAGCCAAAAATGATATTGATAATATGAATTTGGTGCCTCCTTAATTTCTGCACCTAAGGTAACCACCCCATTTGCCCTTTCACATGGCGCTGCAAAAAACGACACTTTTCTTTTAGTTAATAAGCATTAACTTAAGATTTGTGAATTCAATTACAGAAATATTTTGTAAAATAATTTGTTTTATAAAATTTTGCATTTCTTGATAGCTGATACTGGATACTATACTATTTTAAAAGTTTTATGCAAGTGCATACAGAGAATTGTTTCTGTTTTCAATAAGCTGATTTTCGATATTGTTTTAAATGAAAAAAAAAGTTACTTTGAAATGTTGTTTGATGAAAAGTTTTTTTGTTAAATGCAATGTGTTTTAGTTTCTAATTTATATTGCTTGAAATATTTATTATCAGGAGCAAGTTCACTATTTTAAAATATTGTACAATGTATCCAAAATATCATGATAATTATGAACCCTAATAAGGAACACAGTTTTGGATGAAATAAACAGTATTAACCAGTTATTGGTGGACAGTAATAAAGAAATTAAAATCAGATGGATGTATGATATTTTCACAGGTCAGACAAACAGAATGACAGACTGAGTCTAGCTACTTTCTTTTTATACAGTAGACTTCCTCAAATCCGCAATTCTCTAAAATCCACTGATAATTTACAGATGTAAACAATGAAACATTCAGTTCAGATATAGGAACAAAATCTGACTTTTTAAATTTTATATCAATAATATATTTTTTAATTTGTAATTTTTGTTAATATTACAGAACTCATTTTTTTCATGAAGGAAGAATAAATTTATTTCTGAATATAAATTCAAGATATTGCTGACATCGCAGGTAATCACTATCTTCTTACCCAATATATTAATATATTAATCAAGCTTTTTTGATTACTTAAGTCTGGCTAAACTTGAAATAAAACTTCCTCATTTTATGCTTTTGATATGAATTGGTTATGTACCTCAATGAGGAAAGTTTTATTGAATAATTTAGGAAAAATAAATTTAATTTTCATAATGGATATTTAATCATACATTAATGATTATTAATTTGACCTTTGCTTTTGATATTTGAATTATTTTAAAAATTATCTAGATTGCTATTATTTTTTTAATTATTTATCTTAATATTTTATTATATTTAAGGATTTATTTTAGTTTCATTTGCATTATTAAATGCATTCGAAACACTGTTTGAAGAAATGTAAACAAATTAATGACTAGAAATCTGCAAAATTCTAAAATTTGCACAACCTCTGGTCCTAAGCTTTGCGGATTTGAGGGAGTCTACTGTATTTTGATAATTTAACTTGTCTACAGTTAGAAAACAAAACATATAACTTTTTTTTTTTTTCCCCTAAAGAAAAATCTCTTTCAAAAACCTAGAATTTCCAAAGCTCACAAATAATGGAGACTCCACCACCCTTTCCCCCTCCCCCCACTGGTGACAACTTAAATGATGATTTTTGATCCTTCTGATGATTTCTACAAACCCTCTTTGAAATGTTGGTTGAATTTTAGAACATTCTGTCTAGCATAATTAAAATCTAATGAAAACTAGATGTAAAATACAGCAAACTAATGCAATTAATTTTTAAATAGAAAGTCAGACAATTAATTTTCTTTTACTTTGGCGAAAGGAAAATAAGAAAAGTACATAAAATGCATATTTATTACAAATTCATATAACTTAAAGAAAAAAAGTTTTATGCGTAAATTACATATAAAATGTAAACTACTACAATTATTTTTATAATACAAAAAATATAGTACAATGAAATATATTATAGAATCAAGATTTTATTATAAGTACTACATTCATATATTTAATATTGTCTTGTTCAAGATAAAACATTATAAAAAATAGAATGGAATAATACAATGGATAATTATAAATTACATATAAAATAGAAAAAAAGCTACAGCTAATTTTAAAATTGATAACAGGCAAAAAAATATATAGTTAATCAGATTTTACTCTATAATTATTATATGTTAGTAAATTTAATTTCACAATTTGAACTGATTGATTTAAAAAAAAGTGCTATTTTTCCATTATAAAGGCCTTCACATGTTTTTTTAATAGCTATTTACTACACTACACAATTTGGGCTTAATAAAATGAGATTTATTGCCAAATGTTGCAAACAGATATGAAAACAAACCTAATGAATGCTTATGTGTGTTTATATATATCAATATATTTATATAATTACAGTAGACTCCCTCAAATCCGCACTCCTAAAATCCATAACTCTATAAAATCCGCACATATTTTACGGATGTAAACAATAAAACATTCAGTTCAGATGTAGGTGCAAAAATTGATTTTTTCAGTTTTATATCGATTCTATACATTTTTTAATTTATAATTTTTGTTAAGGTTATTGAATTCATGTTTTTTCATGAAGAAAGAATAATTTATTTCTGAAAAAATAAAGATATTGCTGATATCATTGGTAATCACAATCTTACCAAACATATTTACGTATTAATCAAGCTTTTTTGGTTATTAAGTCTGGCTAAACTGGAAATAAAGTTTCATTATTTTATGATCCTGATGTGAATTAGATATGTACCTTTATGAGGCAAGTTTCATTGAATAATTTAGGAATAACACATTTCCTCTTTTATAATGAATATTTAATTGTACATGATTGATTATTAACTTGATCTTTCCTTTTAGCATTTTAATCATTTTTAAAAATATCTAATTTTTTATTATTTTAGTTTATTACTTATTTTAATATTTTAGTATATTGTATGCATTCATTATACTTTTGATTTCATAATTAATTACATTCAAATTATTTTTTTTTTAAATGTAAACAAAGCAATGACCAGAAATCCGCAAAACCTCTGGTCCCAAGCTGTGCGGATTTAAGGGAGTCTACTGTATAATAATTCCATATTTACATTCATATCTATATACATATATGTGTATGTGTATACATTATGATTGTTTTTTATACATAATTTACTTATTTTCCTATAATAGAATAAATAAATGATAACACAATAAATAAACTACACAAATGCTAAAAAAAACGCATGTGTAAACGAAACAGTGAATAAATTGCCAGAAAACATTATGCCTAATTATAGTGTTTAAGTGTAATTTAATTATGGAGTATGTTAGTTACTAATAGGGTATTTTACTCTAATGAAAAATTTCTTATTTCTGTAAATGAAAGTATCTGTTTTAAATATTAAGTAAATTTTAATTGTTTAATAACTTTAAATCTTAAAATAATAAAGTATTCGCCAGCCGAATATTCAGTTAATAGTGTGCGGAATATTTAAAATGACTCGAAATGGTAGCAATAATCAAAGTTTTGACAAATAAAATTTTGTGTCATCGTTCAATCAAATGACAAGTTCCAGAATATTCAGTGGAAGAGTAACGAAATAAATGTATCTTACCATTAATTTGTTTTAGAAAAGAAGAAGCATCAGTAGGGGAACTTGGGGCAAAATGAAATAGAGGGGCAAAGTGAAATGGTTAAATATTTAATCTGTATACAGTGCTACCTATCTGCAGATACTTGCATTATGTTATTTCACATCTAGTTGCTTGCTGTCAGACAACAATGATCTCATGAGATCAGTATATATGATGTTAGAGGCAATTATTCAAATTTGATGATCATATTGTAATATTATTAGGTAAGAAAATAACATTTTATGAATTCTACACTGATAAAATTCTCATAATCATTATTGTAAGTTTAAATTAGATTCTTCTGCTGTCTAGTGAAGTATTTGTTTATTTAATATTTGGCCTATTTTTGGTGCAAAATACATGCATCTCCTACAATGGAAATTTAAAAACAACCCATGTTTCTCCGAGAGATATATTGCCTATTCCTGTTGCCAAACACAGTGTCAAGCGTTCAAATAAAAAACATGGTAAAACTATGGTTTTAACCTCAAGTCCTGCACTGAAGAATTTACAAGAGCAAAAGAAACTGACGACTGCTTCAACTTGTAAGCCAAAGAGAGCTAAGCGCTTATTTGCAGCATCTTAAGGTTCTAACAGAAAGAAAAAGTGACACATTAAAAAACATGAATATTCAGATTCATCCACATCATCAGTAGAATCTGATATTTGTGATGATAACAGTGAGACAGAAGATGAATTTCAGGCCCAGGAAGATGACTTCACTGAAGACAAGGGTGAAGTTCAGCTTTTCACAGAAAAAGTAGGATTCAGTGAAATAAATAATGAGAATTTTCTCTTGATTGAGTTGAACTCAAATAAAGGTCTGGATACTAAGAAGCAGTTTATTAGTAAATTGATTTCGTTTCCCTCACAAGATGGACAACATTTTCTTGCAGTTAAGTTCATGCGTCCATACGGACAAAAAAGTATTTTTTTGTGTATCCTGTTACTGATGATACAAGTCTTGTATACTATACAGAAACACTGGGAAATTTGTGTAAAGTGAAAGAACTGAGACATAGATAAATTAGTTTCTTATGCAGATTAGCATAATTGTCAAACAACTGCAAAAAGTCATTTATAGAAGGAATCTTTTTTATATTTCACTTTGCCCCATTAACAATATCACTTTGCCCCATACCTGGGGCAAAGTGCTAATTTTCTACTACTTTGTTATATCCTTAATACACCACAGAAATTCAAAAATAAAAATTTGAAAATAATTAATTTTATAAGTCAAGGGTATTATAAATTATGTAGTGTAAAATTTCAAGCAAATTTTCTGTTTAAACATTTTGAAAATTGCAATTATTTTTAAGTATTTCACTTTACCCCAAGTTCCCCTAATTTGATTAAAAATATATCAACTGTTATAAATTGAGTGTGACCATTTTGTCTATTTTAGTACAGAAGATAACATAATGAATGATTCATGAATAAAGAAGTCATTCATTAATACTGATTCAATGAATATTTCCATTTAAAAATTTGTTACAATTTGATTTTGGAATCTCAGAAAAATCTTGCATAGATTCCTTGTAAAAGCTTATTTATTAGCTGTCTGGTAACTATTATTATGACCCGGGATAAAAAAAGAAAAAAGTTTTAGCCATATTGCGATCTTGCAACAGTTTAATTGATTGAGACGCCAACACAATAAATGAATCACAAAGGACAAATCATTCATGAACAATGAATCAATCAATAAACAAAGAGAACATTTTGAACTAATAAAATAAAACATTTATTTTTTAACAAAAAGAAAAGTATGTATTAATAAAAATTTGAAAATCTAGCACTTGAATATACGCTCATGTATTAAATCACCCGAACCGTATGTAATTTAGTTTTGAATGACTCAGAAAAATCAAACATATTCTTTTGTGAAGCTTGTTTCTGTTAATGGCTGTCTGATAACCAGTTTTAAATAAGCGATTAAAAAGGATACTAGTATTGTTGCTATTTCAGCAATTTAATTAATCACGTCAATTCATCATTCTCTGGATCAATGAATGATTTTTTTTAATTGAATCGTAGTGTAAAAAGGCAAGATTCATTCATGTATTGGCATCTTTTGCTTGCCCTGTCAATAAATATCAGGTAACTTTTAAAATATGAATTTATTGGCTCTTTTTAATAAAATAAGTTAATGCTAAATTGGCAAAATTGGTCGACGGAATAACAGAGTAGTACCATAAAATGTTTTATTTACAGCAGATGATTTTATTTATTTACTTGTAATTAGTTAGTCGAATAACATTCAAGTTTAAATTTCAAAAAAAGTAAACTCGTTTGATTTTTTGTTAACGGTAAAATTTAAAACATTGTGTTTCTCATAGGCTAAATTTAGTTGCATTCTGTCCTACTGAAAGTATAAATATTTTTTTAATCATTGATCTCATGTTAAAGTTCTTAATCAAAAATTACATAAAATGTCAAACAATTGAGAAAACTAAAGATCTGAAATTCCAATGTCTTCGTAATATTTGTAGATCTGTTGCTAATAGGTACTGTTGTTGCACAGATTTAACAAAAAGAGTAAAAAGTGCTGTATTGTTTACTTGCATTTAGAAGAATGGTATAGTATTTTACTCATTAAAAAAATCTTGTTTATGTAATTGAAAACATCTATTTTAAATATTATGTAAATTTTAATCTTTTAACACCTCTAAATTCTAAACTAATTAAGTATTCAGCCTGATAATTACTATTCTGCAAACAAAATATTTGGTTTACCTGTGTACAGATTATTTAAAATGACTATAAATGTAAACAAAACTGAAGGCGATGTTACATAAAATTTTATGTTACCATGGAATTAAATCGTAAGTTTAAGAATTTTCAGTAGAAGAATAACTAAAAAAACATATACGTGTGTACAGAATATTTAAAATGACTATAAATGCCAGCATAAATGAAAGCTGTGATACATAAAATTTTACTATTAAATCACAAGTTCTAGAATTTTCAGCAGAAGAATAACTAACGATACTGATCTTACAATTAATTCCTTTTAGTAAAGAACATGGGTCAGCAAATTGATTAAAAATGTATATCTACTATTGCAATCTGATCATGACCATTTTGCCTTGAGTAAAATCCATTTTTATATATACAGAAGCCAACACAATGAATGAATCACGAACCGAGAGTCATTCAATAATAATGAATCAATCAATAAACCAGCGAAGTTTTAATTAAAAAAAAATTAAATAAAATAAGCAAAGAATTTATTTATAAAAAAGAAATAGGAAGCATTTTCAAAATTGGTTAATATAGCACTTAAATATGCCTTCGGGTAAAAAATTGGATACAATTTAATTTTGGAAACTCAGGAAAATTTTGCTTAGATTCTTAGGACAGCTTGTTTAATGGCTGTCTAGTAACCAGTATTACATTAAAAGATTTCTTTAAAAATAGTAGCCATATTTTCATTTCAGAGAAATATGAATGCAAGTATCACTTCCAATGAATCATTCTGTAATTCGTGATTCATTCTTTTCTTGTCTTTTCCGTTATTTGTAATATTAGGTAACTTTTAAATTATAACTTTATTATACTTAACCTCATTACTAAAGTAAGTTAATGCCAAGGTAGGGTAGTTTCTTTTATTACTCTTCAACTAAAAACTCTACAACTTGCTATTTGATACTAACTGCCCGAAATTTCACTTGCCCAACTGTCATTTTTGTTGATTTGATAGAGTCATTTAAATCATTATTAAAATGCTTTATTTATAGAAGCAGATAATTTTGATTGTAATTATTTATTTCTAAAGAGTTTAGTGAATAATCTTAACGTTCAATTTAAATACAGCAAACTGATTTGAATTATATTTTTTAACATTTATTTTAAAAACACCCTGTTGCTCATAAACTAAATTTCATTGTATTCTATTCAGTTGAAACTAAATGTTTTTTAAATCATTGATCACATAATGAAATGCCTTTAAATCATAATTTACATGCCAATATTTATAAAGTTTATGCATTTAATGAGTTTATTAAAGAATACATACTCTGTACTGGACTCTTCTTTCACTTGAAAACACCTGTTCTGTAGTGTTAATCAAATGGGCAAATTGTTTTCAAATTTCTCGTTTAAATTTGAATATTTTTGAACTATTTGTTTATTTATTCATTTATTATTATTATTATTATTATTATTTTGCATTTGATATTGAGTTCTATGTTTAACATGAAATTTTTTTACTTTTTAGGTTTTTGTTGCATAACTTCAAAACCAGTTTTGCAATTAAAAGTACATTTTTAAAAAAAATCTGACACCGAAATCGAAAAAGTAAAAAATAGCCACGTTAAAGATCTAATTCAGTTAACTTATGCAAAAAAAAAAAAAAAAAAATGTTTAATAATAATTGAATTTAAACAAGAAATTCAAAAATAGCCTGCCAGTTTAACATTACAAAGTAGGTGCATTCAATAAAATTAAGTATATATTTTACAAAGTTTTTGAAAATATAATGAAAACAGAGAAATTTTTTTTAAAAAGTCTATTCAAAAATCGAAGTTAAAAATATTAATTTCCCAAGCAGATACAGTATAACATCTTTAATCCAGAAATTTCTGTAATCTGAACACTTTGGTACATTTATTCGTTTTTATTTTGAATTAGAGATAATAGATAGTGCCATAGATCATATATAAGTAAATTTCAGAAAATCGTTAAGGAAATAAAAAGATTGCATCATAACATGACTTTTTTTCAATTTAAAAACATTAAGAACTTGCTAAATTACATTTGTAATTAATGTAGGTGTCATTTTAGATATTAAGTTGTAAAAATTCATGATTAATAATAATTTCACTTATTTTTCTTTTTCCAAAGATAGTAAGAAGTTGCGAAAATATCACAAAATCCATCATTTTTTTATTGTTATTTCTTTTAAATATTTAACTTATGACTTACTTTGATATTTAAAGTTGCTATATACTTAATTTTTTTTATATTATTAGCGTTATGTATCACAGTTTTAAATATGTTACCAGCATTATAAGGTTGATTTTTAAATTATAATTGTAAGTCTTAAATTTCTCACTGTAATTTTTTTGGTTTTAGAATTTAGTTTTTCAATATTTTTCATGACAAGTCTATTATTCTTGTTATATGCATTATTTATTAAGTATTCATAAATCAGAAATTGCAATATAAAAAAAAAATTCATTTGTTGTTTTTAAAATTCACAACAGATGGCAACACTGCATAAAATATACATAATTTTTTTAAAAAACATTTTTCTTTTTTTTAGCATTTTGAATTGTTTTTTCTCAATGTTTTCAACTATCCAGTTTTTTACTTTTTTGTATTGCCACATTAATGAGAGATATTAGTAGACTCCTGAAATCTGCACAGCTTGGTACCAGAGGTTTTGCGGAATTTAGAATTTTGCAGATTTTTGGTCATTGCTTTGTTTATATCTTTAAAAAGTAATTTGAATGTAATTAATAATGAAATCAAAAGTATAATGAAAGCTTACAATGTACTAAAATATTAAAATAAGTTATAATCTAAAATAATAAAAAGTTTGATAATTTTTAAAATTATTAAAATACCAATAGCAAAGACACCTTAATAATCAATAATGTACAGTTAAATATTCTTTATAAAGATAAAATGTGTTTTTCCTAAATTATTACATGAAACTTGCCTCATAAAGGTGCATTGCTAATTCACATTAGGATAATAAAATAATGAAGCTTTATTTCAGGTTTAGCCAAACTTAATAATTAAAAGAATTTTATTTATACGTAAATATATTTTGCAAGATTGTGATTACCAATAATATCAACAATATCTCGATTTACATAATTATAATATATAATTATAAAATAATAATTATAAATTATTCTTTCTTCATAAAAAAACAGGAAATCAATAACATTACTAAAATTACAAATTAAAAAATGTATGGAATTGATATAAAACTAAAAAAGTCAAATTTTGCCCTTCCATCTCAACTGAATGCTTCATTGTTTACATCTGTAAATTATGTGTGGATTTTAGAGAGTTGTAGATTTCAGGGAGTTTACTGTATTATCATTAATCTTCATGCATTTTAGCTACAAATCTTCTGTAATCTAGAATTTTCTATAATTCGGACATGCTGTAATCATGACGATTCTGGATTAAAGAAGTTATAGTGTAATTAAATATACGAATGTATCCAATGTCCGAAAACTTTACATTGTTGAGGGAAATTTGTAAGCTGAGGACTAGACCCCAAAAGAAACTATGTCCAAATCCTAGAACAAGTGATACACTGATTTTTGGGCAAATCCCCTGTATTATTTTGTGTTAAATGAAATTTTCTTTAATAAGGTACAACTGTATTTACTCACAAATACAAAAAAAGCCACACTAACAAGATTCAACTCTGTTTGATCAGGAAAAAAAAAAGATTTAATTATAATTATTTTTTTTAAATGCCATTATTGGATGAAGTGCATGATTTTTTGATGAAAAATTCGCCTCAAAAATGCATTTTGAAAATAAAATGTTATAATTTTGGTTTAAATATCTTACCACAGTGATCACCTTGATAACTTTTTATTGTGCACTATGCATTAAACTCTTGCACTTGCTCAATTTAATTAAGTCACTTCATTATTAAACAAACAAAGAGAAATCAACAGAGATGGCAACAATATTTTTCCATCATGGAAATACTTGATGCTTTTTTTATTATCATAGCTACATCAGCTTTACAGAACTCCATAAAATATTTTTTATCCTATTTACTTTAACTGTGATGCAACAAACAGTCTAGTTACTTGAAACATGTACACTAGGTTAGAGTAGAAAAATTTCTTTCAATTCCAATATGCTGTATTTTTCAAGAATTGCCTTTTATCAAAATAATGATAGAAATTCGATATCAGCATGGTTGAATCATGCTTAGAGATGCAATGTGGCAAGAGACAAACTCTAGGTTTTTAATAAAATTTTACAATAAATATTGAAACTGACTGCTTAATGCACTTGTAGTGGTATATATTTATATATATTTACGATGATGTCAGTTTCAATATTTGCCTTATCCAGAAAGTAAAAATTTCAATAATAATGAAAAACCTCTGACACATCAATTGGTTTTCTTCGAAAATCAACATTTTACAGTGCCAGAAATACAGTGCCAACACAATAAAATCAGTTTGTTTTGCAAATTGTACAAATTTTCTGATGCAGATTCATCAATGGAATAGACTAATAGTGAAAACTCAATTAAAAAAAGTTCGAATAAGGCAAGTTTTTAAACTAATATCCTCATTTATACAACATTGATCATTTAATTGTGTCCTGACTTAAATATAGTGGGCATTTAAAATCCTTTTAAATTCATTCTTTTATTGAATTTCAGATTCAAAGTATAATTTTTGGATTAGAAAAAAGCGGAGATTGGTGTGTATGAGCATGGACCGGAAGTCGACAGACAGACAGACTGATACCATAATTTTTTAAACATATTGAAATAAAATTGTCTTATAAGGTTCTGCTTTTCAATTGGTATGTTTTGAAGTAAAATATAGCATGTAAGTATGTCTATATTAATTTAAGTGCTAATTTTAAAGAAAAATATGCATTTTTAAAGTAAAATTTATGTTTTATTTACAAAATTTGGTATATATTTGAAAAATTAAGATGTATTGCAATTACAGTAGAGGACCTATTATCCGGAATTCCGAAATCCGGAAGGACCCGAAATCAGGAAATGAAGAAGATTGAGAACGAGGTGAATCATGATGGAATGAACGAATCATGAATCTTTGATCAAATGCGCGTTTTTTCGAAATTTTTTAAGATTTCGTGCTTTTTTGGCTTTTTTTTTCAAAATTCACCTTTTTTCTGCGTTTTTTCGACAGAATTTACGTTTAAAAAAAAATCGCAATTTTTTTCAAGTATTGCTTCAAGTATCAAAATTCATAAGTCATTCAAAGATTCATGATTCATTCATTTCATCATGATTCATGCCCATACAAAACGCAAATTTTTTCAAGTATAGCGAAAAAACTCTGCAAATTCGTCAAATATCGCTATAAAACCCTGCAAATTTCGTCAAATATCGCGATAAAACCCTGTAAATCTCGTAAAATATCGCAGATATCTCGCAAAAAATTCAAATTTTGTGAAACGATCGCGGAAAAATCCCGTGTAAGCGCCCCCCTCTAATTATTTTACGATTTTTCGTCACCTTTCGGGGGGGGGGGGGTGGATTAACGGTATTTTACGGTATATATATAAAGCCAGTTGGCAAAACGTGCGGATTTTGAAGAGCTCTGAATTTTGGATGTCCGGATTTGAGACTTTGTACAAGAGTCAAAATTGTAGCTTAGTGTTTTTTCCACAGACTTCTCGTACAACACACTTTTCATTCATATTCTAGATAGCAGTGCTATATTCCTTGTTTTTTTTTCTGAGGGAGGGGGGAGAGTGTCTAGTTTCGGACGGACCCGAAATCCGGAAAATTCCAAAATCCGGAAAGCCCTCGGTCCCGACGATTCCGGATAATAGGTCCTCTACATTTTGCTTCATTGCTAAATAATGTTAAAAAGAAGTTAAATGTAGATTAAATAGATTTCAGTATAGAAGATTTCACATAAACAAAAGTCTTTACAAAAATGCGACTAATTATTGCCTAAATTTGATAAGCAATTTAAAATTCCATTTAAAATGCACTTGAATTTATAATTTTATTTTGAGTTTTAACTAAAAACTCACGTTTACTAAAAATTTCATTTTTTTTTAATAAGGGGCTCAAAAGATAGGCACATGCCTTAAGATGAAAAACAGCCCATTAAAATTAATAATTTATTTTATTATTTATTTTATTGTTAATGGTGGTGCTATATTTCTTGCTGTTTCAAATGAGTTTCACAGCTTAAATAATGTTCAGATATTCATTTTGGATTTCTGTTAAATTTCATTAATCTGACTGTGCCGAATGTGGAATTTTATTTTAATATAGTTTTGAAAAAAATAACTAAAAGTTTCATAAATTATCATTTGTAAAATTTTGAACATAATTGTTTAAATATTTTTGTACTTCTGAATAAAATAGTTGGAAAAAATTACAATTAAAAAGGTTTATTAAATTAGATATTTTTATGAAATTGACAGCAAATTATTAAACCATTATAAAGTTAAACAATAAGTAAATGAATCAAACATGACTCTAAATCAATGTAGTTTAATTCATATATTATTACTTTAACAATTGAATCGCAATATAATTAAATTGTGATTTATATTATAATCATCATGTTATTATTATAATCTATCTATGAAGTATTATTATTAAAAATGATGTATTACAATTTTTTATAATTTCTAATATGCAGGTATAAAAAACTAGTACACGTAAATTTAAAAAGAACAAAAAATATGATTCTTTTATTAAAAAAAATCAATAGAATCATTGATCTGTAAAACCTTATACAGAACCATTTATCCAGAATAGTTGAGGTCAGATGTATTCTGGATAACTGTTTTTCCTTTAGCTGGCTAGGCATTAAAGCTGCATCTATTTGACAAGTTTTATGGAATATATGTGGTTGTAGTATTACTTCTAATTTTAAATTACTTGAACTAAGAATTAGATGCAAGTAAGATCAAATGTTAAGAGTTTCATTGAAGGTATTTTATGGGAATTCCTTGGGAGCAAAATTTCTTCGGTTTTCTCTGCATAAAAATGAAAATATCTGTAATATAACAATATATGCTTCTATTTCAAATACTAGATGTTGTTACCAAATTTACAATTGTTTCAAGGAATGCAATGTCAAACTGGCAGTGTATTATTCTATTTTCTACAAAGATTCTAATATCAGTCTATTAGAAATACCATTTTGGTTAACTGGTTTCCAGATACATGGTTCCATAATGCATTTAATACTGGTGAAACACAAAGTAATTTTTAAGTTGACTGTTTCTTACTTCTTTGTAATATGCAAGTTTTGGTCCATTATTTTGAATGAATTCTATCACTTCCTGTTGTCTGCTTATCTATAGTCTAATTTGAGAGAAAATGCCAGCTTTCTTAAAAATTTAAGCATTGTTTTCCTATTGTTCACTGTATTTGTGTTTTTTGAAAATGTTCACAGAATTAGATTTGTTGTCTTCTGACACCCTCAGAAAAACTCATCAGGTAATTATCTCGTTCAGCTGTTGCTTTAAAAACATATAGTTTTATGTAACACTCCAGAATTTAAGTCATTTGTACATGACTCTCGATTCTGTTTACATTGCAAATATATTTTTTATTGTAATCCTTCTTACAAAATTATGATCATTCTTGAGATTGTTGTTATTTCTAAGTGAATACTCACTACTGCAAAATTTTAGTCACTTGCTGGAGAATATGAAGAATCTTTCATATAAAGTGTTAGCTGCCACCTGGAATATTTGGTAAATATAAATCTACAATGTATGTCAAAAGTTTCAACACAATAGCAATTTAAAAATAAAACTTTAAATATTCACTTTATTTCAATATATCATTTGTATATGTTAATAATATCCTTACCCTCTTGAGACCTGAGCATAAAATAACTCTACAAATACATAATTATTGCTTTTGCATAATAGAAATGACACCATGGATGACAGAAAGGGTCATTTTTATGAAATTAGTTCTTTAGGGGACTGGTCATTTAGGTTTACAAAAATGGAGATAAAAGTACTAATCTAATTAAAATGCCAATTTAACTATCAATAATATAAATTTACCCAATAACAAAAATAAGGTCTTTAAACAAGTAAATGATCACCAAATCCCCAAAATTTTTTATTGTAAAGCATTTAAGTTAAAAAGTCATGAATATTTCATTCTTTTTTGGCCACAATGTCTTGAAGGCATTTTCGAAACTCTGATGGAAATAATATTTAATTTATGAGGTAATATTCATCAGTGCTGACATTCATTGGTTTTGTTTTAAAGCAAAAACATTCAGCTATATAGATGCAAAGTAAAACTGCAAAAAATTCAAACATTTTAGTTTTTAAGAAGAAATGAATCAAAGTACACATTTGCGTACCTCAGGTCTGAAGAGGATAGACATTGAAATTAACTTTTAAGTTTTATTTGAAACCATGAAAAACAAAAATAGAACAAAAATAACCATGTAAAAAGTTTAAGCACAAAATCGTTTTTATGCAAATTTCACTATCTGATGTAAGCGGTTGTGCACGCAAACAATTTCTGGGTGTATAAGAAGCAATCAATTGTTGTTTTTGAGTTAGTATAAATGTCTGAGTTGAATGAATTTTCAGAGCAGGAGGCGATAAAAATCTGGAGTATGAGAGCGAAATGTAAGTCTGTTTCTGAAACTGCAAGTGCATTCAAGAGATCAAAACAAGGTATTTATCAAATTTTGGCTGGTGGTAATGATTTCAAATGAAAATTTTGTTCAGGAAGGCTGCCAGTGACTAGTTTGCCTGAAGATAGCTACATCAGAAATTTGGCTTCAACTGGTAATCACTTACTGTAACAAATAAAACATGAGTCGGAGGACAAATATAAAAAAATATTATTCATAGAAGAGTTTTTGAATTCAAATACATCAAATACCATAAAATGACTCGATTACCGTATATCAAACGGCATCATAAAGAAGTTAGATTACAATGGGCCAAAAAGCATATGTCATTTGGTGAAAAATTGCTGAATATCATATTCAGTAATGAAAAAAAAATGTAACCTCGATGGCCCTGATGTGTTTAAGTACTATTGGCGTCATCTCCGCAAAGAACCTAAGAGTATATTTAGCTGTCAACATAATGGTGGTTCTGTAATGGTATGGCAGGGGGGGAAGCTATTTCTTGCAATGTTCAGACATCTCTAGCATTCATCTGTGGTCGTGAAAACTCTGAAAGCTACCAAGAGACACTTGCAAATCATTTGTTACCTGTTGCTGAGGTTTTAGGAGGAGAAAAATGGTTATTTCAACATAATAATGCTTCGATGCATACCTCAAATTCAACTTCATCGTGGGTTAAGTCAAAAAAAGTGTCTGTTTTGAAATGGTCCATAATTAGTTCAGATTTAAACCGTTTAGAAAATATGTGGGGTTTTCTCACTGGTGCATTTTAACCAAATCGAAAGCAGTATTCTTCAGTTAAAGATTTGAAAAATGACATTGAGAACGCTTGGTTTAAAATTGAACCACGAACAATACAGAACCTCATTTTATCAATGGAAGAACGTATATTTAAAGTAATTCAACCGAAAGGAGTAATAAACAAGTATTATTTTTTTATTCTTGTTCTGCTAAAGACTAAAAAAAACATCTGTGCTTAAACTTTTCACACTTATTTTTGTTGTTTTGATAAATTTTATAATTTACGATAAATTTTATAGTAGAAATCTGTTAACTGGCTTTTTAAAACTACAATTTGTAGGTTATATGAAAAGGAAAGTAACTTTAACTTATTAATAAAATTTTATTTTTAAATTTTCTGTTGTGCTTAAACTTTTGACACACATTGTGTAAATACTATTACAAAAAATTTTATGGAATCACTCATTTAGAAAGAATCACACATCTGATAAAAAATCACTCAAATTGGACAAAATCAAATCATCTGTAGGAGATGTGTGAACAACATGGAAGTTTCAGTGAAATCATTTATAGTTTTAGAAATACAGTCGAGTTTCTCCATAACGAAACTCCATCCATCGAATTTCTCTATTTAACGAATTTTTTATAGGAACGGTTAATTTTTTCATGATTACATAAAAAATAATATCCATATAACGAAATATTCATCTCCATTTAACAAATTTTTTCGAAAATGTTCTATCATAAGTTCAGAAAACACTTCAAATTATTTATAGAATAATTTTTTTCGTTTATTTCTGGTTTATATTTTATAACTACTTTCCTCTACCTTATTCCTCATGTCCATAAAAAGGCATTAAACTCCCCCCAAGAAAACTCCCTTCGCCTTATTTTTTGCATGGTTGCACTTGACTTTGTTTTAGCCAAGACGAGCATGCATTCTTGGAAAAGATTGAAGCATTAGCTTGCTAGTGGGGTGATTTGAAACTATCACAAAGCATCCTGAATGATAAAACTATTCCATTATTGTCTTGAAAATGGTATTGGGTCAATCCATTTCAAGTGGTCCAGCACTGGTCGCTCGACTATTTTTAAAAAATCTGAAATTTTTTGTACAACAACCCTAACATGATGGAAGTTCAAAATGACCGTTATTTTAATTCTACTATTTTTTGTTTGTGCATGGCGGCCATCTTTGTTTCATCGTGTGCAGCGATTTTCTCAGATACTAGGATACACAAAATTGTAAATATCTCGTATTCTATTTTCTCAATTGAAATGGGGTTTGCAGCATTTTGTTCAGAATAAAATAGGCTAAATATACAGCGTAAGAAAAATTTTGAAAAATAAATTTTTACAGGTGAAATTTTAGCACAAAATTTACGATTTTTTCCAAAATCTATCCGTTTGCAGGAGGAAAATTTTCATGTAAGGGAAACTGTCAACCTTACACATTTTTTTCTACAAATAAGTCAAAAGTGCGTGTACTCATACACCAAGTCCCAGATCTGGGAGTCAATTTCTCTTTACGAAAAAAATTCCGAAATTCGTCAAAAATGTCAAAAATCGCACTTTTTAGGCTTTGATATCTCTGGTGGGGCACGAGATAAAAATCTGAAATTTTGGCCTGTGATAGTATTGTGTAGTAGCGTTATGTACAAAAAATTTCAAGAAGGAGATTTGACTACAAACTGAGATATGACATGGACAATATGTGAAAACAATATACCAAACTATTGTAAACCTACTATGTAATTGTTCAACAAGACTGTCAACCTTGCACAGTCTTTTCTACAAATAGGTCAAAAGTGCGTGTACTCATACACCAAGTCCCAGATCTGGGAAATGATTTCTCTTTGCGAAAAAAAATTACAAAATTCGTCGAAAATTTCAAAAATCGCACTTTTTAGGCTTTGATATCTCTGGTGGAGCACGAGATAAAAATCTGAAATTTTGGCCTTTGATAGTATTTTGTAGTAGTGTTATATACAAAAAATTTCAAGAAGGAGATTTGACTACAAGCTGAGATATGACATGGACAATATGTGAAAACAATACTGCCAAACTATTCTAACATACTATGTAATTGTTCATACCTCCAAAATTTTAAATTAATTATTTATGGTACAAAGTTAAATGTTAGTTACAAATATCTTTTTCAAATGCTTCTGTGTGATTTAAACAATTTAGAATGTATGTTAAGCCAATACACTATTTGTCCAGATGAACAAATCTAGTAGAAATGCTATTGCAACAATTTTACTCGGAAGACATTTCAGGAAAAGTAAATTACAGACAATGAATTGCAACTTATCGAGTTGACATGGCTTCAGTTATTAAACCTAGAGAATTTCATTCAAGTTAACAAGGGATGACAAGACTTGAGGGGCTTCAAATAAAATTTTTAGAAAGAACAGCCTGATGGACTGACAACAGTAACTGGTCGAACTCATAACATCTCTCGCAAATATTGTTAAGCTCTTTGTTGAGCATATATAGTAATTTGTAAATTAAATGCTTATTATTTAACTGTTTTCAACAAACGATATTTTCTGGGTAAATATTGTAATAAAAGAGACTAATCTCATTTCTCCTAATGTACTCGTAATATCATTTCTTAACATTTCTTTAATAACCGTATCTCAGCTTGTAGTCAAATCTCCTTCTTGAAATTTTTTGTACATAACACTACTAAATAATACTATCAAAGGCCAGAATTTCAGATTTTTATCTCGTGCTCCCCCAGAGATATCAAAGCCTAAAAAGTGCGATTTTTCAAATTTTCGACGAATTTCGGAATTTTTTTCGGAAAGAGAAATCATTTCCCAGATATGGGACTTGGTGTATGAGTACACACACTTCTGACCTATTTGTAGAAAAAATTGTGCAAGGTTGACAGTCTTGTTGAACAATTACATAATAGGTTTACAATAGTTTAACAGTATTGTTCTCACATATTTTCCATATCATATCTCAGCTTGTAGTCAAATCTCCTTCTTGAAATTTTTTGTACATAACGCTACTACACAATACTATCACAGGCCAAAATTTCAGATTTTTATCTCGTGCCCCACCAGAGATATCAAAGCCTAAAAAGTGCGATTTTTGACATTTTTGACGAATTTCGGAATTTTTTTTGCAAAGAGGAATTAACTCCCAGATCTGGGACTTGGTGTATGAGTACACGTACCTTTGATCTATTTGTAGAAAAAATTGTGTAAGGTTGACAGTTGCTCTTGCATGAAAATTTTCCTCTTGCAAACGGATAGATTTTAGAAAAAATCGTACATTTTGTGCTAAAATTTCACCTGTAAAAATTTATTTTTCAAAAAATTTCTATCCCTTTATATTTAGCCTATTTTATTCTGAACAAAATGCTGCAAACCCCATTTGAATTGGGAAAATAGAAGACGAGATATTTACAATTTTGTGTAACCTAGTATCTGAGAAAATCGCTGCACACGATGAAACAAAGATGGCCGCCATGCACAAACAAAAAATAGTAAAATTAAAAGAACGGTCATTTTGAACTTCCGTCATGTTAGGGTTGTTGTACAAAAAATTTCAGATTTTTTAAAAATGGTCGAGCGACCAAAAAAATATTTTCTGGACCACTTGAAATGGATTGACCCTGTTTGTTTCTTGGTTTGGATAGTAAGGCTGGAATAAGGATGAATTGCGGAAAATGTCATTTTTCAGCAGGTTTTTATCTACATAAATTAACTCTCATTACTTTTAAAGTTTATAGAGGATGTTTGTTGCTTGTGGCGACTCGGAGCATTTTTTGTTGTTGTGAGAGATCATTTGAATGAAGAATTGTTACTAACTGCCATCTTCTATTGAATTTGCATAAAGTCGCTTCTAGTTTAAACATTATTCTCTTTAATAAAGTAATAATTTTGAAAATAATCAATAAGACTCTGGGAGGGAAGTGGCGAAAATGTTTGAGAATATGAAAAAAATTCTGTTAAATATTTCAAAAACTTAATTAAACAGCCCCAAAAAAATTCTGCTTCAAAATTTAAGCATTCAAGGAAAAAAGTTTTGCCGTTCTCTATTCAACAAATTTTTTGTGTGTACGATGGATTTCATTATATAGAGACTCGACTGTATGTATTCAAAACTCGCTGTTTGAATATTGATGAAAATTATATTATATTGTAAAGTGATGAAAATGTTATATGAAAATTGTTGAAATATCATAGAATGATTCGTGGTTTTTTTGTTTTAAGTTCAGTTGCAAACTACAATGTTAACAGTTAAACTTCTGCAGGATTAAATTACCATCGTGAAATATTTTGTTTTTCAACTGAAAGAAAATAAGTATAATACCAAGTGAAAGAAAATTAGAAAATATATATAATAGACCGGGAGGTACAAGCCAGACAATCACCTCATTAAGATAATTACAACTGGAAATTTGAAACTTTACTAGCAAAAGCCATGCTTTGTTTGGATTCGCGAAATATTATGCTATAAGATAGATATTTGAAAGTAATAATATATTTTTAAATTACTTTTGCATCTTTATTAAGCAAAAGTGTAATTTTATGTTTCGGCGCATTTTAATTTAAAAATGTATTTCAACCACTATTACTAAGAATTTCCTCAGATTGTTTATTTATGAGATAAGACTGGGGTAAATAAAAATATTTTCGAAGTAGAATTATACAAAATATTAATTAATTTTATTTGTTTACAATTCTTTTATCGCCACTTTTCAAAAACATAATGTAATTCTTTTAAAATTCATAAATATCGTCTGCTTAAACGATTTCACAAAATAAGAATAAATTGTGTATTTGAATTTTTAACACAGAAAAATACTTTTATAATTGAATGTTAATAAGAGAATTTTCACAAATTTTAATTCATTAAAAATATGCTATAATTTTTCTAAAAAAAGTATTTTATAAATTTTATAAAAGAAATCATGAAACTGTACATAGTTAAAAGGAATGAGCATAGTTTGAAAGTCTGAAAGCAGTTTTTCAAATATTTTGTCAGAATAATGAAAATATATTTTATTTATTTATTTATTTAATGATAATTCTAGCTATAATTACTGACTCCATGGTTTAAGTTTTTCTTCTGAAAACGTACGTGTTTCACTTTTTATTTGAAAAAATGCGTTCGTAATGGAAAACATGTAAAATAAATTAATTAAAGTAATAATTTTTTGAAAAATATTTCTGTAAAAAAAAATAATATTCTGCAAATCTACAGATTATAATTTATATTTGTGTTTAATTTAAAGTCAAAATACTGTATAGTTTTTTTGTAAAGTGTACGACAAAATGTCATTTGAGTGGCCAAGTAGAGGATTCGCTTCGCTCATCCTAATAAAATTTGATAAGCATATGAATATATAACTGGCCTGATAAGTCCTCTCTTAGTGAAAATGACATCGATAACAAATATTTAATTTGTTGGTTGATAGATTTGCCATTGTGTTTTCCTGCTGTTAGTAATCTATGTTTTTAAACCATTGGGTGCAGGAAAACACAATAGTAAATATATGAGATAATCGTTAAAATTGGCTTTCCGAGTGTTTTCCATCAAGATACCACTTGGCAGACCGATTTTGTTTTAAAATGAAAATAGATTTTTAGCTAATTCTAGAATTTCAGCCATCAACTCGATGGGAATGATTTCCATACTGCTGCCTCCCTGTCATGCAACAACATACATGTATATGATTATTTTGAAACTGTTTAGTATATTCAATAACATGTATAATTTTCTGTTTAATTTTTTAACATAGTTGTTTATGTATGAATTACGTGTATGAATCATAAATCACTGCAGATTAAAGTTCTCATTAGTATTTATTTTCAGTTTCTGCCACGCTGATTTTAACCAGTTACAACCACTCATTTTACCCTCCCCGGCGAAAACTTGCAAGCCCTGCAGCTGATGTTCTTTTATGATTATTATTCTCTCTATAGACACTATTGTAAATTAGTTTGATGTTTTTACTTCTCACATTTTATCATCCAATTTGCATAGATCTTAGACTGATTCTAGACTGATCTTAGAATATATTTCCATGTGAGCGGTATTTTGACATTGCATGAGAAAAAAGCATCTTAATTTAGCTATTATCCACTTAAAATAGGTCTTTAATATTGTAAAAAGACTAATAAATGATTAAATTATTACCATGCAATATAGCTTGAATGATGAAAGAATGATAAAAATCTTGTCTTAATAATCATTTATATTAGACTGAGAAATGAATGATTTTGGATCAATTCCATCTAAACACATTTGCACATTATATTAATCTTAGAAAAATAATTTGATGTTTGCCTCACTGTATTAAAGTATCAACACACTGTGTTATCAATACAATGTTTTATACTGATGTTATAAAATTATAGAATTTCATCATTAAATTTTCTTCATTTCTTTTTAATATTCATTAAAAAACTTTTTATTTTAATGTTTATAGTTTGTTTTATGTTAAATATGTTTGATAGCGGTTCTTACTTAGTTTACACATAATAATTTTATATATACTCTAATCAGTATATAATTACGAAGTGAACATGATGCACTTTTCCTTTTCCAAGTATCAGATAATTATTAGGTTTCTATTGTAGTTTTTAATACTATCATACAAATTTTATTTCAATTCCATTTAATATATTAATTGTTATTTTTCTTTAAAAATGTACTTTTTTTCTTATATATTATTTTTCAATGAATCATAAAAAGTGATTAAGTTATTTCTATTTATTGCAGGTGCATAAAACTACAAAGTTAGATATACATCAAATCAATCAAAACAGTCTTTAAATTTAGAATATGCAGCAAAATATTTCTTTACAAAACATTTTTGGAAAATCAGCTTCTAGCTCACAGCAGAGAAAATGTTTTGTGTGTGAGATATGCAACAAGAGTTTCTCTCATAAGAATAGTTTAAGACAACATCTGTTAATTCATACTGCTGAAAAACCTTTCGTTTGTGAAATATGTAACAAGAAATTCTCTCAAAAGAGTAATTTAAGCACACATCTGTTAATTCACACTGGGGAGAAACGTTTTGTCTGTGAAATATGCCACAAGAAATTCTCAAACAAGAGTTGCTTAATCAGGCATCTGTTAATTCATACCGATGAAAAATCTTTATTGTGTGAAATATGCAACAAGAAATACTCTCAAAAGAGTGGTTTAAGCACACATCTGCTAATTCATAGTGGTGAAAAACCTTTCGTGTGTGAGATATGCAAGAAGAATTTTTCTCGAAAGAGTAATTTAAGCAGGCATCTGTTAATTCATACTGCTGAGAAACCATTTGTCTGCGAGGTATGCAACAAGAAATTCTCTCAAAAGGGTAATTTAAATTCACATCTGTTAATTCATACTGGCAATAAATCTTTAGTGTGTGAGTTTTGTAGTAAGAAATTCACTACAAAAAGTCATTTAAGCAGTCATCTGTTAATTCATACTGGCGAGAAGCCTTTTCTATGTGAGATATGTAAAAAGAAATTCGCTCAAAATAGTAGTTTAAGCAAGCATCTGATAATTCATACTGGTGAAAAACTTTTTGTATGTGAGATATGTAACAAGAAATTCTCCCGAAACTGTGATTTAAGAAGACATTTATTAATTCATACTGGTGAAAAACCTTCTGTGTGTGAGATATGCAACAGAAAATTTTCTCAAAAATGTACTTTAAGACGGCATCTGTTAATTCATGCTGGTGAGAAACCTTTTGGATGTGAGATATACAACAAAAAAAATCTCTCAACGGGGTGTTTTAAGCACACATATGCTAATTCATACAATTAAAAACCCTTGTGTATGAAAGATGTACAACAAAAAATTCCCAAACGAGTGCTCTAAGCAGACATTTTTTAATTCATACAAGTAAAGCCTCGTGATGAGAGACATGCAGCAACAGTAAATATCTAAAAAGATTCATTCAAGATAACTTTCATACTGCTTAAAAAACTAATCTGCAAAACAAAAAAAATTCTCTTAAGAGATATTTAAATTCATTTGTATTTATTCATAGCAGTGAGAAATCTTTTGTGTATGAGATATGTAACAAATAGTTTTCTCATAAGATTAATTATTGCACACCTCTCTTAATTCATACTGATGAGAACACTTCTGTGTGTGATATATGAGACAGAAATTTTGTTCTTAAGGGACATTTAAGTGCACTTATTTATTCATAGTGGGGGAAATATTTTGAAAAAATTCATTAAAGCAAAGATTTTTTTTTAGAGATCTGCTTGGGTTTGTCTCGTGCCGACCGTTATTCACGTATTTGGGCCAAGCCGATACCATATTTTTTTTGTCTCCAGTCTGGACTTCTCGGGCTTTTTTGTAAGGATCAAGCTGGGCCAGTATTAACTTATTTTTCCATACCGATTCGGGACAAGCTGAATTCTTCCAAGTCTTCATGAGCCAAAATTTTCAATTCTGGTTTTGGCACCGCGCATATTAAAATTACTCTCTCGGTGCGGGCTGGTCCTTTCAAACTTGAGTAAAATTTGGCCTAGCCTAACCAAAATTTTTTAAATATGTAATTATTCTATTATTAAACATTAAAACTTATACTTTTTAAAGAAATATAAATTTCTAGACTTATTAAAATAAAGTCGAGTTATAACAAATTTTTCTTAAGAACGGTCAATTTTTGCATAAATCCATAACAAATAAACCCTGTATACACAAATATATATCTCCATATTGCAATTTTTTTCAGAAATGTTATTTGTTCAGAAAACGCTTTGAACTGTTTTTGGAATCCATTTTTTTTAATTTGCTGATACCTGGTTTATAAGTCACAGCTGCAAACTTCTACTTTATTCCCTATGTCCAAAAAAAGGCATTTGTGTGTTTCTCTGTGGAAAAACAAACTTACTGACACAGTGTCTATTGGATTCTTCCATAGTCACGACTGACTTCGTTTCGAAAGAATGAGCATTTGCTTTTGTTAATGGAACGGTTTGCAGCCTTCAAAAAGCATAAACATAGCTTAGAAAAGAGCCCTTTTCTCTTAACCCTTCATCTACCGAAATTGGAATTCATGAAAATTTTACGTTCTAAAGTATTTTACGTGTATGATACTTTAGAACGTAAAATTTGCATTTTACGTAATGATTATGCAATGTTTTAACTAAATTAAAAGATTTGCATAATCATTTAATAATTTTTTGCAGGATTTTAGAAGGTTGGTGGATTTAGAAGGATTAATTAAAGTAGAATTTACAGGGATTTTGTGGAATTTTGTGTAACCCCACTCAAATCTTTTATTTTAAATTGTTTTCTTTGTATTTTGTAGAATTATAAAATGTACAAATATGATGTTTTTACAATA
This sequence comes from Maratus speculifer, assembly GCA_964019185.1. Taxonomy (NCBI): domain Eukaryota; kingdom Metazoa; phylum Arthropoda; class Arachnida; order Araneae; family Salticidae; genus Maratus; species Maratus speculifer. The sequence goes on along the minus strand of CAXHSM010001350.1, from coordinate 6,685,239 downwards.
TATATATAGAAATATTTCCTCATTGAAAAATTCCCATCCCCCTTCCTCAGCGCCAAGAAAGCTGAAAAGATGCAAAGGCAAAAGAAATTATCCTTTTAAAAATATTTTTGTTTTGTGTAACCAATAATGCTTTTTTAACAAAATAAAGCAATGTATCTGTAACTCATTTTAAACAGTATTACAACAAAATGACATATTGAAAGAATTTTATTATAAATAATTTTTATGGTATTTATAAGTACTGTCGGTTGAGAAGGGGTTAAATGTTTTAATGCATGACAAATTTTATACATATTTTCCATTTTTTAATATAAACGTTTTCAGTATTCTAAAAAGCTTGTAAATCGTATTTCTGTTTTCTTTACTCTCGCCTTTTACTGTTATTTTTATCTGACAGTTTTACAGAAGAGTCAAATGTCAATCCACTATACTTTTTGAAACATATAAAGACTACAAATGGATTCAAATCATTCCAAGAATTCTTTATAAGATGCTTTACTTTCAGTAAAAGATATTTTTTTCATGTAAGGTTTTAAAAGAAAATCAGACATTACATGTGACATATATTTCAAAAAAGTTATTTTTAATAGTCATGGGAAAGTACATTATGTATATGAAACTACACAATATATTTATTCATAATGCCAGTAATGAAAAAAAAATTAAGATTTTCTAAGTATCAACATTTCACTATATAGTGCATTTTATTCTTGGAACATAAGATAGCTTTCACCAAAAATGTTTAATTTTTTTTATTAATTTAAATTTGCTATATCACTGATTATAATTATTTCATTTTTTTAATGAAGTTATTTATGTAACAATGTTTATTCAATTGATAAATATGCATACATATGGGTCATTCCATGTCAGATCACCCAGACCATGGCACCCACCATCACCAATTTTGATAAAATTCAGTGAACTAGTAGAATTTATAATGCTGATTCCAAAAATATCAATTATATTGAAATTGATTAAACGGTTTGTAAGTTATGAGCTTTTAAATAGCTCCCAAGATGGCCGATTTGCTGCCATTTTGAATAGCACATGTGACAACAAAAAAGTCCATAACTTCTTTCAGATTTAAGCTAGAGCTTTCAAATTTTTTTTGTTTTGTTCAGAATAAAGTAAACTTTCATTTAAACAAATTTTTGTGAACCTCATTCTATAAAAATGATGTCAGAAAATGACTTTTTGTAATTTTTTTAAGTAAAAAAAGGTGCAACTTCAATGGCTGATTTCCCCCAATGTACCCCCTTCAATTTTCACCTAATTGCATAAATAGGCAACTCAAAGTGTGTTTTGATGACTGATAAAAAAATTTTAATGGGCAGTTCACAGGTTTTTATTTAAAAAAAAAAATCAATTTTACTGATTTTCCAAAATAACAGAAAACACAAGATAATGTTGATATTTCTATTACCAGAAATATCATACATATTTACATGTAAAAGTTTGATAAGGTTTTATGTTACATAAATATATGTATTTAATGTGGCTAAAAAAGGGGGAATCTCAAAGGAATTAATAGGAATGCCAATAATTGATTCTTGCAAGACATAGAAGTACTTTCCTGACAAATTGAAAAAGATTGCAGAGTTTCAATAAATTATAAGTAAAAATTAACTGATAGAAAAAATTCTACAAATAAGTACATTATATAACAAAACCAAAAATAAAAACACAGGTTGCAAGGCTGCCATAGGCAACTATTTTTTCATTCTAATTGGCACCACTTTCTTAAAACTGAAATCCGTAATAGATGCTTTGATAACATTTGCAAGAAAAGTATACTTCAAACTTTGTATTAGAAAAATACTGGTGTGCACAGAATATAAAAATAGTTGCATGTAGCAGCCCTGAGGTTGCTTATAAACCTCTGCAAAAAATCACATCAACAAGTATAATTTTTTACTTTCAAAAATGTGTCTGAAAATTTTGAGTTGTTGAGGTTACAAAAATATTTTTTTTCGTATACACTGCCTTAACATTCTGATAAAACCAGTTCTTAGAGAAAAATTTTAAAAACAGCCAGATAAAATTGTTAAGCTAGGTTTATATCTAAATTTGGTTTAGTTTTTGTTAATGAAATAAGTACAGTAATCTCCCAGAAATCCGAAATCTTAAAATCCACAACCCTCAAAAATCCACACACAATTTATAGATCGCCCAATCCAAAGTTGCGGGTGTGACATTTACACAACTTAATTTAGTCACCAGCAAAAAAATTTTTGAGCATTGTTTTCAATTTGTATGAATTTCAATGTAGACCACGTACACATACATTTATCCAAATCTGAAAATTGTCCGGTGTATCACTTATTTATTAAAAAAAAATAATTTCCGCCTGTTGCGGGTGTGACATAAAAAGGACATGCATTTTCATCTTTCAGTGCAAAAATGCAAAACTCTGTGAATTATGACAACTGAGTGAATTGATATTTTTATATATTAGACAGTAATACTTAAGTAATTATTCTATGAAAAAATTAAATTACTTACTCAATTCTTGCTTTTGTGGAAAATATTCAAAATTTTCGTTGCGGGTGTGACGCCCTGTTGCGGGTGTGACTTGTACAGCCAATAAAATAATGACATATACAAATATTTTGAAGGCAGATTTTTTTAATTAAAGAATTAATCAATATTACAATTATAATATCTAGAGAGGAAAATATAAAAAAAATTTAATTTCCAATCTTGAATTTATAATTTCTGGTGGTGGTAGCTTTTTTTACAAAAATGCTCTTTTTTTTCCTAGGATGCATCTGACTAACTGGGCCAAATATGCACGTTTTCTTAAATTTTTTTCAAACATTCTAATTCTATATCGTCAGCATCCATTTGTCTTATTTGTCCATCAAAGATTTCACTTTTTTAATGTCGAGAATAAAACAACCTCTACAAAATCTCCAACTGCACATTCATCGTTGGATATTATATCCTTGTCAAAGTATGGATACATCTAACTGACTGAGCCAAATATACACATTTTCTTGATTTTTATTTCGATACTGTTATTCTATAATATCCCCATTCATTTGTCTTATTTGTCCATCAAAATTTTCACTTTTTTTTTTTAATGTGGAGAACAAAACAATTTCTACAAAATCTCCAACTGCAATCTTATCATTGGATATTATATTTTTGACAAAATATGGTAACAAACGAATTCTCTTGTGATCACTTTCTGAAGTTAATGCTACATTACTTGTTCCTACGTCAATAAAAACAACATGATGTATCGATTGAATGTTGAGATCCGATTGTGCTTAGTGCCAGCATTCATGAAACATTTTCACAATATCTTCTGAAATTTCACATTCAGCAAAGTTCTTTTATATTTTTAGGACTTTTTCTACACATATGGCAAAATCTGAAGCTGAATTTATAGTTGCAGAGCGTTGCTAGTGTTACCATTTTCTTGGCAACTGCACCAACCCCATCGACAACTCCTTTACCATGAGATGAAATGCAAAAGGATTGCCATCCTTTACCATGATTTTTAAAAATAGTCTATTCTTTTCTCTCCTTGCTTTGTCTCTTTCCTTCTCTTGTTGTAGATATGCTTCATATTTAAAAGGGTTTTCCTTAATCTTTTTTCAATGATATCGTGATCTTTCTATACTCTTCATTCTCTGCAAAAGAGAAGAAATTAATGTGTAAACTGAATAAATATAGCACTTCCAGTCCAAAAATATAAGCTTAACAAATTTTTAATAGTTATCCCTTGAAATTTCTAATCTTACATAAAGTTAATTATGTTAAATTTTGGTTAATTTCAAACTGACAATATACATTTTATGCTAACTTAACAAACATCTTAACAGTTTCTATTATTCTTACTTCTACTTTTTATTTAATTTGAATTAAAAGAGAAAAAAAAAAATCTTCCCCTAATATTGATTTACTTATTTTAAAAAACTAAAAATATATATATTAGATAAATGCTATCAAATAACAAAATTAAAAAAATGTATATAAAAAACAAAACAAAATTAACAAAATTAAAGAAAATTGCTAAAATATTGTTTCGTAATTTTCTTTTTTTAATTTCTATAAAAATCTTTCCTTTTAAATTCATTTCTTAATCATATATCACTAATAAAATTATTTTCTTGCAGTAAAGCAACAATTTTATCAATCCAAACTGAATAAAGTATCTGCACACAGTGTCACATGCTCAGATGATGCAAATTTTTATTTATTAACTGGAATTCCCTATATTAAATCAAAGGGTATAGTTAAAGCTGCCAAGTACATGTTTTCCAGCATATTATTCTTTTATAAATTTACACATAATTTGTTCAAATATGCATTTGTAATCAATTTTAAAAGACGTTGCGGGTGTGACTTTAATTAAATGTCACACCCGCAACAGGGACATGTCACGCCCGCAACGCTCAATAATTATAATTAAAATATTAATTAATTTCTTTTGTGTCTGTAATTCAAAGTATCTTAATAAACTATTTTTGAATATAAAGTTTCATAACTTTAAATCAAAAATATTTTTCTGCAGAGATATAAATGTAACTTTTTGTTGCGGGTGTGACACAATAATTAAGAGTAATTAAATATGCTTACCTTTTGTAATGAAGATTAGTGAACACTTCTCTGCAGACAAAAACTCTCAATAATAGCTGTCAGATCATATATATCCAAGTTTGGAGATTTTCAGAATGTTTGTTCAGCTGTACGAGACCATGAGATGTAAAGACTTTTGCCGCAGTCTATTTTATAAAGTCATAGTGTCACTTTAATTATTAAAATAAGTATGTTAATGACAAAAATTTAATTCTTTTTTTGATAAAATATGAAATAGTACACTCTTAACAGTTAATATGCAAAATTTCAATCATATTTAAAGAAATTTAAATTTTCATCCTCATGTCCGTTTTTTCGTGGATTGGGCGAGATGTAAATAATGAAAAACTCAGTTCAGATATAGGGACAAAATTTGACTTTTATAATTTTATATCAATTCCATTTTGTTAATAGTACTTTTTTTCCCATGAATTAAGAATACATTTATTCTGAAAAAAAAATCAGGATTTTTCTGATATCATTGGTAATCACAATCTTCTTATCAAATATATTTATGTATTAATCAAGCTTTTTTGGTTATTAAATCTAAATCTGGCTAAACCTGAAATAAAACTTAATTATTTTATGATTTTGTTGTGAATTAGTAATGTATCTTCATGAGGCAAGCTACATTGAATAATTTAGGAAAAATATATTTCATGTTTATAATGAATATTTAATCATATATTATTGATTATTAACTTGACCTTTGCTTTTAATATTTTAATCACTTTGAAAATTACCTAAATTTTTATTATTTTAATTTATTACTTATTTTAATATTTTATTACATTGTAAAGCATTCATTTTAGTTTTGATTGCATTATTAATTGCATTCAAATTCCTGTTTAAAAAAATGTAAATAAAGTAATGACCAGAAATCGGCAAAATTCTAAAATCCGCATAACTTCTGGTTCCAAGCTATGTGGATTTGAGGGAGTCTACTGTATTTAACTTCAAAATTTACATCTGCCTGTTGGCAGGGGTTTTTTAAAATATTAATTATCTTTACTATAAATTATTATTGATGTAGATATATTTTAATAGCATGTTTATTGTTTTATGTGATTATGTCAAATTTATTACTTTATGTGATATGCTATTTTGTATTATTTTAAAGTTCCATAATTTTTATTTGAGTTGCAATTTTATCATATTTTGTATTATATACAAGTATGATTTTGTTATATAATGTACCTATTTGTAGAATTTTTTTTATTATTTAATTTTTACTTATAACTTATTGAAACTCTGCAACAGATTTCAATTTGTCAGGAAAGTACTTCTGTGTCTTGCAAGAATCCATTATTGGCATTCCTATTAATTCCTTTGGAATTCCCCTTTTTTTAGTCACGTTAAATACATATATTTATGTAACATGAAACCTTATCAAACTTTTACATGTAAATATGCATGATATTTCTGGTAATAAAAGAAATATCAACATTATCTTGTGTTTTCTGTTATTGTAGAAAGTCAGTAAAATTGAATTTATTTTTTTAAATAAAAACCTGTGAACCGCCCATTAAATTTTTTTTATCAGTCATCAAAACACACTTTGAGTTGCCTATTTATGCAATTAGGTGAAAATTGAAGGGGGTACATTGGAGGAAATCAGTCATTGAAGTTGCACCTTTTTTTACTTAAAAAAATGACAAAAAGTCTTTTTCTGACAGCATTTTAATTGAATGAGGTTTACAAAAATCTGTTTAAATGAAAGCTTACTTTATTCTGAACAAAACAAACAATTTTGAAAGCTCTAGCTTAAACCTAGAAAGAAGATATGGGCTTTTTTGTTGTCACGTGTGCTATTCAAAATGGCGGCAAATCGGCCTTCTTGGGAGCTATTTAAAAGCTTGTAACTCACAAACCGTTTGATCAATTTCAATATACTTGATGTTTTTGGAATCAGCATTAAAAGTTCTACTAATCCACTGAATTTTATCAAAATTGGTGATGGTGGGTGTCATTTTTGGAAAAATCTGGGTGATTTGACATGGAATGACCCATATGTAATAGGAAAATATATTTCAAAAAACCTGGTTGAAACCAAATAAACTAAGTTTTTTTCCAAGCCTGGTCTTAAATGTACTATTAATATAATGATGTTAATGTAAATCACAAAATAATTACTTGCAGCATCATTAAAATAAAACAGAGCATTTATTTATTGAAAAAAAAGAACAGAAAGCATTCTTTGAATAGCTCAGAAAAATTTAAAATAGATTCTGTAGTTAAGCTTTTCTTTATTAATGGTTGACTGATAAATAGTATTAAATAAGGGATTAAAAAATGGGGGTACGACTATTATTGTTTTTGCATCAGTTAATTAATCGCAGCAATTCAATGAATGAATCCTTTTAAATGAATCGTAACGTTTAAAGTCACGATTCATTCTTGCGTTGGCGTTTTGTGTCTCGCCCTGTCTATAATGTCAGGTAATTTAAAAAAAATGGATTTATTGATATCATCCTCTTTAGTTATTGCTAAGATAGTTTCTTTTTGTTAATCATCATCTAAAATACTGCAACTTGCAGTTTGATAATATGACTACATGAAATTTTATGTTTTCCAACATTTATTCTGCCCATAGTCATTTAAAGCATTATTAATTTCTTTTTTTCTTTTTTTTTTCTTTTTTTTTACAGCAGATATTTTTATTTAATTATTTGTGATTAATTAGGCAAATAATATTCATCTTTAAATTTCGAAACAAGAAACTCTTTTGAATTTTTATTAAGGGATAAATCTAAAACATTGTGTTTCTCATAGAATGAATTTGGTGGTATTCTGTTCTATTGAAAGTAAATATTTTTTAAGTAATTTATAGCTTAGTGAAGTTGTTTTATAAATTTTATCAAAAATTACGTAAAATATCAAAACAATTTACAAAACCAAGAATCTGAAACTCCACTGTCTTCATCATATTTGATCCATTGCCAATAAATGCTGTGGATGCACTGATTTAAAAAACAAATATTTTATAGTTTTCAGCATTTAGAAAAATGGTACTTATCTATTCTCATGCTGGTAGGCTACACTATATCAACAATGTTACTACTTACAGCATTTAATTTTTCTTTGTAATGGCATATTTAGTTTAGGTACTTACGAATTAACGCCACCGCAGTTATAGATTTGGCGATTTTTAATCTACACCTAAATTTTTTGCGACAAATCATAAAATAAAACACTTTATTTAAAATTAAAACACTTTCAAAATTCAAAACACTATATTTAAAAACAAAGTAACATATCGGATTTCGGTGGAAAATGGACCGATATAGAGTCACTTCTGCTGCGGTGGCGTTAATATATAAGTACCTTAATTTATTATATTTATTTATACAGTAGACTCCCTCAAATCTGTAATGCTTGGGACTAGAAGTTTTGCAGATTTCTGGTCATTGCTTTGTCTATATTCTTTTAAACAGTATTTAGAATGTAATTAATAATGGAATCAAAACTATAATTAAATTTTATTTACAATGTAATGAAATATTCACATAAGAAGCAAACTAAAATAAGAAAAATTTAGAATATTTTTAAAATATTAAAAGCAAAAATAAATTTAATAATAATGCATGATTAAATATCTATTATAAAGATCGGATGCATTTTTACTAAATTATTCAATGAAACTTGCCTCATAAAGGTACATAAGTAATTCACATCAAAATCATAAAATAAGGAAGTTTTATTTCATGTTTAGACAGACATAATAACTGGAAAAGCTTGTTTAATAAATAAACATATTAGGTCAGATGATTGTGATCACTACTGACATCAGCAGGTACTTACGTATTAACGCCACCGCAGCTACAGATTTGGCAGTTTTTAAGTCTCGCCAAGCTACATTCAAAATTTTTAGCTACATTCAAAATTTTTGTGACAAATCATAAAATAAAACACTTTATTTAAATCAAAATACTTTCAAAATTCAAAATACTTTATTTAAAAACAAAGTAATCAATCGGATTTTGGTGTAAACTGAGCCGAGAGCCGATATAATGCCTAACTCCTGTAACAACGCTGAAGAAAAAATAAAATTGCATCTTGTTCTGTTTTTGACAAATCTGAAATATGCATTTTTGTAGCTCTAAAAAATGGCGTCAAAAATAAGCAAACAACAAAGCAATAAGGAATCCAAACAATAACTGCGTGCGGGCGAACAACAAGATTGCTCTTTATTGCCGCATTAGTGCAACTTCTATTGCGGTGGCGTTAATACGTAAGTACCTATCAGCAATATCTAGATTTTTTTTTTCAGAAATAAATTTATTCTTCCTTCATGATTAAACATGAAATAAATATTATTAACAAAAAATACAAATAAAAATATAGATGGACTATACGTAAAACTGAAAAAGTCAAATTTTATGCCTATATTTGAACTGAATGTTTCATTGCTTACTACCACAGTAGCTAGAATACACAATAGGTATCACAAGGAGATGCGCAGTAGCCTTTTTCTCCTCTGACGTCATCTGGACCCCAGAGCGCAATAATTTCTCCCACCTTCGTTCTTTTTCTTAGTACTGGTCAGTGGTCAGTTAAGCTAGTTATCAATGTACGCGTATGCTGCTATTTTTCCCTTTGTGATTGAATTTTTTACTTGCTGATCATGGTTTGCTGTGCAATAGCTGGTTGTAGTAATTACGATCGACAGCAAAAGGAATTAAATATTAGGTTTCATAGATTTCCAAAGGACAGATAAATTAGATTTAAATGGATTAATAATTGTCAACGAGCCGATTCGTTTTCTGTGCATATAGCCCGAGTGTGTTCGGCCCATTTTGATAAAAATGATTATTTGCGAGATTTGAAGAGCGAACTGTTAAATCTTCCCAAGAAATTTATTCTCAAACCAGATGCAGTTCCTCATTTAAATTTGGCTGTAGCTTTAAATCATGACATGCTTAATGATGATCGGAGAATGCGAGTAGAAAAACGCAATGTTCGCAAAGAAATGAAAGGACTTTTATCAATAACTAATGATAGAGGTAATGCTGAAAATCTTCTAAATAATGAAGAAATAAATGTAGAAAAAACAAAAAATTGTAAATGTGATAATGAAAAATTACGTACTGCTTTAGAATCTTTGGAAAAAGAAAACCAACAACCGAATGTCTTTCAGGTGTTAAAAAATATAATAAAAAATAAATATCCGGCATTTTGATGACTATGTAGTCATGACGTTTGTAAGAACTCGGACTTTCAATAGAATGAAAGCCTTGGATAAACGTAATACGAAAAAAAAATTTAAGCGTAATATAAACGAAGAGAGAAAAAATGTGAAGAAAATGAAAAAAATTGTACAGTAATTTTTAGCAAAAAGATTTATGAAAATTCTGTTTTTAAGAAATGTATATAAAATAAATTTAATGCTATATTAACTAATCAAGTCAATTTGTAAAATATGTATATAATCTGTAAAATATTGAGTGCGTAGAATATGTTTAAAACGAAAGATGAAAAAATAAATAAGCGCATAATCTGAAAGAAGAAAGAACAAATTTAAAGAAAATTGTACAACAGTGTTTAGAAACAAGATCCATGAAAATTTAAGAAATATGTGTATATAAAGGAATCCGATGATGTATTAACCAAGTCAATTTGTATAATGTGTTTATAATGTACAAAATACTGAGTTGTGTCTAATGCGTGTAAGGCATACAATAGTTTCATTTGTTCAAGATTAACGAATTTTAGTTTGCCAAGGGGTTTTTTTCTATCTATCTTCTTTTCACAGGTCTATATGGCCTAAGCCTGTGAAAGTCTCTTTTCATTAAAAAGAGTGACTTGCGAAATAGTGGAAGAGGTTGACGTTCTTTCGAAGGCTTTTTACTAACATTCCACCGGCCATTAAAGAAAATCAAAGTTTAGTAATACAGAAGAGAAAATCTGTATTTTTTTTCTTCCTTTTGTTTGCCTACTCGGTTTAAAAGTTAGCATATTTGATCAAAACATTTAAACTAGCTCAGACACAGTAATATTGAGACTCCCCTCACCTTAAAAAGTTCTATCCAAAATCGTTCTGCCAAACAACATGGTATTTATCTAATAAATCATCCATTTCCCCTTTCCCCCTTAAATATTTTATGTGCCATTCAAAATGCTATTAATATATTCGCAAAATAATAATAATAATAATAATAATAATAATAACAATAATAATAATAAAATTAATAATAGTAATTTTTTTAAAGTTGTCATTAAATTTTTCCTTATCGGAATATTTTAATATTTAAAACTAAATTTATACTACATTAGTTGATAAGTAATAAATATATGTTTTATTCCATGATATTTTACAAATTAAACGAATTAAGTCAGTTTATAATAATGCATATATGTTGTATATGTAAATTAAATATATATATATATATATATATATATATATATATATATATATATATATATATATATATATATGAAAGGATAAAAACTAACCCCTTTCTAAAACTTTAATTTAAAATTAAAATTCAAAAGTTTAAAGTTCCCAATTAATATTTTTAACTTTAATTCTGAAGCTTAAAGCTATTTTGCCCCTGGTAACTTTTTTTCCCAGCCTAAAGCGGCCAAATAAAAGAGTTCGATCCCACAAGAGACTCCCGAGTCCTACTTCTTACGACACGACTACACAACACCCCGAAGTCGTTACAATAATATATATAAAGTCGGCAGGATAGTTACCTGCCGTGAAAACATCCCTCTGCCTTACCACCAAGCCGCGAAAATTCCGAAGTGCTCGAGAATTCCTTTCCCTCGGAAACGCCATTTACCGTCGACAAAAAAAAAAAAAAAAAAAAAAAAAAAAAAAAAAAAGATTAAGCCAGAGAAAGGAAATTTCCCCCATGAACAATGTCGTTAAAACAGAAACTATCCACGTTCCGAATAATTTTTGGACAATCATGAAAAGAAGAAAAGGCATTTAATCAGTTGTGATCTATTATTTATTCGTACTAACGTATGAACTTCTTCATTTGGACCTTTTTCCCCTACTCAGCTGCAGGAGAAATTGCAGAATTCAAAAAGTGATTCACTCACGGACATTCCAAAGCGATAATTATTTCTCTTCCCCAAGCAGAAACTTAACACAGATTCGCAAAATGGACCGAACTTTATTCCGCGGGAGATCAAAGGTCAAGATCTGCGTTCTCTGTATCACCGTACAAATGACTCACTCAAGAGTTGGAAGTGGAAATTTATTTTTACTTTTTTAAGGGACAAATGATGATCTATGATGGACTAGAATGTTTTATTTAGTTATTTATCCTTAAAAGTTATTTGAAATGAAAAAAAAAAAATAGTAATTTAGTAGTTTGTAAATATTAAATTTTTCTTTCTTAGGGAAAAAAAAAAAAAAAAAAAAAAAAAAAATGGATAATCGAATTTACAGGTATGCTTTTTATTTATTTTTTCCTTGACATTGACGTTATTTTTTGTTGAAGATTACATCTCATTGGTGAAAAATTACGTATTTTCCTTTTATCTTTATGTTATCATTTCAATGTGTTACCCTACCGATTTCTTTTTTGCATTATTTATTTTATGAAATATTTTAATTACAAGTAAAAAAAAAAAAAAAAAAAAAAAAAGTTTTATTGTGCAGAATATGTGTTTATTTTTAATTTAACCTTTTTACCTTCTTTATTAACATTGATAAAAATGCAGATTTATCATTTCCATCATTTTATTTTAAGAAATATTCTCATTAAAGGAAAAAAAAAAAAAAGTTTTATTTCACATTAAACAATGTTTTTTATTTTCTATTTTATGTTGTCTATGAATGTGTTATGGCCGAAAATACCAAGGAATGGAAGTGTTTGTGTGAATGAAAAGTATTTAATAATGAAAAAGAGAAAAAAAAATACTGTTATCAGAGTGATCATTTTAAAATTTTGACAACGTTCATGTAATTTTAAAGTAGGTTATTTAAAATACTGTTACTGTATTAAAGGGATTTTAACAAAACTCATACTTATTAAGATTTTTATTAGCTTTATTTTTTATTTCTTGTGGAATTTAAGGTTTATTATTTACATTTTAGAAAATTTTGTGATTGATATTTTACATACGCTTAAAATTGTGATAAATTAAAATGACAGTATTTTTGTTTTCTTATTCATCCGGCGAAGCATACGTGCGATCACCAAAAAATAAAGTCACAGAGTCTTTATGTTTTTGACATATTGTTAATAAATTGTTTAAACAGGTTACATGTTTTTAAATTAACGTTATCCATAATACAAGTGCAGTTGTATGCTTGCCAATATTTTGTGTCCGATTTTACTAATATTTAGTGTCCTATTTTATTAATTCCATTTTTTATAAATTCAGATGAGCACATTTAAATTTCTACATTTTTGTAAATAGTAATTTGTCAGTTTGTGTATTATTTTATTCCATATTTTGAGCATTTTTGTGTGGGTAAGTGTTTTATTTGTACATAATGAGAAAAATTCAATCCTTTCTTTCCAAATATTTCATTCTACATATAGAATTTTATATCATTTATTACTCTTTCTAGATTTTTATATAGCCAAATACTATATTTTACTTTATGATATATTTTAATGTTTGAGTTTTTAATTTAATATTTTTACCCAGTATTGCTTTAAAAATTATATTGTTTTCTCTAGTATTTCCCTATTTCCTTATGTCCTTTCCTAGTATATTACCCAGTGAGTTGGCCGCCCCAACCATGTTTTACTATTCCATTTTTTAACATTTCCTATTTCATTAAAATAAATATTTGAACAGGTATTTCACCCCTGTCAATTTTTAAAAAAAAAGTTAAAAATATTTTCAAACAATTAAGTCATTGATTTAGACATGACCTTGGTAACCCCACTTCAGCCGTGGTAAATCCAATAGTGTCTAAATCCACACATTAAGTTTTAAAGATGACCATGGTTCCAGCCCATTAAGTCTTCAAAACATTTTTTTTTTATATTTATTAAATTCAACCAGAAAACAGCCCTCTGCAGACAAAAAGGATTCAATGACTTACTATCTCAGCAAATGTGGCAACTGTTGACAAGAGATACTCGGGCCCTCAATGAAAATACAAGTATCCATTAATAACAACAAACATGTCAATAAGTTGCCCATGTGCTTTAAATGTTGGATCATTGGCCTGTTTGTTTTGAATCAGAGTTTATTAATTAAATTTTTTTTTGTTTTACTTAATTATTTTTTATTTCTTATTTCATTAAGTTTTTCCCTTTGCAGTAGTAAAAACCTTAAAACTTAAAGATTTTTGCTATTTGCATAAAAATTTGCAAGGAAAACCAAGAGCATTCTGGCCTTTATAAGGAAAAATGTTCTTTGAATTTTTTTTTTTACTCAGGAAATTTTTATGAGCTATCAGTGAGATGTACATGTAGTTTATGAAGTGGTAACTTGGATTTATTAATGCCACTGAGTAAAGCATATCTCAGTCTGCAAAATAATAAATACCTTTACTTATAGGTAAACTGCATCTGCATCTTCTCACAAAAAAATTAAACCAAAGCTCATTTTTCTTTTTTTTTTAATTTTTGCTAAAACCTCCATGAGGTTTAGGATTTGCTAAAACCTTTAATGGTTTAGGACATGCTAAAACCTACAACGGTTTAGGATAAATAATGTAAATAGCATTTTATATATTATCTTTTCTTTATTTTCATATTTATTTCAATATTTTTATTATATTTAATTTTTACTTCTTTTATTTTCATCAATTTTATATACCAACACATTAACATTTTTCACATTTTCAAAATATGTGAAGAAACCTTTCCAATTTTTCCAGATTTACCAATATTTCTATAATTTGAATTTTTTTTTTACATAGACCATACATTTTCCCCAGTAACCATATATCAGCGTACTTTTATATTTATCACATTTTTATATTACCTGTATCATCGTTCTTTTATAATTACATGATTTTAAAATTTTATGGAAAAGAATTTTTTTTAAATTTTCTTATGTTTATGTGTATTTCCAATATCATATTTGTGCATAAATTTATATTTTGACAATTTAACATTGTATAAAACTAAGAAATATGTGCTAAAAGACTTTAATATACAAAAGCACAATTTTGCTGACCACAGGACTTCCAAGTAAGAAATATGGTCACGATTTTAAATTGTATAATGTTATACTTGTATTTCCCCAGATATTTCCAGAATTATCATTTCTTTCCAGCTTTTCTTTATATTTATATTTTTATATTTTCTGTCATATAATATGCTTAAAATTCCTATGTAAAGTTCGGTCAGATCGTCTCGAGAGCCATAACCCAAATTTTTAGCATAAAAACTTAAAATCTTCAAATTTTTCCTTTGTTTACAACTTCAAACTTAAATTTTAAATATGTTTTCCAGCAGAAAAATTCAGTCCTCACATCTTAGAAAACTTTCTTTTAACATTAAATTTACTTTAGATTTAACTTTAATATTAACCTTAATCTCTAGCCTTGCATAATTAAATTCTGATCCAATTTTGTCTTCTCCATTTTCCTAGGGAGTCCCCCCAGATTTGCAGGCAAATCTGGTGGACCTCAACTTGGAGGGGGGGATAATATATGAAAGGATAAAAACTAACCCCTTTCTAAAACTTTAATTTAAAATTAAAATTCAAAAGTTTAAAGTTCCCAATTAATATTTTTAACTTTAATTCTGAAGCTTAAAGCTATTTTGCCCCTGGTAACTTTTTTTCCCAGCCTAACATTTATCACTTTCAGAGATCGATTTTGGACACTTCTTAAGATTAAAATTGATGATCTAAGTGCTTTTTGCAGCCATTTGTGGTTAGGGCCTCATACGTCATGTACCCGGGAATTGTGCGGGCCTGGACCACATATCAATCAAAAGCTAAAGAACCAATTAAATTAAATGTTCCTCCCTAATTTACAACTGTGCCCTCTGCTGGAAAATATGACAATCCCTAACATATTAGCAAGAACACGCGCGAAAAACGAGAGACTTTGCAGTTTTGAGGAGCCTGCCTAACCTCCGGCCATGTAAACTTTCGTAATCACCGTAAACGGCTCGGGGCGACCTCCGACCGGACTCGCGGATCCCTCTGTACGAAGAGCGGCCAAATAAAAGAGTTCGATCCCACAAGAGACTCCCGAGTCCTACTTCTTACGACACGACTACACAACACCCCGAAGTCGTTACATATATATATATATGAATATAATAATAAAAATTCAATTTCTTATAAATATACATAATGGGAAAAATATATTTATCATCAAAGATGAAATATTGGAGCACTTTATTAAAAAAATTGCTCCCGATAATAAAAAGTCAGCATAAACAACACTATTCAGAGGTATCGGAGACGAACGTGGTGTCCAGCTGACGTCATCAGTAAGAAGGAAGATGCGCGTGATACCTACCGTTTAATTCTAGTTACCGTGCTTACAACCATAAATTATGTGTGGATTTTATAGCGTTGTAGATTTGAGGGAGTCTACTGTATTACCTTATAGAGTTAATTTAAGGGTTTTTTATATGATATTTAACATTTTATACTGTGAATTTCTTTTAAATATCCACTTTATTTAAATAAGGACTATGTATTAGGGTAGTTTTGCGAAAGAAACTATAATTGAAAATGTCATTATATTAATGCTGAACTAGAAATTTGAGGGATTTTTAACATAGAATATTTGAGATGTATGTGTTTTTGTAATGTTTGTAAGTCACTATCGTAAATTTGTTATCCCAAATTTTTTTCTGAATTTTTGTACAGTAGACTCCCTCAAATCCACACAGCTTGGGACCACAGTTTATACGTATTTTAGAATTTTGCGGATATCTGGTCATTGTTTTGTTTGCATTTTTTAAACAGTAATTTGAATGTAATTGATAATGCAATTGAAATTGGAATGAATGCTTATCCATACAAATCTTATAAATAGGAAAGTGTACGTCTGTTTGTTTGTTCATCTTTCATGGCAGAACAGAGCAACAAATCGACTTGATTTTATAAGTGGAGATATTTTAAGGGATATAGGCTACTCTTTGTCTCTTTCTAAACTTAGAATAATAAAAATTTAGATAATTTTTAAATCGATTAAAATATTAAAAGCAAAGGTAATAATTAATAATCAATAATGTATGATTAAATATTCATTATAAAGATGAAATGCATTTTTTCCCTAAATTATTGAATGAAACTTGCCTCGTTAAAGTACATTACTAATTCACATCAAAATCATAAAATAAGGAAATTATATTTCAGGTTTAGTTATATTTAATAACCAAAGAAGCTAGATTAATACCTAAATATATTTCGTAGCAAGGATGTGATTACCAATAATATAAGCTATATCTTGATATTCTTTATAAGAAATAAATATTTTTCCTTCATGAGAAAACATGAGATCAGTAATACAGCAGCCTCCCTCAAATCCGCACAGCTTTGGACGACAGGTCGTGCGGATTTTAGAATTTTGTGGATTTCTGGTCATTGTTTTGCTTGTAGTTTTTAAAAAGTAATTTAGAAGTAATGAATTATGAAATCAAAAGTATGATGAATGCTTAAATTATACTAAAATTATAAAATAATTAATGTACTAAAATAAAAATTTAGGTAATTTTTAGAATGTTTAAAATATTAAAAATAGAGGTCAAGTTAATAATCCATAATGTAAATTAAATATTCATTATAAAGATGAAATGTGTTTTTTCTAAATTACTCGATGACACTTGCCTCATAAAGGTACATTACTAATTCAGATCAGGATCATAAAATAACGATGCTTTATTTCAGGTTTAGCCAGACTTAATAACTAAAAAAGCTTGATTAATACATAAATATATTTGGTAAGATTGTGATTAACAATGATATCAGCAATATCTTGATTTTTTCAGAAATAAATTATCCTTTCCGAATAAAAAATATGAATTCAATAAATTTAACAAAAATTACAAATTAAAAAATATATGGAATTGCTATAAAA
Organism: Maratus speculifer; assembly: GCA_964019185.1. Taxonomy (NCBI): domain Eukaryota; kingdom Metazoa; phylum Arthropoda; class Arachnida; order Araneae; family Salticidae; genus Maratus; species Maratus speculifer. Next base: position 6,667,679 of record CAXHSM010001350.1, on the reverse strand, counting down.
CTAAAAAAGTTAAATTTTGCACCTACATCTGAACTGAATGTTTCATTGTTTACATCTGAAAATCAGATGCGGATTTTAGAGAATTGCAGACTTTAGGAGTGCAGATTTAACGGGAGTCTACTGTATTAAAAAAATTACAAATTAAAATACATATGGAGTTGTAGTAAAGCTATACGAATCGAATTTTGTCCCGATATCTGAAGTGAATGTTTCCTTGTTTACACCGGTAAATTATGTGCAGATTTTAGAGTTGCATATTTGTGGAAGTCTACTGCATTAAATTCTACAATCTTGCTATTAAAAAAGCATTTTTATATTGCTTCTAGTTGCACATTATTGGGAATTAAATAGCCTACAGAATCACTGTTCGCAGTTTTTGGTATGTTAAAATTGTCCCTTTAACTAATGCTAAATTGCCTTTGAAATAATTCTTTATTGTAAATGCATATCAAAGTTTCAAATATTCAGGTTCGAATAACTTTTGCTTTGTCATATAAGAATGAACACAAGTCTCACAGGAAATCTGAAATTTAGCTAAAGTATGATAACTTTGAACAAATTTGAAGTCACTGTTGAATTCAAACACTTTTCTCCTGGGGAGATTTCCGTGGCCCTGGGGAAGAACATTAATGAGTTCCAGGGAGGAAATTGTATTTTTTGACCATTGAAAATGTAAAATTAAAAAATTTTTAGGGGGGGGGGACACTTTATTGCTCCAATGGGGATGGTCCCCCTGGGCCATCCCCTGGATTCAACGGTGTTTAAAGTTTATGTAATGCAATGCGCTTACACAACACTATCTTGAAATAAGAAGTAATACCTTTTCTCCTCTAGATGACACATTCCAGCGCTTGAATCACCAATTATATCTGTAACATCATTACTAAGGGGCAGTTTATCTCAAAAATTGTCAACATGTCGATTTTTCTTTTTCTTCTATTCTTTTTTTAATAATAAATAAAAGCTTGTTTAATTGTGAATATCTTGATCTCATTTTTATCCACATAGTAATTATATCACAAGATGTAAAATTTGTTAATACATTCAGTCATATGTAAGCATGGCGGATATAATTGCTAATAACAGTTGTGACGTTATTTCGGCGGGACACCTGCATCCCCCTTCTTTTTTTATACATTCAACTTTTTCTGATAATGTGGGGCAAGGAGAGAATTATTCCTAGTGAATATGTATTTCTATATAATCTTTTTTAATACATTTGTTTCTTCTCGTTATCGTGGTTTTGTTTCGTCTCCGATTATGGCACAAAATGATGTTGGCTTTTTTTTATGTGGAACACACTGCATTTCCAACCAGAAAGTTTGTTTAGTAAAGTGTGTTTTGCATTAAACATAATAGTCGTTTAAAATACACTTAATTTCATTCTTTTATAGAATTTCGGATTCAAATTATAATTTTTCATTTTAAAAAAGCCAGAAATAGCCATGTATGAGCATAGACAGACAGCAAACAAATAGCCAGACTGAATTTATAAACATGTTTAATCAACTCTGGAACGTTCTTAAAAGATTGTTTTTATCATGTAACGATTTTTATTTGTGACCTTACACTTACAAAAAATTTCTTATAGAATCCTATAAAATCATATCTCATTTTTATATGAGCTAGTTTAACCAAAAGATAAAGAAATATTTTAGAAGTTGAATAGAATAATCTATAAAAATATTCATATATATTTTATAGTTATAAAATATCTCTATAAAATATCTCTAAAAAAATATTTCAGTTTCTGTATGAAAATAGTTACTTTTCGAGATAGAGATAGACTCAATGACTCATGTTTCTATATTACATTGCAAAGATAATATTTTTATAGTCCTTCTTACGAAATGATGACCATTGCTGGGAGTGTTTGTTATTTTTAATTACTGGGAAATTTTAATCACTAGCGAGGAATATGAAGGATCTTTGATGTAAATTGTTTGTCGCCATCTGGAATATTTCGTAGATATGAGTCTGTAAATACTGTTACAAAAATAGTAATGGAATCACTCATGTAAAATGAATCCTTTATCTGAAATGGGACAAAATCAAGTCATTTGTGGGAGATGTATGAACAGTATTAAAAATTAAATTTGAACGAAATCATTCAGAATTTTACAAATATATATTCAAAATCGATGTTATTATAAAAATAAAGAAAAAAAATTCTTGTAAGAAATTAAAATGATTGTATAGCTATCCGCTAAAAAAATGAGCAATAGAATTGAAAATATAAAGCAGTATGCTAATCAACAGCATATTAATAGTCGATATGAAGGCAATGAGAAAATATAGAATTTTTAAACTAAAAAAAAATTTTATATTTCGATGTTTTTTGTGAATTACCTGTTTGGTTTTAGCAAAACTTAATTAAAATAATTGAGATTTTAAATCTCCTGTAATGGGGACCCATCATTCAATTTTATGATCATGTGTAATCTTTAAGTGTAATATTGTACCAGATTTGTCTTTGATAAATACATTGCTCAAAACAGTTAAAGGATATTTGAAGTTTTATATAAAATAAAGATATAAACGAAATTTTTTTTGCCGAAAATAGAAGAAGAGAATCACAAATGCAAATTTTTCTGGTTTTCAAACTCTGGAGTATGCAAATTTTTAGTTCGACGTCAAAAACGTTGCTTCAGCGGCAGCGAATGAAATTTGACTTTCAACTGGATAAAAGAGAATGAAGACAAGGATGATCGGCATTCAGTGATTGCTTTGTTTCGATGAGTACGATGTCTCAGCGAAGTAATTTGACAGATTCAGAAGCTTGGAGAATTGTTGGTAGGTTAGAAGGGGTCCAAACTCAAGCCGAAGTAAGGTGATTTAATATAGCATCTAGTAATTCATACTGGTGAAAAAAACGTTTCTGTGTGAGATGTGCAACAAAAAATTTTCACGGAAGGGTGATTTAATGAAGCGTGAAAAACCTTTCGTGTGTGAGATATGCAAGATGAATTTTTCTCGAAAGAGTAATTTAAGCACACATCTGGTAATTCACAGTGGTGAGAAACCATTTGTCTGTGAGACATGCAACAAGAAATTCTCTCATAAGGTTAGTTTAAGCTCACACCTGTTAATTCATTCCGGCAATAAACCTTTAGTGTGTGAGATTTGTAACAAGAAATTCTCTCTTAAGCAAAACTTAAGCAGGCATCTCTTAATTCATACTCGTGAATAACTTTCTGATTTTGCAACAGGAAGTTAGTTCTCTCCTAAAAGTGATTAACACACACATGGGTTAAAATACACTGTTGAAAAACTACGATAGGTATGCAACAAGAAATTTTCGCAAAATGTTGTCCTTAAACAAACATCCGTTAAATTGTAGTGATAATCAAAATGTTCTTAAAACGCTTTTGCCATTGACCATATTGTAACAAAATATTTTTGACGCGACTATAAAGGAACTTTTGATACTACAAACTTCATTTTATGTAGTGATTGTGCTGTAGAAAATGTCAATAACATATTAAAATTTCAGGCAAACCGGGTGTATTGTCAAGAGTTAGAGCATGGACGGACACGGAAAGCGAAGTCATTAACATTTTCACTGTTTAAGTATTTAAAATAGAAAATAATAAAAATTCATGCATCAAGAATAGAGTGTGAAACAAAGTCTAATACAATTAGAATAATTTGTTAAGCCTTCTCTGTTTTATAAAATAGTACAAGATAAATAATGTTTTTTCCCTGAAATGTCAATAAATTCTTTCTCTGGAGACATAAAAAGTTTTTATTTTCGAACTCTTAGTTTGTCTGTTCTGCAATAACTTTTGTAAAAACTATCTGATTAGCTTGGAGTGAATAGTCATGTTGGTGAGGTATCGGGATTTAGTGGCACAGTTTTTGCTATATTTGGTTTATTATTTCTGAAAATATAGGATATGTATTTTATACCATAATTCTTTTTCTATGGCAATTCAGATGATTTTCAAATTTCCATTTGTACAAAGAGAATGATGCACCAAGTTAATAAGGTTGTAAATTATGAATGCTAAAATTTTCAAATAAGGGTTTTAAACAGGGCTCAAAATGTAATGGAGCAAACCGGAAGCCTGCGCATTCTGGCGGTGTAGTGGCTAGAATAACAGATAACCATACCGCCAGCTCCGGCATCTGACATCACGTGTATATGGTCCATTTTATCCTCTATTTTCTATCCGTATTAGTGTGAGAGATGGAAGTTAAATATATCGAATGGTCCCCAAAATTGCACGAGTGATGTGAACCACTGCATATATTTAACCTCCTTCTTTCACATTAATATTGACAGAAGAAGGAGTGTAGAAATCAAGTTCTGATTTACTGGCTATTGCTTGCAGCACTATCTACCGCTGCTATTTTAAACTAAAATTGAGAATCGCAGTAAAATATCTCCTAACATCTTACATAACAATCGTGCAAGATTTAAAAATAACTGTCATCCTTTGCTTGTTACTGAATTTTAAAAATCCTTCAGTTTATTTTAGGACATCTTGATGTTTCTTTAAAAAATTTCTAAGTATTCTTTACTGAATTACAACTGATCGTAGATATAAATAGAGGAGAAGTTATCAGTGGAGTAGTAAAAACAACAGACGGTATACGCTCTAACAGCAGGTATACTCTCAAGTCAGAGCGTATACCCTACAATGTACATACCAAGATTATATTTGAGGAGCGGGTATACGGTGCTGATAAAAAAATCCAGAAGGTATAAGGCGTATATTCACGTATACCCTCCACTACATCCCTGGAAGTAATGTACTAAATTAGTAATTTTTAAATAATTCTGAAATCCGGCGAAGCATTAAACCTTCAATTTGTCTCGGAGTATATCGAAAAAGGAATATATGGCCTTCAAAATACCAAACTTCATTCATTTGCAGGAATGTGACTTCTCAAGTACTCTGAGATACACATTTCTTCTATGGAAGAAATTGCTTAGATGCTTTGTATGCTTACCATGATATGGCTGCATAAGATATTTCTAAGAAAAGGCATGTTTTTGGCAGTTTTGTGCTTGGCTGCAACACTATATGTGCCAGATATTGAAGTATTCTATATTTTCCGATCATTCCATAATTCAAAAACTTATTCTACATTTTTATTTGCACAACAATACAAACATTTCTGATATGTTAGCAGACTATAAAAAAGGCTTATTAAATGATTTGGAACTGAGTGGAATTTTTATTATTATTTTTCGATAAATGAATTACAAATTGATTGAGTTATTAGTGTTTGATTAACATTTACAATCGTTCGCGAATTGTCACATATGTAAAATCGATACAAAACACCAAATTTGACAGCTTTCTCATAAAAATACTCTGCTTTATAAAAAATGAATACAAATTGTTCGATTACATAGAATCTGAATCAAACCATCTACCAATTTCATACCTGGGAGAAAAAAAAATGAACTTAAAAATGTGTGAGAAAATTTAGATTTAAGATTAGCATTTAAAAGCCATTATTTTGAAATTCAAACAAAAGAGTGATATTTCGATAGCCGTATTTTTTAATTAGCTTGATATTTTTTTATGCTGAAGTAGATTATATTTAACAAATAATGTGCATTTTTGAAACCCTGAAAATATTTCCTCTTTCCTATAGAAAATATGAAAGTTCACGGTTGTGAATGCTTTTTTTCATGAAAAATAAAATGCCAGTATATTTGCAGTGCTATATCTCTGGCAAGATACAATATCCCAAAAATCTTTTGGCATAATTCTCAAATTTCTTATGTCATAAACTCTTAGTATAACGCTACGTGCTATTTAAAATTTATTTGTTTCCATGAGACATTGTACTTTACAATGTCATGTTGCCATAAACTACAATCAGAATGACGTTTTTGTCCGTTTTCCTCATGTATTATCTGATTTAAGCAATAGTACCCCAAACTTTTTTTTATACAATATGAATGTGTAATACTAGGGCAAGCTAAATAATGAAAAATATAACGGGTTATTATTACTGTTAGTATATACTTTCTGTTAAATATTCAAATGTTCCAAAATCTGCAACAATTAAATTAGTTTTATGTCAAAAAAGCATCACAGTTAAATAAAACAAGATATACCATGCAGTAGTTAATCATATATGCAAAAAACATGGAAAAAGAAAAGAAGTGACGTCTCATGATATATTTAGAGAATGACAAAAGTTAAAGAAAATGTCAATTATCACATTTTTCTCCTATCAGAAAATAAAATATCTCTTTTCTCTTTCGGAAGTGGATGAAAAAAGGGATATTCCATTTTCTGAAAAGAGAAAAACATAGCAATAGGAAAGAAAAATGTATTGGCAGCTTTTTCAGTTTTTTTTCCTACATTTTAGAACCTCATAAAATTTTCTAGTTTATTATTCTATTCTAATGAAGCTCCTTAATTTCATTATGTACTAAAACTGAAGTTTTGGATACTATGAGAATTATTTTCCAATTTCAAAGTTTTCTCAAAAATATTTTAGAATCGAAAATTAAAAATAGTAATGATTTTAAAACCGTTGTGGAAGAATGCATTTAGTTTTAAAAATGCAGGAATTATTTATTTAGGGATTTTTAAGAAACCAAAAAACACATATACCATTAATATCCCAATGTATTTTCATGTATATATGCCATATATTTTTTTCTTCTTCAGAAAAAATAGTGCTACTAAGAGAATTTCACTTTCCAAAAATCCCACTGAAATTTTTGTTTCTCCCCCCCCCCCCCCCCGTCTAGAGTCCTGAGCAGATGAGTTGTCCACAACGGAACCCAGAGGTTTGATTGAATGTCAAACAACTCAACCATTTTTTTTCACACATTTTGATCTACTAGAAATTATAGATGCAGATTTACGATCGCCAGTTGCTACATTCCGACTACATTTTTTGATTTGACGATTAACTCTTTTCGTCTAAGTCGCCATTTTTTCTGTGTGAATTTTCGGAAATGAATGCCCTAAATTATCAGAAAAATTTCACTCCTATAAAAATCCGTGATGAGATCTTTTTAAAGTTAATTTTTCTTCATTGTTTTTCAAAAACAAATGTTTGGAATAAATTAGCCATAGATTTATGTTAAAGTAGCTGCTTTTTCAATACTTCAGAAATAAAAATTTCAGTGTCTGACTCTTATAACATTTTCTGTGTTTCTGTACATTCAAAAAAGTAAAACTTTAACAGATATCACATACGCAGATGATATCTGGCACACATGTCATATAAGCACCACATTTGCACGTGTTTTTTTACGCCAATTTGGCAAAAATTTTGTTTTTGAACAAAAATTACAAATTGCATGCAATAACAGCGTATGATTTTTATTGGAAAGTAAAAATAAGATAACGTGAAAAAATGAAAGAGATTCTAGTATTTTAAAAAGTAAATAAAAATAAATAAATGATAGTTTGGTGTAAGTAATTACTGATATAGTATATAATAAAAAGAATTAAAAAGAAAAAAACAGTAATTAAACATGAATTTAATAAAAATGGAAACAATAAATAAACAGTTTTAAATAATAAACTTAATAAGTAAAAAAACATTAAATACAATTTTCACAGTAAATCGTAAATATTAATACTTTTAGCCATATTGAATACATGCAGCTACATCATTTAATCAGCATATTTCACTGAAATCTTTATTTTTTTCAATTAATCAATTGTTATAAACTTATTAAACGCATCTGTTTTTGGACACAGATGTGCAATGCCGAATTGGCGGGGAAAAAACACGTGTAAATGTGGTGCGTATATGACATCTGTGCCAAATATTCTTTTATGACCATAACTTATTGAGTTACGATACTTGTAATTTCATGAATTTTCTGATTTTTAGTCAGCAAACATATTTTTAGTATTGCATTTCTAAATTGTATTTGATTATATGCATAAATAATAATTTCATAGTCTTCTAATGTTCGCTATGCATATGCATTTGGCAGAAATGGAGTTGGAAACAAACTTTTATGTTTTATAAACTATGTTAACACGATGCTTATTTTTATGCAGGGTGTCTCTTTTTACTGTTTACTAAAAACTAATTTCTAAACCATTAGTTTAAGTGATATAGTTTCGATTGCAAACATTTTTCAGATATTATGCATATGTAAAATCCAATTTATGTTTAAAAAGGTGCTTTTTAAGTAGTTAAGAAATAAAAAAAAAATTACAGTGCCTAGGCCTTAAAGCTTCACCCAGAAAAATTTCTTCATGTTTTAAAATTTAACTAGAAAAATTTATTCTTCTATAGCAAAAACTTATTGAGTTATGATACTTAAAGAATTTAATGAGTTTACGATGTCTTGGGAAGCATAAATGGAAAACGTGTTTTGGGTGTCAGAAAAGCTGAAACTAGTAAGATCATAATTAGGTAGGTTTGGCCTGCAAAAATTATGTTTTTAATTAAAAACTGATTTGAATGATGTGGATGTATTTGAACAAAAACCAGCGTCTATATTTAAATCCCAAAATTATTTAAAACATTTTGTTTAAAGGCCTTCGAATTAAAATACCCGTTAAAAGCTCGCCATTAGTTATATGTTACAAAAGTTACAGGTTGTTGGAACTTGGTATTTGTACAAGTGTGTAACAGTGCAACTTTATAACCAAAAGTAACTCTATTTCCCATCTGTACCCAAAACCAGATCATTATGTGATTAGTTAAAAACCTGCCTATTCGCCGATTGTCTGCTTAAAATTTATTTTTTGCTAACTCATGTATAAGTCGATCCCCCAAAAAATAAAAACTCAAATTCTTGAAAATACCAAATTTCGTCTAAATTCTTCGATTTATACATGAGTATTTACGGTTATTCCCTTTAACACTGTGAGTGATCCCCTCCTCCCCCTAGTCAAAAAATGGCGCTCAAAACAGTTGCTTGGTAGAAAAAGTACAAACTGTAGCAGTGGATCTACTGCCTGGGAAAAGAAAAGGGGAGTTTTCTTAATTTTTTTTAATTCATTCTATTATTAAAACAAAGGTGTGTGATCAATTGCAGTTTTCCCAGAGTGGGGGAAATGAACGTTTATGGCCTTTACTCAAGAGAGAGGGAAAAAAAAGTTAGAGGGAAAAAAGTACTGTGGACCACTAAATAATTCAAAGTAGTGGTCCGTTAAAAAAAATGCGGTCTCAGAGCAGCGGAATATCAAGGACTCGAACGTTGGTATGGCTAGTGTTCACAAATAATAAATACTTTGCACACTGTAATCCTCAGAAAACATATTTTAAATAAAATGTGAAATCCATACTTATATACATATAAATTTAAACAGTAGTATAGCGCTATACATATATAGACAAAAAGTAGCCGGTGCAGAATTGAAAACGGCCATTTTTTCCCAAAAACTTCTCAGTCCTGGTTTTAAGAATCCTCAGAGATTCATATTAATTTCTGTTTATAAATATTTGAAATGGTGTTAAATATGGCACAAAGTATTTTACTTACAGACCATAACATAAAAATGGAATTATTTTTACTATACTTTTGAACGAACTATAAATATTACAAAATTAATTTTCAATAGGGAATGTGGGATAGTAATCATAAGTTAACAATAATAATTTAGTTTTAAAGAGAGATCGAATTGGGATAAGAACGGGAAAAAATCAAATGGTTTTTATCAACATTTATTGACATTTAAAAATTACATCAGATTTTCATGCTTTTATGAAAAACAATCAGAATTCAAAAGATCTTGAAACTAAGTAATTTAATAACTGCAGGTATAAGTAATGATATTTTCATCAAATTAGGATATTTTCTTTTTATAGATTCCTGATCAAAACAATATAATTTTAAAACACTTTTCAGCTACCTTTATTTAAATTTTCAAATTGCAACTGACCTTTTCAAAATTACAATCACTATATCAAACACATTTAATTATGTCTTATTTTCAGCATTATGGGAAATTCAGGGCAGCACTCCTTTAAAAACTGTATTTTCAGTAAAACCATATCCTCCTCAATCCTGCATCGCTTATGGGCGACATTGAACAATGTCCTTCAAATTAATTCAAATGATTTTAGAATTGTTAAAATTATGATTGAATATTTTTAATAAACATGTGCCGATTATAAACAACGGTATAGAGACTGATATAATATTGGAGATGTATTATAGAAATTTCAAACTGATTCTTGTAGTCCCATGTAATATTTGTTTCAGGACAAAATAAGTTCGAATTTTATGATAAAGACAGTTTTAAAAACAAAGAACTTCACTGCGTGAAATTACTTTTAACAAATGTTCTAACTTAAATATTCTCAATCGCTAACAGGCTCAATCTTACAGATTTTAAATTCTATATTACGTTGAAAAAAAGAATTACAATAACTTTGTAATAATACAAATGATAAAGCCTGATTAACAAAAAATGGGCAGAAATTAGCTAATTTGCTAGTTTAAATTTGCAAAATTTTTGCAGGTAGACGTTTCATTTTAGTCTTTATAATCAGGGATGTAGTGGAGGGTATACGGAGGTATACGCCGCATACCTTATGGATTTTTTAAAGGATCACCGCGTACCATCTGTTTCTCAAAAAAGCCATAGTATACACACTGCAACATAAACTTAAATTTTGAGCTCAAAATCTAAATCCTTGAGAATGGTTAAATAGCGCAAACTGAGCTGTGGAGGGGTGGTTCAAATTTCAATTGATTATAATAAACGAAAAAATTGGTCAATTGATTTGCGATTTTCACTAAAATTATTCTTTATATCAGTATTATCTTGCAAATAAATAATAAAGATAAAATTCAAAAAATGCCGATATAGGGCGCTTTAGACCTTGGAGTAATGTACAACTATTTTTTACCGTTATTTTTTGCATCTAATAAATTTTTTTTTAGAAGTTTTCACATAAACTTAAATTTTGAGATGAAAATCTGGGTGTGGTTAAGTAGCGCAAATTGAACTGTGTTCTACGGGAGTGGGGAGGTTCAAATTTCAAATGATTATAAGAAACGGAAAAATTGGTCAGTTTTCGCTAAAACTATTTTTATGTCAATATTTTCTTGAACATAAATTTTAAAGATATCTTTCAAAAAATTCCTTCAGAGGGCGCCTTAAAATTTAGAGTAACCAACAACTATTTTTAACCATTATTTTTTGTATTTAATTAAATGCTTGTAAAAGTTCAAACTTAAATGTTGTGCTCAAAATCTGCATCGTTGTGAGTAATTAAGTAGCAGAAAATTGAACTGTGTTTGATGCGTGATGAGGGTAACATTTCAACTCCTGAACATTGTTCAGCTTGCGCTTCTTAACCCCTCCCATCGATTTAGATTTTCATCTCAAAATTTAAGTCTAAGCTTTTGCACGTAATAATTTAGTACGTAACAGAGTAACCATTTCAACAAAAGTGACTCTATTTCCCATCTCTACCCCAAACCAGACACATATGTGATTAGTTAAAAAACTTGCCTATTCGCCGATTATCTGCTTACAGTTTATTTTTTACCAACTCATGTATAGATCGACCCGCAAAAAAATCAAAACTTAAAAATCCCAAATTTTGTCTAAAATTCTTCGATTTATACACGATTACGTACGGTAATTCCCTTTAACATAGTGAGTGACCCTCCCCCCCACATAGCTAAGAAATGACGTTCAAAAATGTTGCTTGGAAGAGAAAGTGCAAACTGCAGCAGAGGATCTACTGCTTAGTAGAACAAAAGAAGTTTTCTTAATTTTTATTATTCATTCATTTTTTAAAGTAAAGGTGTATAATTTGGGATTAGTTGCAGTTTTCTGGAGTGGGGAGAATCTAATTTTATGGCATTTATACTAGAGAGGGGGAAAAAGTTAGTGGTAATGAGGATCACTAAATATTTCAAATTAGTGGTCCGTTTCAAAATGCTATGTGATCTCAGAGCAGTGGACCATCAAGGACTTGAAGGCTGGTATGGCTGATGTTCATGAATAATTAATACTTAGCTCGATCTATTCGATTCAAGGGAAAACATGTATTAAGGAACCTCAGAAATTCAAGCTCGTTTCTTTTGAGGAATACCTGAAATGGTGCTAAGTAATCCATAGCTGATTTTCCTTACAGACCATAACATAAAATGGAAATATTTTTATTGTACCTATGAACGAACAATAAATACTACTAAATGCATTTTCAATAGAGAATGTGGGATAGTGAAAATAGGTTGTCAATTAGTTTTAAAATGAGATTCAACTGGAAAAAGAAAGCAACAAAATCAAATGCTTTTTACTAACATTTATTGACATTTAAAAATCACATCAGACATTTATACTTTTATAAAAAAATCAATCATAATTCACAAGATCTTGAAACTAAGTAATAATAATAAAAAAAAAAAGAATTACAAATGCTTTCTGATAGTATAAAAAATAAAGCCTGATTAACAAAAAATGGGCTTGCCAGAAATTAGCTAATTTGTCTATTTTAAATTGGCAAAATTTTTATTGCTAGAGTTTAATTTTATTCTTTATAATATTTTCAATAAAATGCTATTTTAATAGTAAATATTCCAAAATTCCCAAATAAAAAAATATACAAATTAGCAAAACGCAATTAGCAAATTTTAAGAGCGAAAATTAACAGATTAGCTCTTTTGAAATACTTTTGTCTACATTTCGCAGAAGTTTACTCAATATATAAACAGAAGCTTCCTTAAATATTCTTTGAGGAGAAATTACTGTTGCATTTCTTACACAAAACTTTACTCCCTTATATGTATAAAAATATGTTTGTTTAACATATATTTCCGAAAGAATTTTTCGTTTCATATCTCATACACAAAAGCTTTCTCACCAATATGCATTAACAGATGACTGCTTAAATGAGACTTCCAAGAGAATTTCTTGTTTCATGCTTCACAAATAAAAGGTTTCTCACCAGTATGAATTAATTGATGTTTTCTTAAACTACTCTTCTCAGGAAATTTCTTGTTGCATATTTCACACACAAAAGGTGTCTCACGAGTATGAAAAAAGAGGTGTCTGCTCAAATGAGATTTCTGAGAGAATTTCTTGTTGCATGTCTCACACACAAAAGGTTTTTCAACACTATGAGTTAACAGATGTGTGCTTAAATTACTCCTTTGAGAGAATTTCTTGTTGCATATCTCACAAACAAAAGGTTTTTCATTAGTATGAATCAGGAGGTGTGTGTTCAAATTACACTTATGAGAGAATTTCTTATTACATACATCACAGACAAAAGATTTCTCACGAGTATGAATTAACAGATGCTTTCCTAAATATGCCTTTCGTGAGAATTTCTTTTTGCATATTTCACACACAAAAGATTTCGCACTAGTATGAATTAATAGGTGTGTGCTTAAACTGCACTTATGAGAGAACTTTTTATTGCATATCTGACAAACAAAAAGTTTCTCACCTGTATGAATTAAGTGATGCTTGCTTAAATTATCCTTTCGATCATATCTCTTGTCGCATATTTCACACACAAACGGTTTCTCACCAGTATGAATTAAGATGTGTCTGCTTAAATAATATTTTCTCGCAAATTCTTTGCCGCATACTTCACAAACAAACAATTTTTTTTGCTGTGAGTCAGAACCTGCTTTTCCTAAACTCTCTTGTAAAGAAATATTTTGCTGCATATTTCTCACTTTAAAGACAGTTTTGAGTGATGTGATGTACATCTACATGCACAGCTTTTTTGTATCTGGAATAAATATAAGTAAAACAGTCCTTTAAGATTCATGAAAAAGAAATAATTTACAAAATATAAACGTATTATAAAACGTTAAATTAATGCAGTAAACTGAATTTAAAGACTCCCAAATACATGACTGCAAAATCAATGGTGTATCAGAATAATTTTGTTATTGCATAAAGACTTAAATTATAACAATATTTAGAATAAATAAAGCAAATAATTGCCACCATAAAATAAAAAACTTATAATAGAGAAAATATTATTAAAAAAAATAGAAATAAATGTTATAAATGGACCGTGGCGCATAATCGGCGCTATGTTGTGACGCATGTGGCAGTTTCTAGAGAAGATCTACAGACTATTTATGAACTGTTAAAATTTAGAGAAAAAATGTTTGCAAGAAACTATTTGTCATGTACCATTGTAATATGATCTGTATCACATGCGATTGACGAAGCTCCGATTCCCGTTAAACTATAAATCAAAGACGATTCTGTACGGAATTTTTCAAAAAAATTTACGCAGTCATTTCTAAAAATTCCATCAAAACATCCATCATAAATCGAAAAATTCGCTCATAAAGTGTATCGCGAATTTCCACAAATGGTCTCAAACAGACCAATTTCGTCAATCGCTCAAAAAATCTCCTATTTTGCCATAGATCTCGGAGAAAAGGCGAATTTTGTAACATCATTGAAAAAAAATTGTCAAAGGACCGGGAAAAAACAGCAAATTTCATCAAAAGATCACAAAAAAGCATTAAATTTCGTCAAAAGATCCCCCCCAAAAGGGCAGACTTTGTAAACAGATCGCAAAAAAACCCTGAAAATTTCATCAAATGATCGCAAAAAAAGACAGATCTCGTCAAATAATTACAAGAAAACAACAAATTTTGCTCAGGTATCACGAAAAAATGGCGAATTTCGTCAAAAATCGTTAAAAAAGGCAAATTTTTCAAAAGATCTTGAAGAAACGGCAAATTTCGTCACATGATCTCGAAAAACGGCAAATTTCAACAAAATATCCCAAAAAAGGCAAAATTTGTAACCAAATCGCAAAAAATCGGCAAATTTCGTCAAAAGATTACGAGAAAATGATAAATTTTGTCAACAGATCACGAGAAAACAACAAATTTCTTCGAAAGATCGCGAAAACCCGCAAATTTTGTCTAGGTATCATGAAAAAACCGCGGAATTTGTCAAAGGATTGCGAAAAAAATCAATTTTCATCAAAAGATCTCCAAAAAACCGCAAATTTCAACAAAAAAAAACGAAAAACCACAAATTATTTCAAAAGGTCGTGAATAAATGTACATTTTCTCAATTGGGAGCGAAAAAAAGCATATTGCTTGAGTGGATTTTGTCCTCCTTTCAGACAATGTATGATGGTGTTAAAATACAGAGGGTAACTTAAGAGCCAATGCCCTCTTTCCAATCCCTCACATTACGTTACATTGCACTGAAATCTTTCAAGTATTTGTGATTAACATAAAAGAAAAGTACTTTTAAAAATAAGTTACCTACGTCCACAAAATTTTTAACACCATTCTATATTGTCCGATAGGGGGAGAAAATCCACTCCCAACACTATGTGTTTTTTCCATGATCTTTTGATGAAATTTGCCATTTTTTCGCAATCTTTTGATGAAATTTACCTTTTTGCGATTTTTTGATGAGCATTGCCGTTCTTTCGTTATTTTTCGACAAAATTTGTTTATTCTTTAAAATGACTAGTTAAATCGTTGAATCTAATAATTTTACACACTTTAACGGACTTTGGTTAGTTATTTCATATAATAACTAGGTATTTTATGAAATAACGGATTATACACTTTGGTAAAATATACATATATATATATATATATATATATATAGTTGACTCCTTCAAATTCGCACAGCTTGGGACTAGAGGTTGTGCAGATTTAAACATTTTTAGATTTCTGGTCATTAATTTATTTACATGATTTAAGTAGTAATTTGAATGTAATTAATAATGCAAACAAAACTATAGTGACTGTTTACAATATAATAAAATATTAAAATAAGTAATAAACTAAAATAATAAAAATTTAGATAATTTTTTAAATGGTTAAAATATTAAAAGCAAAGGTAAAATTAATAATCAAAAATGTATGGTTAAATATTCTTTATAAAAATGAAATGTATTTTTCCTAAATTATTCAGTGAAACTTGCCTCAAAAAGGTATAATTCACAGCAAAATCATAAAATAAGGAAGATTTATTTCAGGTTTAGCCAAACTTAATAACCAATAAAGCTTGATTATTACATGATTATATTTGGTAAGAAGATTGTAATTACGAATGATATCAGTAGTGCAGAAATAATTTTGTTCTTCTTTTATGAAAAAACAAAAAATCAATAATATTAACAATAATTACAAGTTAAAATATACATGAAATTGATATGAAATTAAAAAGTCAAATTTTGTCTCTACATCTGAACCGAATGTTTCATTTTTTACATCCGTGAATTATGTGCGAAATTTAGAGAGTTGTATATATTAGGATTGCGGATTTTAGGGAGTCTATTGTATATATACAAATCGACATTTGGATGGAGAATGGCTTTGTGATCTGTGGGTCATGATCGGCGAAAATACGTACTTAGTTTGAGTCAGAAGGCAAAATGCTTTCAGTGTGTAAAAAAAGATTTCATATTAAAAGAAAATTACCATATATAGTTAATATTAAATAATAATAAAGTTAATAATCGCCATTAATAGTTTGGCGATTTGTATAACATGGTGAAATTAGTCGACAGGATAACCAAGTAGTAATAATTTTTTTTACTTTGAGACAACCATATAATTTTTTATTCACGAAATCTAAATCTGATATCCTTTTCATCATCTCAAAATTTGTATACGCTATTCTCATAACCATATTTATCATTTAAATCTATTTTAATGCACAATTTGTTATTAGTATACTGTAAAATACCGTTAATTCGCCCCCCCAAACGTGACGAAAAATCGTACAATAGTTAGAGGGGGGATTTTTTCGCGATCGTTCAACAAAATTTACAGGAATGAATCACGATGAAATGAATGAATCATTGAATGAATCATAAATTTTGATACTTTAAAAAAATCAGGGTAATTTTTTTTTAAAAACGCAAGTTCTGTCGAAAAAAGTAGAAATTTGTAAAAAAAAAGCCAAAACAAGCATGAAATCAATAAAAAGAAATCTCGAAAAAACGCACATTTCATCAAAGATTCATGATTCATTCATTTGATAATGATTCATCCCACTCTCAATCGCCTTTGAGAATCGGGAGGGAGGGTGCTTTCTCGGGATTTTTTGAAAATTTCAAATTTTTTATAAACTGGGGAGGGGGCGTTTGATTGGGAAGGGCGAATTAACGGAATTTTACGGTACATTCAAATTTGAGACTGCATTTGCCAGTTTCAACTTGGAATGCAAATATTCAAACTATTGACTTGTACCGGTAATCTCTGTAACAATAAGTTAAAATGACAAAATTTCTGTCTTATAGACAAAAATTTGATGAAAATATTTAATTTTATCAAAGGAAGTGGTCGTTTTCTTTAATTTGACATCTTTTTTTTTTACTCATTGGAACATTGTGCCTTGCATCTGAAATCACTATTGGCAGAGTGAAAAAGTATTAAATAGTAACATCTTCATGAAGGAAAGTGCCTGTTTTTTAAAGCATAACATCATTTTCTGTGTACATTTTTATAATAGTACTTTTTATTAGAAATTTAACGAGAAAATGACATCGTAAAAGATGTAATCAATAAATAAAACTTATTACATCTCTAAAAATGGAAGCAATCCAATTGCTACTATTTTAAAGAAATTTCATAAAAAGCATTTAAAATTAAAATTATCATTTTAAAACTATTTCAGTGTGCAATTGTATATTAATGTACTTTCAAATTTGAAATTGCATTTGTCAGCTACAACTTAGAATGCAAATGTTCAAACTATTGACGTACCTGTAATCTCAGTATAGGTAAGTAAAAATTTGAGAAATTCTTGTCTTTTAGACACATGTGTGATGAAGATATTCAGTTTTATGAAAACAAATATGGTAATTTTCTTTTAATATGAAATCTTTTTTTACACACTGAAAGCATTTTGCCTTGTGTCTCAAACTAAGCATTGGCAGAGTGAAAAAATATTGAATAGTAACATCTTCAGGAAGGAAAGTGCCTGTGTTTTAAAGCATGATGTCAATTTCTGTTCACATTATTTAAAAAAAGTTATTTTTAATTATAAAGAGAAAATGACATTATAAAAGACATAATCAATAAATAAAACCTATTACTCCTCTGAAATAATGGAATTAATCAAATTGCTACCATTTTGAAGAAATTTCATTACCGTAATTTCTGGAAGAAACGCCGCATCGCGGAAAATCACTCAAAAAAATTTAGAAAATAGTCGTAAACGACGCATCGTCGTAAACGCCGCAGATGAAATTTCCGCGGTAATCGCGGTTAAAATGTTAAACAGAAACACATTAATAAGCTGTATTAAGAAATTATAAAAATGAAATTATTAATCAGAAATTAATAAATAAATACAAAATTAATAATATTATTTAAATACCGTATTTTCGGGAATAAGCGCCGCGATGCATACGAGTTTAAAAGTAAAAATATGCTTAGTGCGGCGCAGCGGATACGGTGATTTTTTTTCCTAACAGTACCGTAAAATACCGTTAACCGTGACGTAAATACCCAAACGTGACGAAAAATCATAAAATAATTAGAGAGGGGTGCTTACACGGGATTTTTCCACGATCGTTTCACAAAATATTCAGGAATGAATCGTGAATCTTTGAATGAATCATGAACTTTGATAATTGAAGCAATACTTGAAAAAAAATTGTTTAAAAAACGTAAATTCTGTCGAAAAACGCAGAAAAAAGGAGAAATTTGTAAAAAAAAGCATGAAATCAATTAAAAAAATATTTAAAAAAAAGCACATTTCATCAAGATTCATGATTCATTCATTTCATCATGATTCATCACTGAATTTTTGGAACGGGAGAAAAAAATCGGATTCAGAACAAATTTTCTGAAAGTTATAAAAGAAGGGGAGGGGAAATTCAGGAAAGTCATTCGAAAATGCAACTTTCGTTTATTCGTAATCTAATGCGAAATTTGCGTAACTTTTTGCGGTCTTTTAATGAAAATCGACATTTTTTCGCGATATTTTGACGAAATCGAAATTAATTTGTTTTTGCAACCATTTGTCGGAATTCGCGATACATTTTATGTCCGAAATTTTGGAATTATGATCGGTTTTTTTTTAATTTTCGGAAAAATTCAGAAAAATATCACGCTTGTTCGAAAAAAAAAATGCTCGTAAACGCCGCATTGGTAGAAACGCCGCATCGCTTGAAATTTCAGTTTAAAACACGCAAACGCCGCGGCGTTCTTCCAGAAATTACGGTATAAATTTTTGTATGATTTTTGTTTGTGACACAAGGATATCCTTTTACTAGAATGTGTTACTTTATTTTTAGAGATCTAACATGAAATGAGGGGCATGCAAAGAGAAAATTGTAATTGGCACAAAGTTAGAATTTGAAACCCCCTGTCCCCCCTCCCAACATTTTCTTGCGACAGGCCAAAAAAGATGTTGGTAGTATGAATTTGGCCACCACATAAATATCCGCACCTGGGGCGACCGCCCTGTTGTTACATGAAATGACACTTTTCTTTTAGTCAATAAGCATAAACTTAAGCTTTGTGAATTCAATTACAGAAATATTTTGTTAAAAAAATTATTTTATAAATTTCTCATTTCCTGATAGATTATACTGAATCCTAAATTTTTTTCTTTTTTTTTTTTTAAGCTTTATATAAGTGTGTAACGAAAATTGTTTCTGTTTTCAATTAGTTGATTTTCAATATTGTTTTAAATTAAAAAAAAGTACTTTAATATGTTGTTTGATTAAAAGTTTTCATGTTAAACACAATATGTTTAAGTTTCTAAATGATATTAAGCTTGAAATATTTATTATCAACAGTTAGTGGATGATTTCGAAAATATTGTATAATTTATAAAAAGATCATGCTATTTATGAACCTTAGTAAGGAACGCAGTTTTGGAGGAAATAAACAATATGGATCAGGTAGTGATGGCCAGTAATAGAAACATTCAGGTCTGGTGGATGTATGATATTTTCATAGATCAGACAAACACAGTGATAGATTGAGTCTAGCTGCTTTTTTTTATATTTTGACTATTTAAATTGTTTACAGTTAGAAAATAAGTCCCCAAAACAAAAAGGAAATCATACAACTTTTACCTTTTTTACCAATGAAAAATGTATTTTAAAAATCTAGAAATTCCCTGTCTCACAAACATCAGAGATTCCAACACCATATCCCCCCCCCTTCCACATTAATGACTCAGGTGTTGATATTTCTTCTTTCTGATGATTTCTATCAGCATTCCTTAATTTGTTGATTGAATTTTAAAACACTCGGTACAGCATAATTAAAAACATATGAAAATTACACATAAAACACAGCCAACTATTGCAATTAATTTTTAAATTGAAAGTCAGAGAATATTCTTTTGCTTTGCAGCAAGTAAAATAACAAAAGTATATAAATTTTGGTACTGCTATTGGTTATACTGTCAACCAAAAAATTATCTTATATTGTGAATAATGGATGATTGTGAATGTCTCATTCAATGACATTAAGAATAATACACATGTTTAAAACATCATTAAGTGATTTTTATTTTGACTTTTTATTTGTATTTTTATTAATATTTTACTAATTATTTTTTTTTCGTTATTTAAAATAGAAATTATGTCAACTTGTATAATTTGTCTATTAGTCTGTCGATTTTTATAATTTGGCAAAATTGGTCAATGGGATAACCAAGTAGTACCAAATTTTGTATTACAAATTACTGTTACTTAAAGAAAAAAAATGTGTGCATAAATTACATATAAAGCACAAACTATTATAATTATTGGTACTTACGTAATAATGCCACCGTAGCTACAGATTTGGCAGTTTTTAAGTACCACCAATCTATGCCTAAAATTTTTGCGATAAATTATAAAACACTTTATTTAAAATCAAAACATTTTCAAAATTTAAAACATTTATTTTAAAATAAAGTAGTCAATCATTTTCGGTAGAAAATGGGCTGTTATAGAGTTTAACTCCTGCATCATCACTCCTGAAAAAATAAAATTGCATATTGTTCTGTTTTTAGCAAATTCCTAATACACATTTTTGTAGCACTAAAATATGGTGTCAAAAATCAGCAAACAACAAGCCAAGAAGGAGTCCAAATGATAGTTTGCGTGGGAACAAGATTGCTCTTTATTGGCACATTAGCACAATTTCTGCTGCAGAGGCATTAATACATAAGTACCTAATTATTTTTAAAATCAGAAAAAATATAGTACAATTAAATATATTACTAAATCAAGATTTTTTTTTAAGGATTACTTTAACACATTTCATCTTATATTTTTCAAGAATAATACATTATTAAATACTGTCAATTATATATAAAAGAGAATATTTTTAAATTGATAACATACAGTAAAATATATACTTAAACAAATTTTACTTATAATTATTATATGTTAATAATTTATATTGACAATTTGTACTGATAGATTTAAAAAAAAAGTGGTACTTTTCTGTTAAAGAGGCCTTCACTTTTTTTTCACTACACTACAAAATTTGGGCTTAATAAAATGCGATTTAATGACAAATTATACAAACAACTATGAAAACAAATCTAATGATTACTTATGAGTGTTTTATATATCTGCATATTTACATAATTATAATAATTCCATATAATTTTACATTTGCACATGTATACATACATATATGTGTATACATCATGTTTTTGTTATATTCAATTTATTTCTGTTTATATAATAAAATAAATAAATGGCCTTTAGAATAAATAAATTATACAATTATTGAAAAAAGAAAAGTTTGTATAAATGGATCAGTGAATATGCAGCCACAAAATATGTTTCTAAACTTGGTACTACTAGGTTATACCGTCGACCGAAAATCTATCGCCAAGCTAGAAGATTAAATGCTAACAATGGATGATCGTGAATGTCACATTCAGTGAAATTAAATACAATACACGTTTTTAAAATGCCATTAAGTGATTTTTAGATTTTTTGTTTGTATTTTTATTAATATTCCACTAATTATTTATTTCTTTTGTTATTTAAAATAAAAATTATGTCAAAATGAATAGTTTGGCATTGAGTTTGGCGAAATTGGTCGACGGGATAACCTAGAAGTACCTTAAACTTTAGTATATAATAGTTTTTATAATGTATGTTAGTTACTTATAGTGTATTTTATTCTAAGAAGAAAATAAATGTAAATAAAAATACCTGTTTTAAATATTAAGTAAATTTTAATTTTAAAACACCTTTAAATGCTAAAATAATAAAGTATTCGGCAAGATAATTACGATTCGGTTAGCAAAATATTCGTTT
Source organism: Maratus speculifer (assembly GCA_964019185.1). Classification (NCBI taxonomy): domain Eukaryota; kingdom Metazoa; phylum Arthropoda; class Arachnida; order Araneae; family Salticidae; genus Maratus; species Maratus speculifer. The sequence goes on along the minus strand of CAXHSM010001350.1, from coordinate 6,645,527 downwards.
AATAGTGTGCGGAATTTTTAAAATGGCTATATAAATGATAGCAAAATTGAAAGTTATGAGATGTAAAATTTTGTGTCATCATACGATCAAATCACAAATTATAGAATTTTCAGTAGAAGAATAACTTAAGATTTAGATCTTACCATTAATTTATTTTAGTAAAGAAGGTGGGCCCTAAAATGATTTAAAAAAAAAATATCCACTGGTCCAATGTGACTTTAGCCATTTTGTCCATTTTAGCTCAGACGCCAACGCAAAGAATGATACATTAAATCAACAACTCATTCAGTATAAATGATTCTGCAAAAAAAATCACTTAAATAAGCCTTCCGTTTAAAAGATGGATAAATTAGATTTTTGAAATTTATGAAAATTTTAATTAGACTGATTGTTAAAGCATGTTTAATAATTGTCTATTAATTAGTATTACAACCAGAGATTTTTAATAAAAGTTTAACAGTTTGATAAAAAATAAAGACGAAGAAAGAATTCATTCATGAATAATGAATCAATCAATAAACAAACAGAGACAGAAAAATTTTAATTAATAACAAAGCATTTATTTATTTTAAAAAAGAACAGAAAGCATGAGTAAAAATTTGCTAATCAAGTACTTAAATATCCCCTAGGCTATAAAATTTAATTAATTTAAATTTGAATAACTCAGAAATTTTTCTAAAAGATTCTGAAGTAAAGCTTGTTTTTGTTAATGGTTATCTGATAACCAGTATTAATTTATCGATAAAACAAATTTCTAATATTATTGCAATTGCAGCAGTTTAATTAATCACAGCAATTCAAAGAATGAATCCTTTTAAATGAATCAAAATGTACAAGTCGCAATTCATTCTTGAATTGGCGTCTTGTGTCTTGTCCTGTCTGTAATATCAGGTAATTTTTTAAATATGGATTTATTGATCTCACCCTCTTTATTAAAATAAGTTTTTGCTAAGATAGTTTCTTTTTGTTAATCTTCATCTAAAATTCTACAACTTGCAATTTGATAATACAACTGCATCAAATTTCATGTGTCCCAAATTTTATTCTGCCCATAGTCATTAAAAGCATTATTAAAATGTTTTATTTACAGCATCTACTTTTATTTATTTATATGTAATTAGTTAGGCGAATAATATTCTTTTTAAATTTTGAAACAGCAAACTCGTTTGAATTTTTATTAATGGTTAAATTTAAAACATTGTGTTGCCAGGGTCATAGCTAGAAGTGAATAGTAGGGAGGGAGGGCTCAAGAAAATGTAGGGGGGGGGTCATATTTTTTCCTTTCTCTGACACAGAAAGATAAATTTATGCATATTGACACTGAAGGTTGTATATTTCTTACTAAACTTTTGTAATAACATCATTTAATGCTAAAGAATAGGATGAAGAAAAATTTTGAGTGCATAACTAAGGCAATAGTAAGCATCATATTACTTTCCTATCTGCAAATAAGATGAGCGAGTGTTGAAACATTATATTACAATTATTTCTGTAAAACTGTGAAAGGGCCACAAAGCTAAATTAGGTTTTTGAATCGGATTTCATTTTTATTTTCGGAACATGAACTAATTTAGTGACTTTGGTATCTTTTCCAGAGGGGGGCTTAAAATTTTTTAGGTGGGGCTCAGCCACCCATAGCACCTCCTTAGCTACGGCCCTGTGTATTGCTCATAGACTGTATTTGGTTGATTTCTGTTTTATTGAAAGTAAATATCTTTAAGTAATTTATCGCTTAGTGAAGTTCTTATATAAATTTTATCAAAAATCACATAAAATATCAAAACCGTTTATGAAACCAAGAATCTGATTTCCACTGTCTTCATAATACAGTCAAGGATCAATAATCTGCGCACCCATAATTCTCAGTTTTCTATAATTTGCGTTACTTTAGGAATGTAAACAATGAAATATACAGTTAAGAAAATATACAAAATGGGAATTTTTTTTAAACAAAAAATAAAAAAAATGAATAAAATCATAATAAAACATCTGCTTTTTTAAATATAACTCTTTTATTTTATTAACAGTAAAAAACAAACTGTATTACAGAACATATGTAATATGTATATGTAATTATTTTTATTTAAATGCACATATATATCAATTTTTTTTAAATAAAATATCTTTAAAATAAACACAGTTTATTTACAATTAATAACATAAAATAATCTTTAAAATTTCAATCAATCTGATTTTTTTTTTTGGGGGGGGGAATTATATTTTAAGAATTAAAAAGTAATTTGAAGTATGAAGTTGAATAAATGGATATTGAAATATTGGGTGCTACTTAAATATCTGTTTAGTTTAAACTAAAATATATTTAAATCTTGTATTGCATAATAGATCCCACTATTTTGATATAACAAGGAAATAGGAGTAAAATCGAGCTAAAGTTTTCCCATGAGACGTAATAGAAAAAAGGTCTGATAAAAATGCCTAAAAAGATAAATTGTGAAATTTTAGTTTAGATATTCAAAAGCATTATGTATTATAACATAGCTTAAAAAAAATCTTGTGTATTATATCTGACGGCTGTTTATATGTTTTAATGGATGACAACTTTTTATGAAGTTACTTTCCATTTTAAGATCAATGTTTTCAGCGGTTTGAAAAGCTGGTAAATAGGTATTTCTGTTTATTTTACCGCCACCTTTTTATTTTATTTAATCTGGAAGTTTGAGAGAAGTGTCACATGACAATACACAATACTTCTTGAAATGTATAATGATTCTATGGCTAAATTCAAATCATTCAAAGAATTTTTTATAGAAAGTTCTGTTTTCAGTAAAAGATAATGTTCACGCAGAACAGAAATGACAGACATGTTAGGTAAAAAATAATTCAAAGATTGAATTATTTTTTATTATTCAAAGATTCAAATTTTCATACAACTATTCTGAATAGTCATATGAAAGTATATTATATTTATGAAATCACATCATATATTTATTTATAGTATTAGTAATGAAATGCTTCTTTATTAAAATTTTCAAGGTATTGGTGTTTTACTATGTAAAGCATTTTATTCCTGGAATATAAAACATAGCTTTTACTAAAAATGTTTACTTTTTTAATGATTACAATTTTCTACATAACTGGCCATTATTGTTTAAATAAAACTACTTTTAAATGAAATAATATTACTTAATGTAACACTGTTTATTTTTATCGATAAATATGCATGCATATGTAATAAGAAAACATATTAAAAAAAAACAAAAAAAAACCAAGTAAACATGGTTTTTTTTCTTTTTGTAATCCTGAGTCTTAACATCATAACATGGAACAATATGGTATATGTATTTTTTTCTTGCATAATTTGTATCTTGTGAATATGAGCTAATTAGATTTTATCTATTTGATATAACAAAATTGATCTAATAAATAGGAAAAACAGTGAAAAAGAAAAGTAAAGACAGTATATGTACTGTTCTTAATTCTCTGGAAAACATTTTGAATAAAAATATTTATTAATTGCCAAAAATCTATTACATTCATTTTTCTTTTCTTTCATTTTCTTTCTTTCTTTCTTTTTTTTTTTCAATCAAAATTTTAAAAGATAAATTACCTTAAATGCAACAGTAGTAGTTTTTATTTTAGTAGTAATTTCTCAGACAGTTCAGCCATATTGGTTATTTTTAAGGCAAATAAACTGTTCATACGACCAATGCATATTCATGTAAAAAAGCATTTTAACATATAATACAGGAGGTTTATATATACATACATGCAAATGAAATGAAAATTCTTGAAGACATATATGTGAAATTACATTCCTCTACAAATTTCTTTTCTGTTTTATATAACTGTACGACTTCAGTATATTGTTAAATTATACTGAATTTTATTGTAGAACAAGTTTTTCTATATAGAAATCCTTTTTTTTAATGAAAGTTGGAGACGGAGCTTTTGAATTTATGAAATAAAATATTATTTTGTATATATAGATCGATTTTCAAATCCCTACCTGAAACTGATTTTTAAATTTCTGACTGTGATTTAACTATCTTTTATAGTGAAAAGTAAATGAATATACCTATCCTCGAAGTAGGGGTTAGCTCAATATGACTCTTGCAGGTGTACTGTTGAAATAAAAAGACACTTTTAATTAATGAACTACTTATTAGTATTTCAACAAATTATGCTCAGATTTTTTCTAATTTTGAAATTTCTGAAAGATAATTTTATTTTGCATATATATGCCAATTTTTATATCCCTATCCTAAATAATTTTTAAATTTTCCATATACAATCTCTCACTATTCTATCTTTCTGAAAAAACTGAAAATTTCTGGCAACACTCTTCGGCTCAAACTGATTGAAACAGGTGTAAAATGCATTAACTTTGTGATTTTGCTAGGTTCTGCAAAAGTCGTAAATTGTCACTTGTTTAATTTGGACTTTTTTAATTGATAACTCAGTTAATTATTACGAGATTTAAAATTCTGAGTCTTTGGTGCATTTGAGCTATCCTTATATAAATTTACAGTCTTATATATGTAGTAGATTTTGCTAGCTATTACAGTCTGATAGAAAAAAGATTTTATATTACAAAAGATAAATTACATCCGGAGTTGAAAATAATTATCTTATAATGACTTTTATTAGGTTGTCATGTTTGGAATTTTGTTTCAATATGCCAATTTGACATCATTTTCTGAAAGATTTTTTGTTTTTAAAGAAAAAAAATGCAAAGCAAAATTTTTTTTCATTGTTTATGAATGAGAGAAAATGCTAATCTCAAGCATAACAATAAAAAATGAATGTAATTAAGTAACAAAAAGAAAAGAGTTCATATTAGAAAACATTCTCTATAAAAAATTAAATATTGTTCAAAGGGCAGGTCGACAAAACAGATTGCTCTGAGCTACTTCCTCATGTGATGGAAGATGGGTGGTATACCAGTGGCTATTAGGTCACATTGAAATTCATACGATATACGTCTTCTCGAGACTTTTGAAACCAATTTTGTTTTCGTTTTTTTTTTCTTTTTCTGGAAAAATTGGAAATATTTAAAAATTGATTTATTAAAAATGTTTTTAAAAAATAAGTTATATTTTATTAAAAAATATAAAATAAACTTTTTTAATAAATTGACACACTAAAAAAAATATTGTTTTTTGTTTACATTAATATATTAAAATCGAGAGAGAAAGTAATGTGCCAGCTTTTAAAAATTTATCCTTTTAATCTCAGAGAAAGGAATTATTGTCTTTGAAAGTTTCATTATCTAGGAATATGAGGTACATATATTTGAGAGTAGCTTGTTTCTTGTAATGCTTTAGAATCTGTATTGTAAACGCTAATAAATAATGTCTCTAGTAATTTCAAATCAATTTTTTCCACTTTTTATTGAATTTTACAATCTTGTCCTTAAACAAGTACTGTTTATATTTCTGTTTGATGATTCACTGTATCTTCAAAACTGTTATTCTAAATGTTGTCGTTTCGATTATTTTTATATAAGATACTGAAAATTTTATTGATCAATTATACAAAATTAATATTTTATGGGATTTTTCTCGCCCATCTGATATTTTCTTCTAATATTTTCTTCTTTACATTATAAGATATTCTACTATAACTTAGTTTAACGACAATCTTCAACCATTCATAATTTAATTTGTTTGAATGTGTTCCAAAATCGCAGAAGAAAATCCTGTTAGTTTTACCTATAATCCTATATTGCCTATAATATCTTTAATTATAATCCATTATATAGTTTTAAAATGCGAAAGAAGGCTAGTAAATGATTCAAATTTTGTAACATTGTTCCAATACAATGTAAATTTTACTTAATAGTGAATTTTGTACCACTAATCATCTGTTTTTTATCTCAAAAATTTTATAAACTGGAGAAATTCAAACTAAATACATATGAACATTAGAAATTCCCTTGCCACAAGAATAATTTCTTACGTCCTCGTTGCTTTTAAAATGTGCCCTTATTTTTGTAGAATTATAAAATTTTCTGCTTAAATTTGTCATATTTTTTATATGTAATATTTTCTTTGTGATAGTTTTTTTATTTTATGATTGTAGCTACATCTTTTACTTATAGTTTAAATTTTATATAATTCAGAAATGCTTCAAACAGGCTTTGGATTCAGCAATAATTGAGTTTCAACTTTACCTTTTTGAAATTACAGCAGAAACCTTAGTTGAATTTATTTTTTTGCTTTGACTAAAATTTTTTTAAAGTTTACTTTCTCTTATTTTCTTCTTATTAATCCTGAAAAAGTGTCAGATAAACTCAATTCTTTTTATTTCAGGTGAATATAACAAAAGTGTAAAATCACATCATATCACTCAAAACAGTCTTTGAAGTGTGAAGTATGCAGCAAAATAGTATTTCTTTACAAGGCAATTTTGAAAAAGCAGCTTCTGAATCACAGCAAGTAAAATCATTTGTTTGTGGAATATGCAGCAAAGGATTTTCTAGAAAAAATGATTTAAGAAAGCATCATTTAGTTCACACTGATGAGAAACCTCTTGTGTGTGAGATATGCAACAAGAAATTTTCTCGAAAGTACGATTTAAACAGGCATGTGTTAACACATACTGCCGAGAAATCCTCTATTAAGGAATTTTCTCGAAAGAATGTTTTAAGCCAGCATGTGATAATTCATGCTGAAGAAAATACTTTCATTTGTGAAATATGTAAGAAGAAATTCTCTCAAAATCGCAATTTAAAAACACATATGTTGATACATACGGGTGAAAAGCGTCATGTGTGTGAGATATGCAACAAGAAATTCTCTTGTAAGAGTTATTTAAGGAAGCATCTGGTAATTCATACTGGGGAGAAACCTTTTGTGTGTGATATATGCAACAAAAAATTCTCTCAAAATGGCCATTTAAAAAAACACATGTTGATACATACAAGTGAAAAACCGCTTAGAGAAAAACATTTTGTATGTGAGATATGCAACAAGAAATATTCTCAAAAGGATGCTTTAAGAAAGCATTTGGTAATTCATACTGGGGAGAAACTTTTTGTGTGTTATATATGCAACAAAAAATTCTCTCAAAATGGCCATTTAAAAACACACATGTTGACACATACAAGTGAAAAACCGCTTGGTGAAAAACCTGTTGTGTGTGAAATATGCAACAAGAAATTCTCTCAAAATGGCCATTTAAAAACACATATGTTGATACATACTGGTGAAAAACCGCTTGAATGTGAGATATGCAACAAGAAATTCTCGCAAAAAACGCATTTGAAAACGCATTTGTTGATACATACTGGTGAAAAACCTCTTGAGTGTGAGATATGCAACAAGAAATTCGCTCAAAAAAGCCATTTGAAAAGACATTTCTTGATACATACTGGTGAAAAACCTCTTGAGTGTGAGATATGCAACAAGAAATTCTCCCAAAAAAGCCATCTGAAAACACATTTGTTAATACATACCGGTGAAAAACCTCTTGAGTGTGAGATATGCAACAAGAAATTTACTCAAAAGAGTAATTTTAGAAGCCATCTCTTTATTCATACTGGTGAAAAATCTTTTGTATGTAAGGTGTGTAACAAAAAATTGTCTCATAGAAGCAGTTTATGCAAACATCTGTTAATTCATACTGATGAGAAATCTTTTGTGTGTCAGATATGCAGCAAGAAATTTTCTCAAAAAAGTTACTTAAGCAAACATCTGTTAATTCATACTGTTGAGAAACCTGTTCTGTGATATATATAAGAACATTTTTCTCAAATGTTTAAAATAACATCAGTATTAATGTGTGATTTGCTAGTACTAATTCTAATACTTGTTTTTAATAAGAGCCTTTTGATATTCCTGCTTGCCATATATTACTGGTACTAAATTAAACATTGGCTAATGAAAATACTTCTAATTTAAACTAGTAATTCATCAGATTGTGAGCTTTATTGTTAGCTGTGTCAAATAAATTTCTAGTTTAATCCCGCTTTATGTACTATCAAAAATTCAAGCAATGCTCTTTTTGTTTTTTGGTTTTATATAAATGTATAAGCTTATAACATTTTTGATAAACGATGATATTTAAGTTTCAAAGCTTATTTTTAACATAATTTCGCTGGATGAAGTTCTTTCACTGTAAAAGTTACTTTCTTAAAAACTTTTAAAATGAAAAATACTCTCCATTTAATGGCGTTTCCACATAGAGCTTTCTGCGTAGGTGCCCTACTGTTTCATTAAATTTACAACTTCCAATGTAATATTTTTTCTATTTCTGGATTCTAATATATGTATTAGTTTTTTATGCTATGATTTTATTAGATAAAATTTTTTTCTATGAGAACTTATCTTATTCTAATAACAATATTTATTTAGTCAATCGCAAGACATCTGCATCGATTTCCGAAGTTGAATGAAGATTTGTGTATTAAAAATGACCATACACAAATATGCAATTCGGTTTCTTTAATGCGTTGTGTATATGATATGTGAATCCCTGCTGTTTTACGTTATAGAGAATAACCAACACTTTTTTCTTATGAAAGCGAAAGTGAGGTATTTTTTATTCTGAATGTTTCAATGTTAAAAATTTTTTTCTTATTTAATTAAATAAAAAGAAATATTATAATTTAAATTTATAAAACATTTATTTATTTATTATTTATATATATTTTTTCTTTTTTGCAAATATGCGCAAGCCAATCCAGTTTTAAAATTTATATTTTCAGTAACAAACATATTAAGATTTTTCTTCTTTTCATGCAAATTATCAAAAAAAACCTTATTGCATTCTAGAATTTGACTAATTCATAAATGGAAATTTTAACTGAAAATAGAAAAGTTTAAAATGTCTTTATCTTAGATTTTATTTGTACAAACTACTTTTTTAACATTCCGTATTAAGTTCCTTTTTGCTGTCGAATCATATGCTGATTATTTTTTTAACACAATATGATTTGTAAAATTATTTAAAATGATATCATTATAACATACTGATCCGACGTTGTTCGGGACCATGATAATAACAGATAAAATATTCCTCGAGAGTGTTTTAAAAGGTGGGCTCAATTCGAAAAAAATCTAATCAGTTTTAGCAGAGTGGTGCACTTGAAATAAAAGCCTACTGAGCAACCTATAATATAAATTTTTATAAAATTCCGTACATTAGATCTACACCAAACCAAAGTTTGTCGTGAAAGCAGCGATCCTTTGGGCTTTCTTATTCAACGGGATTTGCCAATATCCCTTGGTCAGATCCAATAAACTAATGTATTTTGCTGCAGCAACTGTTTCCACTCGTTGCTCAATGTTAGGCAAAGGAAAGTACTGAGTCCTAGTTATTTCATTAAGCTTCCTATAATCTATGCACGGCCGAGGATCTCGCCCTGGCGATTCTACTAAGATCATAGGTGACGTATAATCTGATTCACCTGGCTCAATGATTTTAAATTGCAACATCTTCTGAATTTCCAATTGCAATATCTCATTTTGTCTAGGTGACATGCGATAAGGTCGCATACGAACAGGTTTATCACTCGTCAACTCTATCTCATGCTCAATTACATTAGTTTTACCTGGAATATTAGAAAATAATCCAGAGTACTGCACCAATATTCTCTGCAACTGCTCCCGCTGACTTTCAGTTAATCTTTTATCCAGCCCACTACTCTCTCTTATTTCATTAAAATCAAATACGTTGGGATCAGATTCAATCCCTGGGAAATCATCTTCAATTTCTGCCGGTTCATTCTCCTCCAAAGTCCATAAAATATTGACAAATTCTGGACGTTTATAATATGGCTTCAACATATTAATATGATAAACTTGATTCTTCTCTCTCTTTCCCTCAAAACTAACAACATAATTTGTCTCTGACAATTTTTTTACAATCTTGCCCGGTCCTTTCCATTGTACAGCCAGCTTATTCTGCCTGCAAGTGGACAAAATCAACACCAAGTCCCCCTCCTGAAACACTCTCTTAACAGCATTTCGGTCATACCATTTCTTTCGGTTATCTCTCGTTTCTTCCATCTTCTCTACCGCTAATTCATGACTTCTCTTCATTCGATTTATAAGTCTGAATATGTATTCAACTACATTGTTTTCTTCCGCAGGCGGTTCCAACCATTGTTCATATAGCAAGGTAATCGGTGATCTAAGATTTCTTCCATACACTAATTCGGCTGGACTGAATCCAATACTCTCATGGGTCACTGTCCTTAAGGCAAACAAAGCAGATGGAACATGTCTTTCCCATTCTGAAGCAGATTCAATACACAACACTCTTAAAATTCTTTTAATAGTTCTATGAAATCTTTCCACAGGATTACTCTGAGGATGGTATACAGAGCTTCTAACCGTTTTGATTCCAAACCTCTGGAAAAACTCTACAGTCAAATTGCTCATAAATGAAGGTCCCTGATCAGTCTGTATTTCCTTTGGAAAACCCATGCGGCTAAATATCTGTAATAATGCATCAATTACTGATGTCGATTCCACATTCCTCGTCGGCACCGCATCAGGATATCTAGATGACATACACATAGCTGTAATCAAATACCGATTTCCATTTGGTGTAATAGGCAATGGTCCACAAGCATCAACATTTATTCTACTAAATATCTCAGATACAATGGGCACCAAAGTTAATGGGGCTTTCTTTTTGTCATTAGATTTCCCAGCTCTCTGACAAGCATCACAAGTTTTCACAAACTCCTCAATTTGCTTAAAACAATTTGGCCAGAAAAAATGCTTCACCAAGCGATCTTTTGTCTTGGCGACACCTAAATGTCCCGAGGTCTCCTCATGACACATTCTTTTAATTTGGTCCCTGAAACATTCAGGAACCACAAGTAAGTCCATTTCCTCTCCCATCTTATTAATTTTCCTCTTAACCAATAATTTTTCCTTAACTATTCTAAAATCCTTAGATTCTGTTTCTGTCCCCTTAGCCAAAGTAAATAAGGGAGCCAATTCTTTACTCCTCCGCTGCTCTTCTGCAAATGTATCCGAATCCACTTTCACCAAGTCAAAAATAGTTTCAGTCTCTTCAACCTCCGGCAAAATTTTGCAGTCTGCACCAGAACAATCATTTTCTTCCTCCCGCGACTTCTCAGTTAATATTAATTCTTCTTCCTGACCCTCTATCGCCTCCTTCTCAGCAAGCTGTAACCGCTTCTGAGATCGTGTCAATACCACATTCACAATTTCTTTTCTCTTATCACCATCAGCTTCTATCTCCTTTAATAGAGAGGCAGTTTTATTTCCAAGGATATACCTCCCCTGATCTAATTCATTTCCCAGGACGGCTGCTTTAGTGATAACATGGCCCAATTCACACTCAATCTCAATTTCGGCCATAGGCAAACATGACATCCGCTGGTCCAACAAATGCTGCACCCACACATATTCTCCTATCATATTTTCAGGTGGAACATACTTTTGACACACCACATCGATAGTTGCTCCAGTATCTCTTAAAATAGGAATACTAGTTCCATTAATCTTCCCAAAAATTGTATATGGTGCCAACAAATCCTCGTCAACCTTATTTTTAACGTGATTTACGCTGTCTAAACCGCTCTTATTTTTAAGCTTAGGGCAATCGGGCCTAAAGTGCGTTGAATCCCCACATTCAAAACAACGGAACTGTTTCCTCCTCTCAAAACTGGGATCAGGCTTTCTATCCCTAAAATAATTTCCCCTATCCTCTACATCTTGTATAATTTCACTTCTTAAGTTATTTCCCTTCCATGATCTGATTTGCCATTGATTCCTATCACCTCGATCCCTATTACTTATCGAAGTTTTACGCTGAATGCAATTTCTTACATCTTCAAATTCATCCATTTTAGTAACAAGCTCAGTGGGTGAAACTATAGTTATCCACCGATCCAGAAAACTCTCCCTAAAATCAGGCGGCGCTCTTTTTTTTATTTGATCAACTATCATCAAGTCTTTCAACTGATCATAAGTTTCTATCTTCAACCCATTCAACCAACCTTCTAAATAATTTTTTATCTCATAATAAAAATCATACCACGTACTATCAGATGCTTTCTGAATTTTCACAAAGTTCTGACGAAACCTCTCTGGACTCAATTTAAACCGCTTCAGCAACATTGTTTTGACATACTGATATTCACTAGCCTGCTGTTCAGGCTCACGAGCTATTAATTGAGAAATTTCAGTTGGTAAAACACCAATTAACTGAGTAACCCATTTTTGGGGGGGAATCCCAAGAACCTTAGCCTGCCTCTCAAACAATTCCAGAAATAAACTAATATCATCCTCTTTCACATTGAATCTGGGCATCAATCTCTGAATATCCACTCTCGATTCAAAACCTATACTAGATTGAACAGAGTCTAAGTTCTTTCCCTCATTCAACAGTAACTCTATTTTTTGTCTCTCCACCCTCTCTCTCTCGGCCACTTCCTCTCGACCTATTCTTTCATTTATCACAGTTGTAAGAATCTCTCTAACAAATTCCTCTTCATAATTAACACTCTTTGTAATTAAATTACGTAAATCAATTATTCTCATACTATCATCGACTTCCTCCCCCAATTCCAGAGCAACGATTTTCAAATCTGCTCTTCGGCCTTTCCCCAGGAAAGCCATTTCCAAATACGTTCACCGACGGGTAAGTCGCCGGTTAAACACTTTATAAGAGCGACCGGCACCCAACCAACTGACCAAATTTAATCAATACACCAATAATCTATATATTCACTATATCAAAACAATAGATAAATATACATTATACAAATAACTATAATTAATTATTCAAAAAAAATGTATCTATATACCGGTTCAAAACATCAATACTTGCATACCTTCTGTTTAACAAAAATAATACACAACTTTAATAAATTTTTTGAACCTTTGAAAAGTCACATTTCCACCACTCAGCCTGGTCTAAAACACTATTTTTCAAAATATAATAAACATAAGATCAGTTTGACCTCAATCAAACCAGTTTGATTTTAAACATGAAGTATCTCGATACAAAATACAATAAATCAGTTTGATTTCATTTACTCAAACCAGATTGGTTTTAAAATACACTCTTCGAGACAAAACATATTAACTCAAAGTCAGCTTGACTTAATTTAATCGATAAACCAGCTTAGTTTTAAATAATCCTTTTCACATTCACACCTTTTATAAAAACCAGAAAATACAAATCTGATATTGCGGCCGCTATATATATTAAAAAAACAATTTTTACAACAATTATTATACAATTATAATATTATAAAAGAAAACCAACAAATTTTAATCAAATGAACATTCCCAATACCTTAAGCTTAAATCATATAACATGCTGCAATGAAATCAAAACATACCTGTGACTCTACGTTCATTCTCATTGCAACTCGAAGTCCAATCTGGTGAAACCTCCAGTTTAAGACTGTAACGAATCTGTCTCCAGTCTGGTTCACTTGTGAAAGGGTAGCACAATAATTCCTCATTATAATGTCCAACAGCACTTTATTACAATACTTTACATCAACATTTACTTTCTAAAAATACAAATAAACCTCACACACATAAAAAAAACTGAAAATTAAAAACATTAAAATCACCAGTCCCTTCAAGTCAACATCCCATTCCTCCCTTCGCCTCCATCACTCAATTCAACATTAGCGCCGTCTGGCAAAACCAAAAGAAGCATTCCGCATTCAGGATAACAGTTGCGATAGCCTCTTGTGAAATTTTAGGCGGGAGTTAAAGTGGAAACTTAATCACATGGATTCGTCACAGCACCTCCTTCCAAAACAAGAAGACGTGAACGACCTCAAACGCATCATTGTGGAATTTCCAAATTCAAAAATTAATTTTCATTATGTTTTATTTGGCATCCTATCACTAATTTAACTAATGACGTCTTCCTGCCTCGCTTTTGACACCGGGTAATACTTACATTCCTATCTCGTTCCTAGTTACCTTGGGGAAGAGAAAATAAATAAATGATTATATAATGTGCGAGATAAATTTTCGTTATTCTTATTTATCTTTTGATTTTGAACATAGAAATTAATATATTTTTAAATTGTTTGCATCATTATGTTTATCTGTTTGCATCGTATATTCTATTTCTATCATTTGCATTGTGTTACCCTTATATTTTGTCCTTGAATTTAATATTTCATTTGACAAACACACTATTTTCATTCACACTACTATGATTTAAAATAAATAAAATAAAAAATACACATATTATAGTTCTGTTAAGCCCTTTCCCCTGGCATGTCTCTAACTCAACTGCTCAAAGACCACCTATCGACAGCACATCATCTTCTCTTCACCACCGCAGCTGCCTGCGAGATGAACATTAGACTCTTTTTATCACCATGATGACCTCTTCTTAGATCGTCTCTTGTTTGATGGAAGTTAAGATGGGCATTATGCCCACTTAGGTATTCCAATACCAATCGGCTTTGAACTTCAAAGCAATGAGAATAGCAAAACTCATCGCCCTCTGATATGGTTTACAATCATTGTCAGGAAATGTCGATGTCATGGTTTGAAGCATCGCAATTGCTTTTTCTTAATGATTTTATATTTAAATATTTATAGTGCTAAGAAAATTTCTATTGAATTTTGTCAACATTAATTCCAAATGAATCCGTACATGATAATAGATTTAATGAGCCATATCAGATTAAGTTTTTGTCAGTCTTTTGCGTTCCCGACTAAGTTTAAAAACATAATAAAGATCTACTTTAACAAATTCAATTTACATATAGTCTATTTTAACAAATTCATTTTATATATAGTTCACTTGAAACATTCAATTCACTCGTTTCCAAGTAAAAATTATGAAAGAGCTTAAAAAATGATTCACTGAAAACATTATTCGTAATATACAAATGATTTCTAAAAATTAAAATCTTAATATGTTAAAAGTATAAATAAAAAGCATTTCAAGAGCTTTCGTCTAAACCTAAGTCATGGTCAAGGGAATGATAAAAAATGGAGAAAAACTCGACGTTGACTCATATACGATGACAGGAAATTGTATTCCTGAATACCCGCATGCGGTCCAGTCAAAACCAGTATTATTAACCTCCTCGGTCCGGCGTGGTAAGACAGCTTACCGTCAGAGAAATACCCCTTGAATGCGGCGCTGGTAATACTCCTTACCACGGCGTTCGACCCCCTTTTTGAGCGAAGCGTCATTACTCAGCTGTCAGTTTCTCCTCTCCCCGTGAAAATGTCCCTCCCACATTAAACGGAGAGGTCAGTTTTTATAATTGGCGATTCTTTGGGGAAGAAAAACAAGTATTTTGGCGAGAGCTTCTTCGGATGCGTAAATAAATTACTAATAGATTTGTAATGAGGAGCGCATTTTTCCAGAGGAAATTTTATAATCGCGAAATGTTTATTATGGCTCTCAGACATAAAACTTCCCAAAAATTCCATAGAAGCGCAACATTTCAAAGTCAGTGATAAACATTAAAATTCACTCGAATTTTATTAAACGGTCTTCCTTGAACCTGCATATAAAACACTGTATTCGCAATCATTTAATTTAAATTTCCCATTAATTAAAAATAAACAGTCCTTCTCAGGGCTAAAAACAAATAATCTTTTCCGAGCTACACTTGTTATTTTGGAATCATATTTAGATAAAATATAATAATAGTAATAACAGACACATGCTTATTTTTTCTCTTGCTCTTTATCATTATTTTTAAATTACTGTAGCATTATGAAATCTAGATAATACCTCCTCCCGCCCCTTCCAAAAATACTCAGTATATTTTTATTTTAATAGGTTTAATGAAATATTTCCCTGCCCGCTCGAAATTTCTATTCTCCCACCTCGTCACTACACAAAATTTCTGCTTCATCCCCTCTCACCGCATGAAATTTTTATTTCGTTTTTCTTCCTCCCTTACACTTTCGATACAAAAATTTAAGGCATTGAGAAGGCTTAAAAAATCCTGTCAACCTATCTCTTGTTCATAATAGTAAAGAATCAATCATGTAAATTACAAGACTCCTTCCTACAAAATTTAAGCTCCATGGCATAAAAAGTTAGGCTCTTTGTAGCAAAAATTAAACAATCTAAATTATTATCTCCCAAAATATCCACTTCACTTCCTACTGCCCTTTCTCCCCGCCCCCAACCAAAAAAAAAAAAAACTTCTTGCACACATATGCAATTTTTTAAATCTTTTAGATTACGTGTTTTCCATATTTTTTGCACTCTAAGAAAAATAAATAACTCATCTAAATTATTCTCAAACTCATTCCAGACCACTCTCCTCCCCCCCCCCCCCACACACACACCAAAAAAATTCATCGTTTATGCAGCTTGACAGTTTTAAAGTGAGCCATATTATGTTCTTACTGTACAATCCTGTATGTTTAATATGTCTTTTCGTTTTCTCAGTACAACGCGAAATATTCTAACAGCGCACTATTATTCCATCAATTTCTAACACTGTTACTTCCTTAATAATAACAGATTTTTTTTTTATTTGCGTGTGTACCTCCGATTCCCCCCTCCCTCCCATAAAAACGAACAAATAAATGCTATAGATTCCATATTTTAGTATGAATACATTTAAATAATGCACAGCCATTTATGGGCAAATATATATATAATACATATCTCTGGAAAAAAAACACTTCATTTTAAATAGTAAATATTCTATAGTAAATTTGAACACAGTAGTTTTTCTTTTTTAATTTAATATCTACACAAGTACTCTCACTTAAAAAGTATGTAAGGGAATGCTTTTTTTTCTTTTTTTAATTGTAAAAAAAAAAAAAATCGTAGAAAAATGCTGTTAAAATAGACGTTTTAAACAGGATTTCCGAATATAACTTACTACAGGAAACAACTTCGGTCATGAGACAACAACTGCTTATAACTCAAGATGAACTTAATTTATCGGAAAGTATTAAAAAAATGTGTGATTACAATTCCCTTCAATCTTTATGCCTGCAAATATTATGTATTCATGAATAAAAATTGATACCGAAAATTAACTACCAGACTTACGAATCCCTCATCACTAATCATTTATAAACTTACAGTAACCGAATTTATTTCTCTCCCTCTCTTTTTGTGTATGCGTATACAAAAAAAAAAAAAAAAAAAAAAAAAAAAAAAAAAAAAAAAAAAACTTTAAGTAAATTTTATGCAGTTTACATTCTTGCTGTACACTTCACATCAATTTCAGAATGTTTTAATATGTAACATTTTAAAAATAATAATGATTTTTTCATTTATAATACAGAGGACAATTTTTCAGTGCATGTGTGTATATCCATTCACAAACAAATTTCATTAAAATATACTTTAAAATTTAACATACTAACTAGCACATACAAACTACGATGTAATTAACCTGTAATATGATTTTTTTATTTTTATTTTATTTTTATTTTATTTATTTATTTATTTATTTATTTATTTTGTAAACAATACATTCTCATAGGCTATAATGTTTTTTTTTCTTTCTTTTTTGTTTATATCCTGAATAGGAGATTTAGAATTTATTACACTTCAAGTAACGTTCTGAAAAAAAAAGTTTTAAGGCTATTCTAAAATTTAGATTAATTACTTTTTTTTTTTTTTTTTTTTTTTTTTTTTTTTTACAAATGTATCAAGTGCTGTTATTTTGAATCTGTGTAATCAAACATACTCGTTTTTCATCTTTCGGTAAAGGCAAGAGATTTTTTAATCAAATATTGTTAAAGTTAGCGTTCTAAATTGAATTTTCCCGTACAAAAGTGCAGGAAAGAAAAATTGTCATCATACGACAGCAAAATCTTATGACTGAAAATGTCACTGTATGTCGGAAGGATATATATATACACTATATTGCCATTGATTACGGGACACTTGCGATTTTAGACATTTTGCTAAATATCTAGAAAAATACATGAGGAATCATCTCGAAACTCTTAGAGTATAAATATAATAGTGTACGTCATACATCTCCGTGAAGATTTTTTACCGAAACGCCATAGGGGACCGTCAACAAATTAAAAAAGAATGAATATCTTTTGAAAAACCCTGTCAAAACTAATGTAGCAAAAGCGCTCAAACTCTATATTATGATTGAATGCCTTATTGTAATACACTGTGTTTATTTTGAGGTTACCCCCGGAGGTTTTGCCCCGGGGCCCCCAAGTTTTTAGTTACGGTCCTGCTTTTTAGTGAGCTGTATCATACCATAAAAAGTACTGTCAATTTTAGCGCCAACTGTTGGCAAAAAGTGTAACTAACATAATATGTTTCTTTCATCGCAAAAAACAAATCCCATAAGTTTCTAAGCATTTTGTGAAAACCAAATATTTCTATTGTTTATAGTATTCTAATTATTAGCATTTCAAAACTCCCGGAACTTCTGGATCATCCGGTACACACACACACACACACACACACACAGTCCGGAATATGGTGGGAAACGAGGACGCGGTAACCAAACCGACCAACTGCGGACCTATTGAAATAATGTGTTTTCTTTATTTTTTTTCAGCTTTTTAGTATTCTAGATGAACGTATATTATATAACCGGTTCAAAAATTTTAAATATAGGCTTTTTTCAAATATGCTTTTTTGCAAGGCAACCGAGGACATTCACACACACGGTGAATAAACCGTCCAACAGAGGACTTTCCACTTGTGAATTGTTCAAATGGGAACGTAAACGAAAAAAGCAAGACATTGCTTCATTTTCATTCTTCTAAGAGAGTATTTGAAATGTAACTTTAGTTTTGAACTTGAATAAATATAAACCAAAATTTTCGCAGTATATTTCAAATTTTACTTATATATATTTTTGAAATATGCATCAAATCGATAATTATATTCGTTTCTTTTATTTATTTATTTGTTAAAAGGCGAAAAGACGAATTTCTGATTTATACGTATATTACAACTAATATGTAAATTCAGGAATACAAATGTGTTGCATTTATATAATTATTAAATTAGTAATAAGAATGTATAAGTATATGAATATGTGGAAGAATTTCTTGAATCTCTTTTTCAGTATTATAAAATTTTTCTTCTTTAATATACCCAGTAAATTTTAATTAAAAATATTACGATTGTGATAAGTATACATTTTTTCTTAGTAATGTAAATGTCCTACATGTTGACTGAAATAGATGAAAATTTAATAAGTTCAGAGAATTAACTATATTGTCTATACACCTATGTACCGCTTACTCAGTATACACACAGTGAAAACGAGGACCATGCGTATACACATACGTACCGTGGACACGGTATACACACAGTGAAAGCGAGGACCATGCGCATACACATACGAACCGTGGACACGGTATACACACAGTGAAAGCGAGGACCATGCATATACACATGCAACCCGTGGACACGGTATACACACAGTGGAAATGAGGACCATGCGTATACACATACGGACCGTGGACTTGGTATACACACAGTGAAAGCGAGGACCATGCGTATACACATACGAACCGTGGACTCGGTATACAGACAGTGAAAGCGAGTACATGTGTATGAGTATACACACCTACGAACCGTGGACTCTGTATGAATACAGTATGAACGGGGACCATGTAAACGTGCGTACTAATCGAGGCTTATGCATGCAGAACTGGCGTAGAGTGTGCGTAGTGATATTTAATTTTATCTACCAAGATTTTTTTATTTTTTTTTAATATTAATTTTCGTCATACGTCTCTCAGAAATTAGTGCAAAAATCTGTGACACATATAATTATTAGGAAAAAGTGGGAATGAAAATAAACCATCGCTAGCATCCTGAAGTATCATTATTAATATATGGTGAACTTAGAAGATACCTTTTAACACTCCTTTTTAAATTGATTTTTTTTTTTATCTTATAAAGAACGTAACAGTAACGTATATTTAATTCACTTTATTTGGAATAATGAAAATGTTAACCAAGGCAACATTATTTCATATATATGTTTTACTATTTAAAAATTAACAAATTTATTATTTCTCACCCTTTGATGAAACCAAACCTCATTAACGTGAACTTGAAGAGGACATAATAAAATTTTGTTTATGTATTAGCAGTATTTCATGTTATCAGTCAAAGTTATAATAAGGTAACTGTTTATAACTTTTATTAATTTGATTGGGAAAGAGTATCCACTTCGGATTAAAAGTATTTCATGTTAAGCGTGTTCGCGTTAATGAGGTTTGACCATATAATAATACATTCGTGATGGGAGAACACATCACCTGGATAATATTTCAGGCCCGTCAATGAAACTCGTAGACCTTTTCGATGCGTGAATTAACTATACTTTTAATTACTGAAAGTTTACTATACTTTTCACTAAATGATTGAATGTATCGAGTATTTTTACTCTCACTTTTAGTTAAAAACTTATGACTGCACAATGCATATAATGAACATATTTCAACGAGCACAATTCATTTACAATCTGCACAATGCATATACATATATATTGATCGTTACAATTTATATACAGTAAAACCTCCCAAGTTGAACATCCCCTTAAGTTGAACACCTTCCTAAATTAGGCATTTCACTTTTTCTGAGAACAGATCCATAGGTTTAACGTTATGTCCACCCTCTATATACTCATACTCATTGAGAGTTTTATTTTATTTTATTATTTTCCTTTTTCTGACTCTCAAATTCATACATTAAATTTTAAAAATGTTTTGTTCCTTTTCCAAATACAAATATTATTTCCATAAAAATTAATAAAATTTATAACTCAATTCTAAAATTGCGAAATTGTCCGTTATTAAAAATATTATGTTGAACACTTTTTATAGATTTTTTTATAGTAAACGAGATGTAATCATGAAAATGTTATAATAGCTTATTTCAAAATGGGGGATTTTATATCTTTAACTATCACTAAAAGAATTTCAAAATGTTCTCTTTCGAAGAGTACCAGATAGTTTTATTGCATATTTACATTACACGTTACTATTCGCCCAGTGTGGGAATTCGTAGAAGAAGTCTGACTAAAAGCTTATATAATTATTATTTAACTAAAATCTATTCTAATTCTATGTTTTTTTTTTTTTTTTTTTTTTTTTTTTTTTTTTAATGTTTTATTATTTAAGGTACGGGGGGGGGGGATTTTTTGGATTATTTTTATTTTATTTTACAAATCATCACAGGAAAAAATTTTCCTTTTAAACCTCTTTAAACAAATAATATTTTTAATAATTAGTAAAGAATATTTAAAAAATTACGAATATAATTTAACTGTATTTCCTTATTTGGGGGAAGGGGGAAGGAGCGGAGCAGACCCTGAGATCATGTTACTCAATTGGTGGTCAAGTGAAACATCAGTTTCTGTCTGCAAAGATTGTGTCTCCTCCTAGACAATACTAGCCACCACAGTGTCCCCAAATGTCCTTAGGCAGACCGGTAATATGAAAGTGAGAAAGTTTTGTTCGTCCTACAAGTAGGTACACAATGAAATGATATTTCAGCGGGAGGGAATCACAGAACAGTTTGGGAGGTTAAAGACCTGAGGGCGAAAGGGAGCGAAGGTTTGAAGCTGGGCTATGAAGTGGTATTTGAATCTAAATTATATCTCTATGAAGTAATTGATTTTTTTTTATACGTATAAAATGATAAAATGCAATCTCATCCTGAAGCAAACATTACCTTTTCAAGATATAAAATATTTAAATTTACATATAATTATTTTAATTAAGCATTTTAATTTTACTTTTTCCATAAAAGTCTTGAAACTCCATGGTGACCAATTAGAACAATCCACAGTTATATCATATTTTGATCAAATTTGGGGGATACGTGTTATTTTGGAGGAAATTTTATATGATATACGTGTTCTTATCAACACGAGAACAGTCTTTTTTATTTTTATTTTATTTTATTTTATTTTTTTTACGAATTTAATGAAAAATAATATTTCTTATTATTTCCTTTACATGAAACTATTTTTATTTAATATAATAATTTTTTTAAAAAATTGATTTTTTATTTGTCTGAATTTAAAAAAAAAGTCATATTAAGGCAAAATCAACTATTTTATTAACGATTTGTCGAAAAACTATCGTTTTTATGCATAATATTTGGTACAAAACAAAGTATTGTAACAAGTATAATTCGAAAATTTATTGCTGCAAAAATTTTCTTCACAAACATGATTTTAACAAAAATGGCGGAAATGGTTAAACCTTAAATGTTAACTATCAGAATAGATGATTATATAAGTTTTCTATTTTTGTATTTATCAATAATGTTTTACTCATGAATATTTTATCGAGTAACAGTAGAGAAATTAATCACTTATTTTAGAAAGGAAACATTGCTTTTAACACTTTCCAACGAAGTTGAAAAGTGTTTATAACTTCAGTTTGTCTGTCCGTATGTCCGTCAGTCTGTCTGTCTGTCCGCGCGATAACTCACGTAAAAATGCTCGTATCATCATGAAATTCTGATACGTTGTATATGTGGACTCCAGCATGTTCCCTATTGAAAATGGTGTATGTGGTACTTATAGTTTTTTTACAAGACATCGCAAAAGAATTCTTTAACATTATGGTCTATGGACGGAAAAAATTAAAAATAAATTCAGACGATTATTAACACTTTCCAAAGAAGATGAAAAGTGTTAAAACTCGCGTAAAGATACTCGTATCATCTTGAAATTTGAATATGTTGTATATATGGACTCCAGAAAGTTCCCTATTGAAAATGGTATATGTGGCACTTATAGTTTTTTTACAGGTCATCGCAAAAGAATTATTTAACATAACGGTCTATGGGTGAAAGAAATTTAAAATAAATTTAGACGATTTTTCTGTGGACATCAAAAAGAATTATCGCATACTTGCAGTGATCATGTGACAAGTATTACGTATGTGACGTCATATCTCTTCTCGAATCAATCCAGCAATTATGCATTTATCTGTGTTAATTAAATGTTTTGTGAATGTAATTTTTTCTCATTATTCCAATGAGCCTGTGTCATGCATTGTTTTTAAACCTGTTTTATAACAGTTTCAATATTTTAAAAACTAATGAAATGATATATGTTGTTTATAGACTCAAGAAAAAAATCCTCTATGAAAAATGAACGTTTCTGACTATTTTTACAGGGTCGTACATATTATTTTGTGCGACACTTTAAAACAGTATAAATGTCAAAATAAGCAATGTCAAAATAAGCAAATGTCAAAATTTTTTGTTAAGTATTATTTTTTAATATTTGGATAGCGATATTAAATAACTATTATTTAACGATATATTGCCGTACATAGTTGTATTGTGACTATCGTAATATCTCGATATATCACACCATCACTATATTTGTG
This sequence comes from Maratus speculifer, assembly GCA_964019185.1. Classification (NCBI taxonomy): domain Eukaryota; kingdom Metazoa; phylum Arthropoda; class Arachnida; order Araneae; family Salticidae; genus Maratus; species Maratus speculifer. Next base: position 6,622,263 of record CAXHSM010001350.1, on the reverse strand, counting down.
TAACGCTAACGATAAATAGCGATATAACTCAGATCTAAATTTTAGAATGGATAACATTTATAGCGAAATACAGGGACTCACAAATATAAGGGCCATATGGGAAACTACTTTTCTGAGTCGTTGGAAAGTGTTTTATAATCCATGCGTCATAGCAAGATTTATTTTTCTTATTTAATTATTGTTTTTATAAATATATATTATATTAGGAAAGGAGCATTGTGAGGTAAAGGGCTCTAATTATTGTTATGGACGTTAGAAAAGCACATTTATTTAAAGTAAGGGATTTTATAATTGATTTAATAATTAAAGAAAGTTTAATTTAACAAATAAATTACTAAAATTAAAATTATAAATAGTAATAAGTACTTAAGTCACGGAAGTTTATACAAACATTACCCATTATTGTAATAGGAAACATTTTTTTTTTAATTTTTTTTTAATTTCTTCCCTTTAAATAGTAATTGCAAATAACTAAAGAAATTTTAGAAAGAAAACTTCCCAAGTTGGACACTTTTCTGAGAACGGATTATTGGGATATTTAACATTATGTCTAACCTCTGTAAGTTGGATACTTCTCTAACTTGGATATCTTTTTTTTGGAACCGTAGATGTCCAATACAGAAAAATTTCACTATATTAACAATCTTGTTTGCTTCTTAACATAAAAATCAAAAGTTTTATTTGTAATGAGAAAAGAAAGAAAGAAAGAAAAACGATACCCTGAAGTATATAAAATAATTTTCAAAAATTAAGACTTATATGTACCATTATATTTAAATACTTTTATGCATCTCTGTATATCGCTATTAACATTATAAATGATGATAATTCTCTAATTAAATTAATGATCTAAATTTCTTTCAAAACAATGATACAAAGAACTTGCTAAGGCACACATAAAGAGTCACGTTTTCAAATTATTTTGAGCAACTGTGTATGTAGTATACACGAATGTTTGCGTACATCGTTTGCAACACCCATATTAAATAGCTTATTAAAAGCAGACAAAAGTTTCACGTACGAGTAAAAAATTATATAGTTAAATTAAAATGTCTTTCTGTGCATCATCGACTATAAACGACAATGTATCTCTGGGTTTTTTCACACCCTGTAAAATAAAAAGACTTAATGTCGCAAACATCATTCTTTTAAGCTTTTTACGATGTATATAAAAGATATGTATCTAATTGTTGTGTTTTAAATACTATAACATTGTTAAAATTCCTTTTGAATTTATTGCGCCTATAGACCGCAATGTTTAAGAATTCTTTTGCAAGATTCTGTAAAAAAAAAAAAAAAAAAAGGCTATGAATGCCACAGACACCATCTTTTGACAAGGAATGTTATGGTCCCCATCAGCATCATATCTAAATGTGGTTATAATACTATTCCTTTAAGGTGAGATAAAACGCTGACGGCCATAAATACAGACTACAGGCGTATCCGGTAGGGGGAAACCCTGTGTGCCCGGGCAACTCTACCCCCTCTGCACTAATATAAATGTCCACCAGAAAAGATGCTGTAGAATACTAAAGAAAGTATGCAAAAAATATTGCTATTAATAACTTAGTGAATTAAAACCAACAAACTAAGAAAAGTGTATAATTTGGGTAAAAAGAAAGTGAAAGATAACACCTCCAAAAAATTATTTTCAAGAATTAATTTCACAGATCATGGTGTTTCCTTTGTAGAGTCAAAAAGCCGGTTTTGTAAAGAATTGCTTTCGTCCAAGGAAAAGACTTTTACTTTCTTGTTTATATGTACAATTGATGAAAAGAAAGCAGTTTGAATGTCTAACCTGGGGGAGGAGGGGGTAGAGGAAAATTCTCTGTTGATGCACTAGTGATAACGCGTTTAGCCATCATCACATCCAATCTTCAATTGACCTCCTACTGGTCAAGAAACCATTAGCCTGATACCCACCAAGTAGCATGTGAAAAAAATCACATCTACTTCTACCCTTTTCAGATGAAAGACAGTACCGGCCGCACACTTACAAAGAGTTTTTATTTATTTGTTGGTTTGTTTAATCTTTTATTTGGAAAAAAAAGAGGGAGTGCATACAATCCGGTTTTAGAAAGTAGAAAATGCTATTAAGTGCTCTTGAATCATTACAAAATTCGAGAACAGAAAATATAAGTTTATCGGCATTAAGTAAAATGAGAAGATCAGGAATAAAAGAAAGCATTTGAAAAAAAAAACACGAAAAATTATATATATATATATTTTTTTTTTTAATAAAATTTGTCAGTATGGAATGTTTAAGATTAAGGAATCCAGCAAACAGCCATCCCTTACCCTTTGTAAATTTTATTTGGTTCAAAGAATAGAATAATCATTTCATCTATGTATATAAAACAGCTTGTTTGTGGAGATGTTCGCCAAAAAACTTCCAAACCTTTTGGCCTAGCGTGACGAAAGTTGGTACACTGATTTATCATACGAAATGCTAGCTATTGCCGAAATTTTTTTTCTTTTATTCCCATTAGTTTTGTAGTTACTCGATATTTTCCAGATTTTTACGATTTTTTCGCCAAGTTTAGCGATAGTAGCTTTATTTGTCTTACTTTCATTGTTGAAACCACTATGGATGACTACGTTTATATTTCAGCCATTATCTTTTTAATTATTTTAAATTTTGAAATTTAAAAGCAAGAATCATAATTGAGAAACATTTTTCTAATTTTTTAGTACCTTAAACTTTCTACGAAATTTTTACTAATTTTTCTAATTTCTACGAAAAATGGTTAATTAAAATCACAGCAAAACCAATATTTTAAATTAACAAAAAGTTTTAAAACTAAGTTATTTTAACAAAAATAGGGTTACAATTTCGCAATTTCAATAGATTTTTTTTATACTTTTTTTACTATCTGTAATCAAACAATAAATCGCTAAGTATAATAACTCAAATTTTTTCAAGAAATATTGCCATTTTTTATTTCTGAAAACTTAATTAAAATTAAAATTCTTTGATGGATTCGTCTAGCAATTATTTTTTTGCCAATTATTTTTAGATTTCAAATTTACTATTAAAAGGAAAACATTTTATATTATATATAAGATTTTAGTATAAATGTGAGTGAAATTCGAATTTCCAAATTATTTCTGCTTTAGTTACATACTTTAAGTACAACATTAATTGAAATTTTCCAATGATATTTCTACATAGATACTGAAAGTAAAAGCCACGTCCAAAGGTTAAAATGGCCGGACGTCCTATTGCACAGCATATTTAGTCAAAAATATGAAAGAATAAATTATCAGGAAGTAGTACAAGACCTTTTTGTTGGTACTTTTCATCAAGAACGTTAGGTAAAATAAGTGTCTATGAATATCAGAATTCCTTGCAAGCATCCTAATGTGACTCTGTGAAGCTAAAAACATTTTTTTTTTTTTTTTTTTTTTTTTTAAATATTAGGCGAGCCGACCATTTATATCCTAACATTAGGTGCCTATGAATCCCAAAATTTCGCCTACATTAGTGTCACATAATCTGATTTTTATATTCTTACCGGATATTTATTCTTACATGACCTTAATAAGCATGGAAGAATAAAATATACAAGGAAAGAACAAAAGCAGAGATGGGCAGTATACATGAAAAAAGTACATTATATACAATATACAAATACTCGCCCATTTTTGCCCAAAATATACAATATACAGACATTTTAGGAATTTCAAAAGATATATATTACACAATATACTCTTTTTCCAAAATGTATATTCGATATACTTTTAGAATACTTTTAAAAAATTAATAATAATGGTAGTACATTCAATTGCATAAAGGTGTGTGTCCTGTTTCCCCTTATTCTACTATTTATAAACATATAGTATCCGAGACATTTTATAGCTTATATCTTTTGATTTTTAATGTAATTCTTTAGAACGCAAAAATTAAAATTATTGCTTATGGGTAACAAAGTATATTGTATATTAAGTTTTGTAAAATATACAATATACAAATACTTTTCAAATTGTTGTAAAATATACAATATACAAATGTATATTGAATATACTATATTATATACAAGTAACTGATATATTGCCCACCTCTAAATCGGGAAGCCATGGGGTAATGGCGAGCGCAGCAAGCAGGCGTAGCCTACAACTTGGAATAGCGAAGCGATTACGCGGAGGTTTGGCAAGCGTAGCGAGCAGGGGGGCGGAGCCTTCCTATAGTTTAAAAGAACTGTAACTGCTTATTCCAATTATTCATGTTTGGGGCGCCGCACCCCACTTTGACCCCCCCCCCCAAAGGGGAACTTTTAAAATTTTTATCCACAGCACTCGTGTTGCATATTTTTAGAAAGGTTTGAAACTGCCTTTTCCTATTATGGATGTCCTGTGTGTCCCCCTCCGCTCTGCACCCCAGGGGGCACATTTTTAATTTCTTTACAACACCAGTCGTGTGACACATCATTTGAAAGGTCTGCAACTGCTTATTCATATTATGGATGTCTTGTGTGTCACCCCCCACTCTGCCTCCCAGGAGGGGCATATTTTTAATTTCTTTACAACACCAGCCGTGTGACACATCATTTGAAAAGTCTGCAACTGCTTATTCATATTATGGATGGCTTGTGTGTCACCCCCCCTCTGCCCCCTAGGGGGATCACATTTTTAATTTCTTTACAACACCAGTCGTGTGACACATCATTCAAAAGGTCTGCAACTGCTTATTCATATTATGGATGTCTTGTGTGACACATCATTCGAAAGGTCTGCAACTGCTTATTCATATTATGGATGTCTTGTGTGTCACCCTCCGCTCTGCCCCCAGGGGGGGCACATTTTTAATTTCTTTACTACACCAGTCGTGTGACACATCATTTGAAAAGTCTGCAACTGCTTATTCATATTATGGATGGCTTGCGTGTCACCCCCCCTCTGCCCCCTAGGGGATCACATTTTTAATTTCTTTACAACACCAGTCGTGTGACACATCATTCGAAAGGTCTGCAACTGCTTATTCATATTATGGATGTCTTGTGTGTCACCCCCCACTCTGCCTCCCAGGAGGGGCATATTTTTAATTTCTTTACAACACCAGCCGTGTGACACATCATTTGAGAGGTCTGCAACTGCTTATTCATATTATGGATGTCTAGTGTGTCACCCCCCAATCTGCCCCCCAGGGGGGCACATTTTTAATTTCTTTACAACATTAGTCGTGTGACACATCATTTGAAAGGTCTGCAACTGCTTAAGCTTATTCATATTATGGATGTCTTGTGTGTAACCTTCCCAATCCGACCCCAGGGGAGGACATTTTTAATTTCTTTACAACATTAGTCGTGTGACACATCACTTGAAATGCCTGCAACTTCTTATTAATATTATGGATGTCTTGTGTGTCATCCCCCACTCTGCCTTCCCAGGGGGGGGGCACATTTTTAATTTCTTTACAACACCAGTCGTGTGACACATCATTTGAAAGGTCTGCAATTGCTTATTCATACCTTGGGGTATTGCCGAGCGCAGCAAGCAGGGGTAGCTTACAACTTGGAATCGCGAAGCGATTACGCCGGGGGGTTCGCGCGCGTGGCGAGCAGGAGAACTGAGCCCCCCCTAGTTATATAAAAAATAATTATATTTTTAAATCGCTATTCTTTTACAATTAAACATTAAACTCATTCTTTAAAAAAAAAATCGTAGATTTCTAGGCTTTTTAAAAAATAACTAATTTAAAATATAGTTAAACATATGAAAAAGAACATGCCTATCACGGATTCTTGATTTAAACTGAAAAAGATGTCATCCATGCAAAATGAGTGCAGCAATATGTGAGAAATACGTAATACATTTACAAATGTTAAGAAAAAAACTTGTGTTTACGATTTTTTTTAATACTGTGCTATTCCATTTTAAAAGATTTTACTATGTACCTTTTTTAGATTTTCATGTCTCCATTACAGAGAATATGTATTAATATTATATGATATTCGAAACATAGACATGCAATAAACAGAGCTTCATTAAAAACATAGTTATTGCAGCCTGTGGCACTTCTATGTAAATGAAGATTATATATATATATACATACATACATATATATATATATATATATATATATATATATATATATATATATATATATATATATATGAATATATATAATGACTAAGATTTTTTTTTTTGGGGGGGGGGGGGTCAAAACTCTTCCTCCTTAAGAATCAATGTTTTGTGAAAATTCATTCGGGCCGGGCGCGGGCCGAAATTTTAGCATTTTTTTGACCTGGGCCGGGTTTGAGCGGAAATTTTAGAAATTATATTGGTCAGGCCGGGCCGAATATTTTTCTAGCTATCAAGCCGTGACCGGGCATACAAATTTACATGCTCTAATGGACATGCGCATACATATTGGCGGAAAATTCAAGATTTAAAATTTAAGTTTTACCACTTTGGCAACACCAACGAATCTAACAATATTTTTACAATATTGATACACATATTGCTGCTGGAGCTTACAATAAGTTCACCAGCCACACAAAAAAAACTTTAACTTTAATAATACTTTAACTTTTATAAAGCACATGAAAATAAGCATGTATTTATTTTCTAATAAATTAGTTTGTAAATTTTGGTTCAGTGAATCGTTTCATAATTTTAGAAACAGAATATCTCAGAGTCAGAAAAGGTTAACACTAGAACGCCGGGAAATTTTGCGCAACATTTATAAAATACATTTAAAACCAGAAAAATAATTTGAAAATATTTACTTTATTTGTATAGTTCATTTCATTGCAACTGACATATGACATATTTTTTGAAGATTTTTCTAGTTCGAATGGACAGTTAGTCCAGTGATCGGTGTCGAAATGACACCTTCCCGGCTTTCTAGTGTTAAACGACGGTGGTCAAAGTGAATCTACTAGGGCTAACGACTCCGCGTTTGTATATACACTATCTACCAAAAAGTACTTGTACACTTTCAGTTTTTGACATTTTGTCAAATATTTAAAAATATACTGGTCGGATTCTTCTGGAACTTCAGAAATATAAAGATTATGTTTCACTTTATATTTATTTACATTCATTTGTTAAGCGGGTAATTAGGAGGCCGGCAAAAAAACAAAGAATAATAGAAATATTTGGGATCGCCCTGTACATGAAACGACTTATCGCTTTAGAATGCAAATATATGAATACAGTAGAATATGTACACTAATTTTTGTGAGAATAGCATGTATATTTATGGCGATAGAGCGATTTTTTTTAAAAATTCAAAAAATTCTGGTATGTTTTTCGTTTATATCATGCTGGGTTTTTGACCAAATTTAACGCAAATTTCACAAAAATTGGCAAAATGCAGTAGAAAAAATGTAGCGCAATTGGAATATAAATATATTAAATATTTTATGAAATATGAGTAGTTGTATAAAATAATTTGTATCTGCGCATGCGCGAACTAGAAAAACATTTTTTTTACATCATTTAATAGTCAATTCTATGGAGTGACTTATAAAAAAAATCCAATCAAATATCGTGAAAATTCAAAAAGATATCATTATTTTAGTGAGATGTTTTTATTCTGCTCTCTAAAAACGGCTGAATCATAAGGGATTCTCCACAAATTGACATTTTTTAATAACTGACTAAAAAAACTAGTATTGAATTAATATAATATCTAATACAATATTGCTGCTAATAAGTACTTGACAATTGTGATAGAAAAGAAAAAGAGCTTTATTCACATGCAGGGCCAAAACTAAGAGAGGGTTGGGGGAAAAGTGCATGTGCCCCGGGCGCTAGGATGAAAGTGTCCCAAATGTACATTTTGTTTGGCGATTTTTTCCATGTCTATGTTTAGCATGATATTGTCAAAATCGTCCCATTCAAAGCATTTCTCCTATACCAAAGCATAGAAGAATCTAATGATGATGGCATAAAGATCCCGCATAAAGCAGATTTTTTTTTTCGTTTTGATTCGGTTTCACGATTTTAAGGTATCATTTTTTTTAAACAAAGCAGACTACTTTAATCAATATTACATATTTTAAGTTTTAAAATAAGTCGGCTATTAATAAATTAGAAAATTTTTCTTTGCAAAAACTTTTGCAGATGCTTTGCAAAGAAGAAAAGGGGGGGGGGGGAGTTCACCAAAATTCATTGAAGTATAAATATATTAAATATTTTCTAAAATGTTCTATGTCATGCAATTTTTTCAACCAAATATAAAGCCACATTCAGAAAAATTCGCAAAATGTAGTAGAAAGAATAAGGTGCTGTTGAAATATAAATATATTAAAAGTTTTCTAAAATATGAGTATTTGTATGAAATATTTTTTAATCAGCGTATGCGTGAACGATAAAATTTATCATTTTACATAATTTAATATTCAACTCTATGGAGCTACCCATAAAAAAATCCGATCGAATTTCGTGGAAATTCAGAAAGTTATTGTGGATAGGAGTGAACTGATTTTCAATTAGTCTCTGAAGGCAGTTGAATGACGTCAGATTTTACGCAAATTGCCAAATCTCCATTTACGTTTTTTACTGGTGATTTACTTTTTTTCTTAGATAATTACCAGAACGAACCTATTTCAGGATAAAAATAATTATAAAAAATCGAAGCATTTGTGTCAAATCTACCCATTGATACATAATTGATAATGGCTCTTATGCAAATGTCGATATCTGCGATCCTGAAATACGTCAAGTTCTCCACTGTTAAATGTGGTGTCGAAAACAACACTGACATCAATCGCATGCATGATGCCAAGAAGAACAGAGCTGTCTGATTTTGAGAAAGGTGTGATCATCGGGTACCACCGAAATGGCCGATCTTTAATCGACATATCTAGCGAGCTTAATTACCCCAAAACGACTGTGGCTTATGTGATTAGAAAATGGAAGCTGAATGGTGATTGTCAGAATGTGGCCAGAGTAGGCAGACCGACGAAACTGGGAGATAGAGACCGACGGGTTCTGTCTAGAGAAATTCGGAAGAACCGCAACCAACCAATGTTACACATACGCCAAGAATTTCAACAAGCTTCAGGATGTGTTGTTTCCATGAATACCATCCGTAAGGAAGCTCATCTGCTTAATTTTTATGGCCGTGCTGCCGCCCATAAGCCTTTAATCACCAAGTCCAACCGCGTAGCTCGGTTAAGTTGGTGCAAAACACGCCAGCAATGGACTGTACAGCAATGGAAACAGGTTCTCTGGAGTGATGAATCAAGGTTCACCCTCTACCGTTCTGATGGTAGGGTCTGGGTCTGGCGTCTGCCTGGAGAACGCCTCCTACCAGAATGTATTGTGCCCACAGTTAAATTTGGCGGAGGGGGAATTATGTTCTGGGGTTGTTTTTCCTGGTTCGGACTAGGACCCTTGGTCCCAATTCATGGTAAGCTCAATGCCGATGCCTACTGTAATATTTTGGACAACAGTGTACTTCCTACGTTGTGTCAATACTATGGATTGGACCCCTGTTATTTCCAGGATGACAACGCAAGCTGCCATGTAGCGAGGTCCAGCATGGATTGGTATGCTGATAATGGAGTGCATCGACTCGAGTGGCCTGCCCAGAGCCCAGACCTGAACCCAATAGAGAACCTCTGGGACGAGTTGGATCGTCGAATTAAGGCGGGTGACACACGCCCAAAATCAGTAAAAGAGCTTACCTGCCTTGTGCAAACAGAGTGGAATAAAATACCATTAAATGTAATACAAGGACTAGTTGAGAGCATGCCCAGGAGAGTCGCAGCTGTAATTGCCTCTCGAGGAGGATCTACAAATTATTAAATGTGAACAGGCCAAAACCAGTCTTTTTTTCCCGAGGCAAACGTGGATTTTGAAGGTACTCCTTTCCCCCTCCTTCGCAAAGCATATTTACAAAGAAAATTTCTCCAATTTATTAATAGCCGACTTATTTTAAAACTTAAAATATGTAATATAAAATAACGTATTCTGCTTTATTAAAATACTCCAATTTGATACTTTAAACCGAATCAAAAAAATTCTACTTTCAACAGGATCTTTAAGGCCCTTGTCCCTGCCCGCGAAGACACTGCTGAGCTAATGCTATTCCTGTGGGGAGGCATTTTTCTAATAACTCTTTCGCATTTTAAAATTTTCAATTTTTTTTTTTTTTTTTTTTTTTTTTTTTTTTTTTTGCATTGGATAGCGGAAGTCCCTCTCAAAATCGCTCCTTGACTACTTTTTCGATTTGAGTCATAGATATTTTTTATAAAGTTAGTTTCACTTTCAGAACCCCTTTTGAAAGTGAAAGAAACATTATAAAAATATCTACGCCAAAATTGAAAAAGTAATCACGGAGCGATCTGGAAAAGGACTTCCGCTATCCAATGCAAAACATATTATTTAAAAATGTCCAAATGCAAAAGAGTTAGAAAAATGCATCCCCATAGGAATAGCATTAGCTCGTGAGCATCTTCGCGGGTAGGGGCAGGCACCTTAAGCCATCATCATTAGATTTTTTTATGCTTTAGCATAGCCCAGCTATAATAATTTTAACAATATTATGCTAAACATAGCCATGAAAAAAATCGCCAAACGAAAGATACATTTGGAACACTTTCATCCTAGCGCCCGGAGCACATGCTCTTCTCCCCCCCCCCCTCTCTTAGTTTTGGCCCTGAATGCGAATAAAGCTCTTTTTCTTTTCTATCACAATTGTCAAGTATTTATTAGCAGCAATATTGTATTAGATATTGTATTAATTCAATACTAGTTTTTTTTTTAAGTCAGTTATTAAAAAATGTCAATTTGTGGAGAATCCCTTAAGATTCAGCCGTTTTTAGAGAGCAGAGTAAAAACATCTCACTAAAATAATTATATCTTTTTGAATTTTCACGATATTTGATTGGATTTTTTTATAAGTCACTCCATAGAATTGACTATTAAATGATGTAAAAAAAAATGTTTTTCTAGTTCGCGCATGCGCAGATAAAAATTATTTTATACAACTACTCATATTTCATAAAATATTTAATATATTTATATTCCAATTGCGCTACATTTTTTCTACTGCATTTTGCCAATTTTTCTGAAATTTGCGTTAAATTTGGTCAAAAACCCAGCATGATATAAACAAAAAACATACCAGAATTTTTTGAATTTTTCAAAAAAATCGCTCTATCGCCATAAATATACATGCTATTCTCACAAAAATTAGTGTACATACACTGTTAAAAATAAATCTGTGAATTCCAGGTGAAACTACCGGCAGCAATGTAGCCGAAGTTTTACCGTTCCGTTAGTAGATTTTCCGTTGTGGGAAATACAAGAAGGGAAAACTCCGGTGTAATAATCAGTAACTTTCCGTTACAAAGTTTGATTTATAATAGTAATAATTTAATATAATTTTTAAAAATGATTTACCGATTAATCTTCAAAGAATTCTAAATCACCGAGGGATTTTAAGCTGCTATGTTATTTTACTTAATTGTTATTTTGGATAATTTAGTTCACGCCGTCCTCAGGACCTTCAGATTGCGAAACAAATTCTTACGAACTGAGCCAAAGTTGCTGATGCTAAACGGTACAAAGTATGTCTTTTATGAGTTAGTGGGAAAATCTGTTGTGCTTTTTAAAGATTTCCTTTCAAATATATTCCTTAGAATGTTTGTAAACGGATTATTTTAGACTGATGCATAATACTTATTATTTTTTTAAATCATTTTTAATTTTTTAAATAGTTTAAATTAAAAAAAAATCACTGTTTGAAACCACTGTTTTTTTTAATAAAAATTTTTTTATTAACAATTTTTTTACAATATATATATACATATATAGACTTTTTTTTGGGGGGGGGGAATTGTCGTACACTATTTATTTCTTTATTTTTCGGTTAATAAATTAAACGATTTTTAATAAGAAAAAAAGAGAAAAATAAACAGAAAAATGTAATTTAAAAGGAATTTTTATGTTTCATTATTCCATGGCGCCAATGGGACTCGAACCCACAATCTGCGCTCGCAGGCGATTAGCCGCGTGGTAATTTCACCACTCGGCCCTGGAGCTCCCCACACAACGGCGTGTCTCCGTTTTTTGTTTTTATTTCCATCCATTTCGTTTTTTTTTCAGGAAATATGATGGAACTTTGTGATTTGTAACGGAAAATACCCTTTAGTTGTTAAAAGGGAACTTTTCTGTGAAATTCAGGAAAAAAATGTTCGTGAATTTCAGAATTTTTTTAACAGTGTATTCTACTGTATTCATATATTTGTATTCTAAAGCGATAAGTCGTTTCGTGCATTTTCATGTACAGGGCGATCCCAAATATTTCTATTATTCTTTGTTTTTTTGCCGGCCCCCTAATTACCCGCTTAACAAATGAATGTAAATAAATATAAAGTGAACCATAATCTTTATATTTCTGAAGTTCCAGAAGAATCCGACCAGTATATTTTTAAATATTTGACAAAATGTCAAAAACTGAAAGTGTACAAATACTTTTTGGTAGATAGTGTACTTTCTTCTGAAAGGTAATTTCGTGCGTACATTACTTATCATGCTGTATATGGAGTTCATCTTCATTGCAGCTGGTCACTTTGTCCGTATGCAAGTTTTGGAATGGTTTGAAATGGCTTGCGGATTTGTTACAATTTTTTTTAACCATTTGGGTTGTTGTTCTCGGTCAAAAATAGAGATATCTTAGACATACCTGAATCTTTGTGATGTCTACATTTTTTTAATACTTCTCTGTAGCCCCGATAACTAAAAAATGTTAAAAACTATTCAAAAAAATAATAATCTCAAAAATATTGAGATACAGATTTCACACAAATTGCATTTAAAAGTACATTTTTTTCTATATACGATGATGTGGGCTTTGGAAATATAACGTTATCATTTTAGGGGGAATAAGGGGTCTGACACGTAACATTGGAAGATATCTCTAGGGAGAGGGGGGTGTCTTTTGATACCGATATCATTTTTGATCCAATCAAAATTTTCTTTTTTTATTTGTGAAATGGCCTTTGCTTCTTTTGCTTCTTTTTTCTTTAGTCTTTTTTTTTTTTTTTTTTTTTTTTTTTTGTTAAATTACAAAGTTATTATTAAAAATCACTAAATTATTATAAAGTTACTTAATTCTAAAATATAAAATACCCCAATGGTTGACATTGTTTTTCTTCTTCATGTGTGTATGCATGCATCTATAATCATGGTTCGATGAACTATTATTTGAAGTGTATTTCAAATAAAGCTTGTGTTCACTAATAGGAAAAATAAAATAAGCTTTTTAAGAAAAAAATATCAACCGACTTCAAAAAAGCGCTAAAAAGAATTAAATAATTCTTTAAAGTTCTCTAAGGCCAAAACGTTATCCAATAAGCACACATCGGATATTAGATACCGGCATAAAAAACGGTTAAATTTAATATGTATAATTTAATGTCCACCAAACATAGATTTTAGAGATAATATTATTTTACAAGAGATGAATTGACATATTTATGATTTATTTTATGAATATATACATATAAAAAGTAATGAATTACATTTTTAAGTTGGTGCCAAACAATCACAATCGATAATGATTATCCCCATTTTAATTATGGCACTAGGTATAATTTAGCTACAATTCTTAATATACATCAAATAGAGTTTGGCACCAACTTCAAAAAGTAATTCATTACTTTTTATATGTATATATTCATAAAATAAATCATAAATATGTCAATTCATCTCTTGTAAAATAATATTATCTCTAAAATCTATGTTTGGTGGACATTAAATTATACATATTAAATTTAACCGTTTTTTATGCCGGTATCTAATATCCGATGTGTGCTTATTGGATAACGTTTTGGCCTTAGAGAACTTTAAAGAATTATTTAATTCTTTTTAGCGCTTTTTTGAAGTCGGCTGATATTTTTTTCTTAAAAAGCTTATTTTATTTCCTACTTTTTAGTTATGCATACCGTAATACATAATTATGTGTACTGGCACACGATAGCTCTTTGCAATGCAATATTAATGTACGCACTTTGCTAAGTTCTGATGTATTCAGTTTACTTGTCACTGTTTGATTGTCAACTTTTCTGAAACCACTTACAATATCGGTTAGTATCGTTGTGAATCTTAAGATTTTTTTTGTATGGTAACTTCTTCAGACAAGATCTGCCACTTCGAAAAGCTACCGCATTTATGAAATCTTAGTCTGCATCGAATCCTACGGTCATCGAAAGTGGCTTTCAAAAGGTGACAATCCATCAAGTAAAGTGTCCTTATACATAAGAGCGCGACATAGTGCTTCCATATATGAGCAAAATGACTTCATATATTAATGTATAGTAAAATGCTTTTCTAGTGTAGTCAGTCAAAAGTACTCCCCCTTCACTCAGAAAAAGGAAAAAGAAAGATTTTAGCAAAAATCGCACTATGCTTCAATCGATAAAGAGCAACACTCTAATACCTATACAGGTAGTAATGGCATCAGAAATGAGCAGTGGCAATTCGACGAGGAATCTGAAACTCATAACCGATACCTGGCTGCCTCTATAAGAGAGTGACAGCATTTCATTCCCAAATATTTCTTTTACAGACGCTTTTGTCCCAACTACACTGTTAAAAATTTGAAACTTTTGCTGTACACTGTTAAAAATCTGCTGCATTTTGCTGCAACGCACTCCCCTGCTTGTATAGAAAACGGTTACTTGGCCGTGAAATGGCGTTTTCTCATTGGTTGGAATAGAGATATTATATACAAGTGGTGGAGGGCGTTGCAGCAAAATGCAGCAGATTTTTAACAGTGTACACTGTTAAAAATCTGCTGCATTTTTTTGCTACGCACTCCAGCGCTTGTATAGAAAACGGTTACTTGACTGTATTAAGGAGCATTCTCAAAGGTCGCAGTAGAGACATTATATACAAGCGGCGGAGTGCGTTGCAACAAAATGCAGCAGATTTTTAACAGTGTATCATCACTTCACCACTTATATAGAAAAAGATTAGTTAAATGCATTATGAAGGATTCTCATTGATAAAGGTAAAGATATTCTATAAAAGCGATGGAGTGATGATGCAGCAAAAGTTGCAAATTTTTAACAGTGCATTGCATTGCCAGGCATTTTTTCATTATGGAATTTGATGATGATGATTTCCTGGAAGAATTAGATTGTACTCGTATGAGAAGTTAACAAGGTTGACGAAAATTGCCCGCTCAACAAGATGCTTGGTGACTCGTTTTTGTCCAGAATCGTTTCAACCAATTATATACTGTGCTACATGTGTCATATTCATATCGAGGGAACCTACACTGTAAAAAATTTGATACTTTTGCTATATCATCACTCTATTGCTTTTATAGAAAACGATTACTTCACCCAATTACGAAGTATTCTCATGGGTCAAAAGAGAGATATTCTACAAAAGCAGGGCAGTGACGATGCAGCAAAAGGGTCACATTTTTTACAGTGACACTGTAATCGGAAATGAGCGGTGGCGTATTCGATGAGTAATCTGAAACTCATTACCTACATCTGGCTGCCTCTATAAGAGAGTGACAGCATTTGATTCGGAAATATTTCTTTTTACAAGCGCTTTGGTCCCAATTACACTATAAAAACTTTGAGCCTTTTGCTGCATCATCAGTCCACCGCTTTTATAGAAAACGATTACTTCACTGTGTTACGGAGCATTCTTATTGGTCATAAAGACATATTCAATAAAAGTTGTTGTGTGACGCTGCAGCAAATGGGTCAAATTTTTAACAATGTATCATGGAGCATTCTCATGCGTCAAAGGAGAGATATTCTATAAAAGCGGGGGAGTGACGATACAACAAAAGGATCAAAATTTTTACAGTGTACACTGTAAAAAATTTGGCCCTTTTGCTGCATCGTCAATCCACCGCCTTTATAGAAAACGATTACTTCGGCCTATCGTGCAGAATATTCATGGGTCAAGAGAGAGATATTCTTTAAAAACGGGGGAGTGATTATGCAGCGAAAGGGTCAATTTTTTTACAGTGTACACTGTTAATAAATGTGAACCTTGTTCAGTTAGGATTTCACATTTTGAAAAGATCGTGTGTCTATGTAACTTAAAAACATGAAATATGAACGTTTCTAATTGGTCGATTGCTTCTAAAAGATATTGAATTTTAATGTTTTAATTTTTTAAAAAGTTCTAATCAACAGATTTTTATGAAATTTGAATGGGACCACATGAGTCCCATACGCTTTCAAACAAAAAAAGAATTATCAAAATCGGTTTATATTTACGAAAGTTATGCGTGAACAACAAATACATACAGGTCGAAATCATAACCTCCTCCTTGAAGTCGGTTAAAAAATAAAAAGGAAGATATTATCAAAATCACACCATGATTCAACATGCGTCTATATGAAAGTAGTAATATTTGAAGTTAAGAATGTTCTTTGATAAACGCGGTTTTCCAAAGTACAGAAAATTTAAGAATTTTTATTCCAGAACTTGGCGGTAGTCGCCTGAACGAATTTGTTTTATGGGTGAAAGAAGTTAACTCGCTTAACTTTAATGGTAAGCTTATCAAAATTTTTCGTCATTTATATTTGTCCAAATGTAAATCTAGCACATAGCAATGTACTTTAATCACTTTGTGAATCCGGCATAACAAGCACCCTGATTTACAGACACTCTTGCTTTAGCGTGTAAGGCTCTTTAGAGATGAATTTTCAGCTTTTCGATATCGAATTCTCATGTCTGGATCGATGTGGATCTTTCACTTTGGTGGATACGAGAATTGTTCCAGCTAAGATTTCGTACTTTGAAAAAAAAACTAGCATCTCTGCAACAGTGGTTAGGATCGAGAATGATTGTTCGCTGTTAAGCAAAACAAGATTGACCAATCATAAGCCTTTATTTTTAAGAACTTTTCATTGTTCGAAGGAGAGAGTCTGGATTACATGGAGTGAAAATTTGCTATCGACACTGTAAAAAATTTGACCCTTTTGCTGCATAGTTACTCCATCTCTTTTATAGAATTTCTTTGTTTTGACCAATGAGAATGCTCCATAATAGAGCGAAGTAATCGTTTCCTATAAAAGCGATGGAGTGACGATGCAGCAAAAGGGTTCAATTTTTTACAATGCAAGCAGTGCTAAAAATTTGTATCCTTTAAATGTGCAACGATACTACTGAATTCCAAAGTGTCGATCACAGCGACATCTGCGGCATTTTCGTGATACATTATCTAGACTCGCAATAATTCTTGCATTTTTAGAAAATGTCCTGCAGATGTCGTTTCTGTCTTTAAATTTCATTAGCATTGTTGCACATTTAACGAACAGAACATTTTAGCGCTTATTTTAAGTATTAAAGAGGGCGTGTTCACCACAACTTACCGGTTACTTACCGACCACTTACCGATTGTAGACAAATACGAAATGAAAATCAAAGCAAAGTGTGACGTCAGCTACAATTCAACAGAATAGTTTTCATTGCTGCCACAGTTTGCTTTTGTACTGCCCTACAATCGATCGGTAACATTGGTTACTTTTGTAAGTTGCTCTGAACACGCCCTGAGATAGCCGATTTCCACACTATATCCCCTAGATGCTATATTTCCGGTTTCTTGCATAAGAGAACTTGTCCGGAATCCAGGTAGAATTCGCGCTGTTAGCGAAACCAGATTAACGAATCAGAAGCCTGAATTTTAGCAAATTTTTCAATGTTTTAAATAAATTTTCTTGTTAATAAATCTCGTTTCGCAAACAGCGCAAAATTTATGTGAATCCTGGCCCTCGTCCAGTTAGGATTTTGCACTTTGAACACTGTTAAAAATTTGAAACTTTTACTTTATCGTCTATCCATCGCTTTTATAGAAAATGATTACTTCATTGTATTATGGTGAATTCTCATTGGTCAAAATGGAGATATTCCATAAAAGCGGTGGAGTGATGATGCAGCAAAAACTTCAAACTTTTAACAGTGAAAATATTGTGTGTCTATGTAAGTGTAATATGAAAGCATGCAAAAGGAACACTTCTAATTGGTCGATTGCTTCAAAATGAGTTTGAAATTTAAAGTTTTTATTTTTAAAAAAGTTCTAATTATCGGATTTTTATGAAATTCGAATGGGACCACATGGGCCTCATACGCTTTCAAACAAAAAAAGAATTATCAAAATCGGTTCATATTTGCAAAAGTTATGGGTGAACAACAAATACATACAGGTCGAAATCATAACCTCCTCTTTGAAGTCGGTTAAAAAGGGGGAAGAATGATTTTTATTTGCTTTGTTGATAAGAATTTCTATCTATCCCCCATGTCTCCTCTGTTCGGGGCAAGTCATGCAACAAAATTTTACTACTGTTGAATGCATTATGTAAAAAAATCTTTTAAAAAATACTTTTAAATACCGTATTTACTCGTGTATAGGGCGCACGCGTGTATAAGGTGCACTCCTACTTTACAAGTAAAAATGGCGATTTCTTACAATCTCGTGTATAACGCGCACTAGAGGTCTGCACGGGCCGAAATTTCCAGGCTTGAGCCAGGCCCGAAATTTAAAATTTTGGCCCGAGCACGGCCCGGCCCGAAAGAAAGAAATATTGGCCCGACCTGGCCAGGCCCGAAAGTTAAAATTTCGGCCCGAGCTCGGCTTGGCCTGGAAAAAAGTTAAAAATTCGGCCCGAACCCGGCCCGGCTCGGGTGAATTTCTACAGAACAGTTTGATCTTTACTCTAACGAAAGTGTTCAGACCAAAAAAAAAAAACCTTATCTTTTTTTTTTGTTTGTTTGTTTTGCTTTCATGTTTATAATCTCTATTTATGCAGAAGAGACATAGGCTGCGATATTTACGCTTTTAACGAACCTTTGTTTGTTGTATGTAAATGTTTCAGTTATCATTAGTATTATTAAAAAAAAAAAATCTAAATAATGGTATATGGTAAAAGTAAAATCTTCTAAGACATTGAAAAGAAAAAAAATACGTTTCCTTCTTAGCAGATGTAAATGTTTAATAAATTTTTTTCTCGCGTATTGTTTATTCTTTTCATTACATTGACTACATATCAAGTTTTCTAAACAAATAAACTATCAAAATTCTTACAAAAATAAACTATCGGAATTCAAACATTTTATATGGGTTCTAATTTCATTGTAACACAAGAGTATTTGACATTACATTGATCTACTTTTCACGAGAAGGTTTTAATCTTTTAATATTTTCCCTTGTTGTATCAATGAATTATCTAAGAAAATGGGGTGGGGGTGAACTAAGTAATTAATTTGTTCAGGTATCTTATTGTCTCACAACTTATATATCTAATTGTATATATCTAAAGCAAAATCGAAATATTTTTATGATACACTTCATGAAGCCGCAGCTATGTGGTTATAGAAAGTAATACAAAAAAAAAAAAAAAAAAAAAAAAAAAAAGTAGCAAATTTAATAAAAGATGAAAAAAAAAGTAGAATTGAGCCTTTCGTCGAATTGATAAAATATTAAGCCAAAAAAGTTTACAAATAAGTTTAGAATTGTTCCTCAATTTATTCTGTTTGTTCTTTTTCTTTTCTTGTCAAATAATCACAAAACTAACTTAAACACGTAATTAAGCCTGTAAAATATCTCTACATGTATAGTTTTTTTTTTTTTTTTTAACACATCTGGAAAAAGCAATTGATCGAGTAGTTTACAAATGCCTATTGATACCTTGCACTATTTTTACAATGCTGTTTACGGTTAGAGCAACTAAACTTCTTTTATAGATTCCGTTTTTTCTCCTAAGATAATGACAAAAGGTGGGACCATTGACCTTAGGTCATTGGGTGGGACAATCCATTTGTGACTTTTTTCAAGCCCTTTTCAAAGACAGCTGTACGAAACTCTTTATTCACGTCACTGTCAAACCAGTCTTTTACTTTGCAGTAGAATTCGTGTTACACTTTATGCCAATTTCACGGCTATTTTGGTATTTGAAACATAAGTTACTTACTGGATAGTTATAAACAAATTTGGACTTTTGTAGAAATTTTAAAAAGAAGACAATATTTTTGTTTCTTGAAATTGTTTCTTCTTTATAACAGGTACTGAAATGCCTTTGAGTGACACAAAACATGTACAGTGTATCTGTGTAACAGAATGGCCGGGTCACGTAATCTTTTCACTGTATTTAAAATTTATTTTAAACCTACACTTTAAAAAATCTCCCTCTCATAAAGTCATAAAATAATTTACCTGTGTGAAATACTAAAAATTAAAAGATTAACCTTGATAAGATTTACGACAGAGTAGCGTTTTTGATAAATATTATGCCAAAAAATATAACATATTGCGTTCACCGAAGTGCGCGGTGAAAAAGATCAATAACAAAAGAAAAAAAAGCACCGTAAAAATAATAATAGTAATTATAACAATTACTAGTACTTAGTAATTATAACGAAACTATTTTAAAAAATAATATTTTACTTCATTGATCATAACATGTAAAAACATGTGGAAATAGGATAAGAATAAAATATGTGTACAAAAGAAGGCAAAGACTGAATAGGCAACTTTCGCTGCTATAACTTTTAAAAACTGGAAATAATATTTTTTTACAGAAAATAAAATAAAAATTTACAATTATTCAAAAACTATAAGAACATGGAAGATTTTTTTTTTCCTGATTTTAGTCTACGAAAAAATGTGGTTTGTCATAATATTTAGGATAACAATTTATTCAACGAATCTAGGAAAAAAAGTGACCGGAAAAAAAGTTATCAGAAAAAAAGTGACATAAACTACAAAAGCGGAATAAAAGTGACACGGAAAAAAAGTGACGCGGAAAAAAAGGGACAAGGAAAAAAAATTACCGGAAAAAAAGTGACAAAGAATTGATTTTGGGGATTTATTATTGATTTTGGGGATTCATTGCTTAAGTATGAAAGGGGGATCGGGAGGGGGGCTCATAGTTTAGGTAAATAGGTTTTTCATGCTGAATTAACTGTTTTGCTTCAATTTTTGGATATACGTTAATCCTGAGAAGACGCTTGTCTGATTAGTTTTGGGAAGGTACGATTACTCCCCCCCCCCCCATCCGTCCTCAATTAGATGAATGGGTTTTTATGCAGAATTGTCCAACGTGTGTCAAATTTGCATATAGGTTCTCTTCGATAAGGCTTATATATAGTATATAATGCCTGAAGAGATTTAGGAGTTCTAATGGTTAAGTATAGAGAGGGAACGGGGGATAACCTTTCTAAAATTAAATTAATAACTTTTTACGCATAATTATCCGATTTTCTTAGAATTTTGGACATAGGTTTATTATGATAAGACGTATCTCTGGTTAGTTATGGGGTTCTTCTGCTTATTATAAAGGGGGGGGGGCGAGCAATTATATCCCCCTTAAACTAGAAAAATAGGTTTTTATGCAGAATTATCCCATGTATTTCAAATTTTAAATATAGGTTTTTTCTCATAAGGTGGATCTCAGAATAGTTTTAAGGATTTAATATCTAAGTATAGAAGGGGAATTGAATATAACCCACCTTAAATTAAATTACTTTTTACGCAGAATTATCAGATTTGCTTCAAATTTTGGATTATAGAACCATTATGATAAGGCGTATCCCTGATTACATATGGGGTTATTTGCCAATTGAAAATTGGGGCAGGTGATTATTCCCCCCCCTTAAATTATATAAATTGTTTTTTATGCTCACTTATCCGATATAGTTCATATTTTGGATACATGTTCTTTCTCATAAAGTGAATCCCGGAATAATTTTAAAGGTTTAATGGCTAAGTAAACACTGGGGGAACGGATGATACCCCCTACCCTTAAATTAATAAATGGCTTTTTACGCAAAATTATCTGATTTGATTCAAATTTTGATTGGGTGTTCATTATGATAAGGCGAAGTCCTGAATAATTGTGGGTTATCCCCCGTTCATCGCTCTATACTTAGCCATTAAACCCTTAAAACTATTCAAGGATTCACTTTATCAGGAAGAACCTATATCCAAAATTTGAAATACGTTGAATACTTGTGAAAGAAAAAAACAATTTATTTTATTTAAAACGTGGAGGATTAATCGCCCGCTTCCCCTATTTAATTATCAAAAGAACCCCATAATTAATCAGAGATTCGCCTTATTATAATGAATATACATCCAAAATTTGAAGCAAATCGGATGATTCTGCGTAAAAGGCCATATATTTAATTTAAGGGGGTTTATCCCCCGTTCCCCCTCCATACATAGCCATTAAACCCATAAAACTATTCAGGAATTCACTTTATGAGAAAGATCCTATATCCAAAATTTGAAATACATCGAATAAGTGTGCATAATTTTTTTTAAATCTAATTTAAGGTGGGTATAGTAATCACCCGCCCTCCTTTTTAATTACCAATAGAACCCCATAACTAATCAGAAATACGTCTTATCATAATGAACCCATGTCCAAAATTCGAAGCAAATCGGATAATTCTGCATAAAAAGCCATTTATTTAATTTAAGAGGGGTTTCCTCCATCTCCCCTTTATACTTAGCCATTAAATCCTTAAAACTATTCCGGAATTCACCTTACCAGAAAGAACCTATATTTAAAATTGAAATACATGGGATAATTCTGTATAAAAACATATTTATCTAGTTTGAGGGGGAGAATTGCTCTTCCCCCCCTTTATAATAACCAGAAGAACCCATAACTAATCTAAGATACGTCTTATCATAATGAACTTATGTCCAAAATTTTAAGCAAATCGGATAATTATGCGTAAAAAGCCATTAATTTAATTTAAGAAAGGTTATCCCCCGTTCCCCCTCTATACTTAACCCTTAAACTCCTAGAATCTCTTCAGGCATTATAAGCCTTATTATATATAAGCCTTATCGAAAAGATCCTATTTGCAAATTTGACACACGTTGGATAATTCTGCGTAAAAACCCATTCATCTAATTGAGGACGGGTGTGGGAGGTAATCGTCCCTTCCCAAAACTAATCAGGCAAGCGTCTTTTCAGGATGAACGTATATCCAAAAATTGAACCAAAACAGTTAATTCAGCATGAAAAACCCATTTACCTAAACTATGAGCCCCCCCCCCGATCCCCCATTCATACTTAACCAATGAATCCCCAAAATTAATAATAAATCCCCAAAATCAATTCCTTGTCACTTTTTTTCCGGTAACTTTTTTTCCTTGTCACTTTTTTTCCGCGTCACTTTTTTTCCGTGTCACTTTTTTTCCGCTTTTGTAGTTTATGTCACTTTTTTTCCGATAACTTTTTTCCGGTCACTTTTTTTCCGTTTACCTTATTCAACGGTATCGATAAAAAAAAAAAAAAAAAAAAAAAAAAAAAAAAAAAAAAAGTGTTTATCTACCATTTTGAATCTTTTTGACACATTTTAGCTCATATACATTATTTTCTTACATTTATATATGTATATGCATTTCTTTATGTACATTTCGACACATGAATTAGACTTTCAGTTATAAACGATCGTTTGCCGATAACGAAATTTAGCGGGCTTTCCCAAACTGAAATTGGCAAAAGCTCAACATTGGCAACATTTAATAAATAAATAAATAAATAAATAAATAAATAAATAAGGTATTTTACAGTTTTTTAATAGAAAATTTTATCGTTTTAAAGTGTTTGCAATCAAAATTATTTCAGTAATGTGAAATGTGCTTTTCTTCTTCTTTCTTTTAATTATTATTATTTTCTAAAATTTTTGAAAAGATGATGCGATTTCTATATATTGGCAAATAAGGCATCGGTTCTCAGCCGGCATAGTTTGGATATCCTAAATTTAGAAATAATTGCTGTTTTAATAGTAGTTTACTTGAAAAAAAGAAAAAAAATTAAAAACAAAATCTATGATTGCACCATCAAAATGTAAATTTTACTGTAGCAATCATAGACTTTGTCAGCATGCGCGTAGAAAAAATATATCTATATTTATTTTAAAATATTTCTTCTTGTCATTAAAATCTGTATTTTTTTTTTTTTTTTTTTTTTTTTTTTTTAACTAGCAAACATTTGTTTAAGTAACGTATATAGGAAAATGTAGTATAGATTAAATTTTCTGTCCCTTTCCTTGCAAGTCATATATACATCGGGGGTATCAGAAAGTTTCACTTTATAGGCGAATATTTTTATGTTTTATTCAGACCATTCTTTTTAAAAATACATTTTGTAGTACATTTCTCTTGCAAATTTTCTCAAAGCGTGTGTAAAAGATTCTAGTTTTGAAAAAGCGGCGTATATCAATTTTATACTTGAAATATTTTAACGTTATTAAAATATGTCGCAAACAATTCCACAATTTATTATTGTGTAATGGGTTTCTTTTGAGTGGCCCTGTAAATGAATAATAACTATTATTTTGACTGTATATTTTACAGGATGCGTATTTTAGTGCACTTTGCGAATTCATATAAATTTGAGTAAGTTTGACAGGGTGTAACCCCTTTAAAATTCATTTTAAACAATTTTTCCCATTGTCCATAATGTATCGGGAAACTTTTGACCATCCCTGTAAATAAACTAATCATAGTAGGAACTTCATTTTCAATAGGGTTCGTGCTAGGGTAAACATCAATAACGTATACAAAAAAATCATAGCAATCCGACAATATTTGCGGGAATTAGAGCGCGGACAGAGGAACCGAATGTATAAACACTTTACAACTTTGTTGGAAAGTATTAAAAATAAGTACTTTTTTCCCATTTCATTTTCAATTATTTCGGAAGGGCCTGTAACTCTAATAGCTTCCTTTTACTTTTTGAGGTATAATGTGGTGGCATTATGTAGAAATCTGGAACTAAAGCGAAGGGAGTGGCTAGTTTGTCTATGATGTCATATTATTTTTAGCAATTTTGGGAGGGAAACCTCTTTCAGCTAGCTCTTTGGATATAATGTGGTGTCATTGCGCACTAATATGGAATTAAAGAGACGAGACCGGCTATATTCTCTTGAATGATAGGGGAAAAAAGACATTTATCGCAAACTAAAAGAAAAAAACAAGCACTTTCTCATTTTATTTTTGATCATTTTTATAAGGGGATAGTACCCCATAAGTCCCCTTCAACATTTTAGGGTAAATTATGGTGTTATCGTGTACTAATATGGAACTATAGCGAAAGAGACGGCTAGTCTGTTAAATGATAGGGGGGAAATGCATATTTATTTCAAACATAAAGAAAAAATCAGAACTATTTTTTCGTTTCATTATCAACTATTTCGAGCTGTAATTTCATCAGCCTCTTTCCCATCTTTAAGCATGTATTGAATTCATTGTGTACTTATATGAGGCTAACGAGAATGCCGATTTCGCTATATGACAAGAAAAAAAAAAATACAGATTTATCTAAAAAAGTAAAGAAAAAATGCTTTTTTTTTTTCATTTAATTTTCAAAAGGAGGGAGGGTTGTTATCACATCAGTCCCCTTTCTCTTCTTTGGTGTAAATGTGGAGTAGGACTAGTTTGGTTTATTTAAAGACGGCTGATTATCAACACGCAGGATATAGGCCCAAAGAGGGGGAGTGCCCCCCGTGGGGGGTTTTCTAAGGAACCTAACCCGTATTTGCACAAGGAAATCCAAGGTTTGATGAAAACCATGGAAAATTCCGAACATTTAGAAGGACGGCCGCGATTGGGTTCGAACACAAGACCTGCCGTCTACTATTTTCGAGAGCAGATTCGCTCAGCTGCTGGTGGGGCCAATATGGACTAATATGGAACTAATGGGAATGTCATCTTTGCTGTATGCTGGAAAAAAAAATAAATCCCCCCCCACCCCAAAGGAAGAGAAAGAATCAGCATTTTTTTCATATCACTTTGGAAAATTTCGGGGGGGGGGGGCTGCAGCACCAGCAGCTCCCCCTCCCCTTTGGGCACGCCCATGTAAAGCATTATAATATATTAAATATTCACTGTTTTCTTTATTAGACGAACTTTATAAAATTTATGCATTTAATAGATAAAAAGAAATCTGTATGCGTTAATGTAGTTTATATATGCTTTTATGTAAAGTACGATATGGTTTTCTTTATGAAGTTCCAGATACGCGTAAGTTTAATTTTCCATTGAATGAGTTTCTTTGTTTAATTTAAAATTGTCATAGTATTTAATGAAAATTATGCATTATCTAGATAAAGGTATTTTTTCAACAAATCTGAAATTATGTATTATGATTTATTGGTTTTTTATAACTATTTTTAAATTATACATGCTTAAGTCAATGCAATTTTTGTTGTCATCAGTATTGTGAAGAAAAAAAATATGAAAAATAATATATTTTTGTAAAAAATAAAATTTGTAATGCAAGATGAACTCAAGTTACGCAAATGGGTCAAATTCGATAAAAGCAACCATTACCTTCTAATAAAATGTTTCCATTTCACAGGCTTTTTTTTTCGGGTTGGGAGAGGGAAGGGACCTAACAAAATAAAAATAATAAAGTTTCTAAGGAAATTATTTAAGGAGTTTATTGAAATGCAATTTTTTGAAGCAATGCCTCTAAAATTTACTTGGATTGAACCTTGATAATCCAATTAATATTATTTTTTCAAAAAGGCAAACATTGTCAATTACGATTTATAACATTTTAGGAAATAGTAATGCTTTTTACCTCTAGAATAATAATGTTTATTGCGGATGTTTATGCATAAATATAACATAGTTTTATTAATGCTAGTAACATTAGTTTTTAACTCTAGGATACCACACTATTCGTACATAAAAATAAATTCGAATTTGTATTCCATGCACACAAGATTTTAAATAAATGCCGTTGACTCTTACTTCTTAAATGACATTATTATTATTATTATTATTATTATTATTATTATTATTATTATTATTATTATTATTATTATTTACATGAATTACCTCCGACAGCATATATATATATTAAACAAATTATTAATTAATTTAAAAATTAACAATTCAAAATTTTCAACACCATTAAACATTCATCGCCATAAAAATTATTTGAGATGTCGGGTACTATGCTGATTACGGTTTGACAATTAATAAAGCACCCCACCTTACATAATAATTTCATGATGTTTTATGTAGAATTCAGTGTGGAACTATTTGTCATTTGCATACTAGCATTCGTAAAATTTAATGGATTACATTGTGTTTATAAATGTGCGTATTGCATTATGCTTTGTGCAGTGGCGCAGCCAGAATTTGGTTCTACGGAAGGGGGGGGGGTGAATTTCTGATAAAGGTGTTTACCGGCTATTTGAATCGCTGGTTAATAGAATCAGTACTAATTTAGAATATTTGCTGCATAATACGTAAACTCAAAGAGCATCTGTGTGGCAGAAAATCATCATTCCTTTAGCATAATACGTCTCAGAAAAGAGATTTAGTTCAAATAACCAATTTTTACTTAACTAATCTATGTAATATGCACCTTCACAATTTTAAGTAGAATTTCTGCCATTCAATTGAATGATTTTATTAAATGAAATCTGATTCAATAAAGCGACGGATTCCAAAGTACACTAAAAAGTTTAAATATTAAGTTTGGTTTTGATTCATATAAGCGGTAATTATAGCAATCTCTCTTAACTCTGGGAGGGGTTTTAACCAAAGATCTTTGTGAAATAAGCAAAGTCTATATCATTATTTTATCCATTGCGTAATTTCGGGCACTTTATTAGATTTACGGAAACAACTCCTCATTTTTTTTTTTCTTTTTACAAAATATATTATGATTTTCCTTTTTTTTTTACTTCAGGGTAATTTGAATGTGGTATAACAACGTTTTCATTACAACTATATTCTAAATTAGAATCACGGAAAAAAGCGTACCCGGAAAAAAGCGCAACCGTAAAAAAGCGCATCTTCACTAGAAAAGATATTTAAATATGTACTTTTCTGACACATTTCAGAAGTAATGCAAATATATGTGAAATAAAAATTTCTTTGACACCCTTAAGAATAAGAGGGGGAGGGGGGAGATTCAGTAGTTACCAACTCAGTGAAACGCAAACATAAATAATTCTCTGTGTTTGCTAATTAGTTTTATAATTTTACCAAGTTATCACAATTAGAAAATGCAATAGAGTTTTTATTTGTAAAAAGCTTAATAATATTTATAATTACATTGGTAACTTTTGTTAAACCTATGAGAAATAGAAAGTGCATTATAGTTTTTTTTTTATTAAAGTTCAGCTTGTAAATTTGCCAACTGTAACAGCAAGTGCAAAATTTGGAGGGGGGAGAGGCTCCCCCCCCCTTTAGCAAGGCCCCTGAATATAAATAGTTATAAATAGTTTAAAAAACATGTTTTGAAAGAATTTCTTGATTAAACAGAAATACTTTTTCAATTTGTTTACGCTTGTTTTACATACTTTTTAGGATAAATTTATAAATTAAGGTCATATATTCTTGAAACGCAATATTACCAAAAAAAAAAAAGATATTTTTTCTTATATACATTGTAAGGAGGTCCCTTCGAAATTCTTTGTGTCTTGTTTTACAAACCTGTCCCAACTTTATCCTCAGAAATGATGAACAATGATTACAATGGTCCGGTCTGTCAGTACAATACCGGCACTTCCGTTAAAATACTCCCAATAACGAGGGGAGAAAGCGTGTTGATGATTATTCCGTGTCCTTGACAATTCTAAGCTAAGCTGCTAGTGCTAACCAAGTCACCAGTTTAAGGAAATATGTTAGAATCTGAATAAAATGTAGTTCAATGATTATGGGACAAAATAAACCATTTACTTATTTAGAAATATTTTATTCGAGTTTTTCCTCAACCAAGTGCTTAGTTTTTCCCTAATAACTCATTAAAGTAAATTTGTAAAAATAATTAATAATAATAATAATAATAATAATAATTGAATTTATATCAATAACAAAAATAATATATATCAATAATTAATAAATACATATATTTATAATAAAAACTCAATATTTAATATTGCTCTTTCAAGCATCTATAATTTTACTTTTCTTTAAAAGTTATTAAATATTTTGTAAAGTATGAACCGAAAATAAATAAATAAATTTAATTAATTTCAATGCAAACTGATTTTTAAAAAATGCACCGTCTTTTAAAATTAAAGTTATTATATGTGTTTGATTTTCTTCATTTAAAAAGCCTTCTATTTTAGTATACATTTTATAGTCTTATAAACATTAAATTTGATAATAATTTAAAAAGAATCTTCTTTTAAAAATTATTGAGCTCGCATTCATTGAAAAATTTCAATTTCTTTAGTGTCTTTTAAATGAAATCCGATGTACAGTATGACCTCAAAAATCCACATTCGAAATTCAAGCATTTCCAAAAATTTGGCAAAGATTCATTTATTTCCTCCGTTCTTTTACACTTACAGGATTTAAAAAAAAAAAAAAAAAAAAAAAAAAAAAAATCTTTACGAATTAAAAATTTCAAGTTCGCAAGTGTTGTAATAGACAGAAAAGCCGATAATATTAGTTTCAGATCAGAAGAACCGGCAGAAAATAGTGAAAAGAGGAAAGTTGCCACTTAATAAACGCATAAATTTAACTGGGAAATTAATATTTGCTTCGGAAACACTACATTAATTTTTAGCTGAGGTCCCTCTCTACATTGCTCCTTTTTTACTTTTCCGTATTCGGTTGCTGTTATTTTTTATAAAGCTACTTACGCTTTCAAAACCGGTTCCGAAAATGAAAGTGCCTCTCTAAAAAATATCTGTAATCGAAATTGAAAAAATAAAAAAAGGAGCGATGTAGAAATGGATCTCAGTTATCCAATGCAAAATAATAATAATAAATAATAATCAAATACAAGTGTCAAAATACAAGCGAGATATTAGAAAATAATATCCCCATAGGATTAGCATTAGCTATCACACTTTTAGAAACAGGAGCCTTAAATAGGAACATGGTGAATGCTGATATTTGCAACTATCTAATTTTAAAATGAATAAATAAAAATAACTTCCTATTTAAAAGATTTTTTTTCTTTTTTTGAAAATTTACTGGTTAATAAAAACTACAGAACGAATAAGTATTATATAAACTAATATATATAAACTAATCCTAAACAATGGAAATAATGTTTCTATTTTCTCAAGATATTATTTCAAAACATATCTTTTAACTATTTATACCATTTATTATTATTTCATTTTATTATCGTATGCTTCATTAAATGGTGTCGGGTGCATTGCTGTTAAAGTTTAACTGAGTAATTAAACCAAAATATTCTATAAAGTGTTAGAAAAATGCATGAATTGCCTTAAAAATTTTCTTATTTATAACCTCAATACTGGACTAGAATATTGAAACTGCAAACAAAGATCATGTGGTACCACTTCAAATTCTGGAATCTCATCTATTAGTTTTAACGGACAAATCCAGTACTTAGCAATAACTTGTTACATTTGTTAAATTGAATATTTACGCACGAATAATTGGTATATATATTGAAAGTCCATTATAATACTATAGAATATGACTACAAAAATGCAAGTGCGGTTGTTGAAATTTTTTTCAAACCAGCACCCTTTCTCTCTCTCTCTCTCTCTCTCTCTTTTTTTTTTTTTTTTTTCAGAAATTATAATGGGAATTTTTAATATACAATTCAATTAAAAATTTTATATTTGTATCGATGTTCAAATTTTATTTTTCCTAAAACTAGTATAAAAATACGAATCTAGGAAAAAAAGTGACCGGAAAAAAAGTTATCGGAAAAAAAGTGACCTGAACTACAAAAGCGGAAAAAAAGTGACGCTGAAAAAAAGTGACAAGGGTTGATTTTTGGGAATTATTATTGATTTTGGGGATTCATTGGTTAAGTATGAAAGGGGGATCGGGGGAGGGGCTCATAATTTAGGTAAATGGGTTTTTCATGCTGAATTAACTGTTTTGGTTCAATTTTTGGATATACGTCCATACTGAAAAGACGCTTGCCTGATTAGTTTTGGGAAGGGACGATTACCCCCCCCCCCCCCCCATCCATCCTCAATTAGATGAATGGGTTTTTATGCAGAATTATCAAACGTGCGTCAAATTTGAATATACAGGGTCTGACTAAGGCAGGGGCATGCGGGGCAATAGCCCCGGGCCCCCCCGTTTGAAGGGGGCCCCCCAAGGAGAGAAAAGTTTCTTGTTAAAAGAGGGCCAAATGATATAAAATAGCAAAATATTACCAAAATTCTTTTTTTTCAATTTTAAGGGGTATTCTTTTCTCCTACTCCCTTTGCTTCCGTGCCCCACGTTTCCTTAAAGTAATAGTTACATCATAAAAAAATTAATAGTTAAAATTATTTATCTTCTGTTATTATGTATAAAGGTGTGAAATATAAATACTGAAATCAGTACTT
The DNA here is from genome assembly GCA_964019185.1 of Maratus speculifer. NCBI lineage: Eukaryota > Metazoa > Arthropoda > Arachnida > Araneae > Salticidae > Maratus > Maratus speculifer. Next base: position 6,591,015 of record CAXHSM010001350.1, on the reverse strand, counting down.
GGTACGGAATTTATGCATACATACAATAGATTTGAATTTTAATTTTAGTCACTTGAGTATAATTCACAAACATTTTTAAGATAGAAGGGGGCCACTCTAATAATGTTTGCCCCAGGGCCCCCCACTGTCTAAGTCGGGCCCTGTGAATATAGATTCTTTTCGATAAGGCTTATATATAGTACATATATATATAGTATATAATGCATGAAGAGATTTAGGAATTTTAATGGTTATATATAGAGGGAGAACGGGGGATAACCTTTCTTAAATTAAATTAATAACTTTTTACGCATAATTATCCGATTTGCTTAGAATTTTGGACATAGGTTCATTATGATAAGACGTATCTCTGATTAGTTATGGGGTTCTTCTGCTTATTATAAAGGGGGGGGCGAGCAATTATCTCCCCCTTAAACTAGATAAATAGGTTTTTATGCAGAATTATCCCATGTATTTCAAATTTTAAATGTAGATTCTTACTGATAAGGTGGATCCCTGAATAGGTTTAAGGATTTGATATCTAAGTATTGAAGGGGAATAGAATATAACCTACCTTAAATTAAATTACTTTTTACGCAGAATTATAGGATTTGCTACAAATTTTTGATTATAGATTCATTATGATAAGGCGTATCCCTGATTACATATGGGGTTATTTTTCTAATTAAAAATTAAGGCGGGTGATTATCCCCCCCCCCCCTTAAATTATATAAATTGTTTTTTATGTTCACTTATCCGATATATTTCAAATTTTGGATATATGTTTTTTCTCATAAAGTGAATCCCAGAATAATTTTAAGGGTTTAATGGATAAGTATACAGTTGGGGAACGGAGGATAACCCCCCTTAAATTAATAAATGGCTTTTTACGCAGAATTATCTTATTTGATTCAAATTTTGAATGTGTGTTCATTATGATAAGGCGAACTTCTGATTAATTGTGGGTTATCCCCCATTCATCCCTCTATACTTAGCCATTAAACCCTTAAAACTATTCAGGGATTCACTTTATCAGGTAAAACCTATATCCAAAATTTGAAATACGTTGGATAATTGTAAAAAAAAAAAAAAAAAAAAAAAAAAACTTATTTAAAGAGTGGGGGATTAATCGCCCGCTTCCCCTATTTAATTAGCAAAAGAAACCCATAATTAATCAGAGATACGCCTTCTTATAATGAATATTCATCGAAAATTTGAAGCAAATCGGATGATTCTGCGCAAAAAGCCATTTATTTAATTTAAGGGTGTATTTCGATTCAAACTGCTTATTTTCCGATTTATTTTTGACTTCATTTTTACTCTCATATGCATCAAACTGGCAAATTGTCTTATTTAGAAAGTACACAAGGTGCCGTAATTGTCAATTCTTTGATAAATGCAGAAAATATTGCAAAAAAAGCAATCAAAAACGGCATTTTGAACAGATTTTCCCCTGGCGGGAGATCTGTGAACGAAAAAAAGGGTCATACTGAGAAGATAATTGTTTATAAATCAAATTCTAATAAATTGAGCTTAAAAATACAGCACACGGCACCTTGTACATCTCTTCAAAAATATCCTCAGCAAATTTCATGTTTCTACTTTTAAAAATGTGTCTGAAATTGTATCGGAAAATTTCGAGCTGTTGAAGGTGGAAAAGCGTTTTTTCGAATACACCCTTAAGGGGGTTTATTCCCCGTTCTCCCTCTATACATAGCCATTAAACCCTTAAAACTATTCAGGAATTTACTTTATGAGAAAGATCCTACATCCAAAATAATGAAATAAATCGGATAAGTGTGTATAATTTTTTTTAATCTAATTTAAGGCCGGGGGTAGTAATCACCCGCCCCCCTTTTTAATTAGCAAAAGAACCCCATAACTAATCAGAAATACGTCTTATCATAACTAACCCATGTCCAAAATTCGAAGCAAATCGGATAATTCTGCATAAAAAGCCATTTATTTAATTTAAGAGGGATTTCCTCCATCTTCCCTTTATACTTAGCCATTAAAGCCTTAAAACTATTTCGGAATTCACCTTATCAAAAAGAATCTATGTTTAAAAATTGAAATGCATCAGATGATTCTGCATAACAATCTATTTATCTAGTTTGAGGGAGAGGTAATTGCTCGTCCCCCTTTATAATAAGCAAAAGAACCCCATAACTAATCAGAGATAGGTGTTATCATAATGAACTCATGTCCAAAATTCGAAGCAAATCGGATAATTATCCGTAAAAAGCCATTAATTTAATTTAAGAAAGGTTATCCCCCGTTCCCCTTCTATACTTAACCATTAAACTCCTAAAAATCTTCAGGCATTTTATACTATATATAAGCCTTATCGAAGAGAACCTATATGCAAATTTGACACAAGTTGGATAATTCTGCATAAAAACCCATTCATCTCATTGAGGACGGATGGAGGGGGGGGTAATCGTCCCTTCCCAAAACTAATCAGGCAAGCGTCTTTTTAGTATGAACGTATATCCAAAAATTGAACCAAAACAGTTAATTCAGCATGAAAAACCCATTTACCTAAATTATGAGCCCCCCCCCCCTCGATCCCCCTTTCATACATAAACAATGAATCCCCAAAAATCAATAATAAATCCCCAAAACCAATCCTTGTCACTTTTTTTCCTTGTCATTTTTTTTCCGTGTCACTTTTTTTCCGTGTCACTTTTTTTCCGCTTTTGTAGTTTAGGTCACTTTTTTTCCGATAACTTTTTTTCCGGTCACTTTTTTTCCGTTTACCTAAAAATACATCAGAAATGCATTTCAATTTTCTTGAAAAAATGTCTATCTTGTATTGATTTTTTCATTTCATATTTTTCCATTTATAATGATAATTTCATTCTTAAATCAAAATTTTTTGCTATACGGATGAATTAAAAAAAAAAATACATATGCGTTTTCAGTGAAAATGCTTCTTTTATATATTGGTTAGTTTGATACAAATTTTACTGCAGGTAAATTCCTAATTTTATTCCAAATGATACTTTACAATATGTACAATATGTATGGAAATAGCATTTAAAAATAATCTTCTGTAGAACATCTATTTAAGGGGGGGAAAATCCCCTTTTGAGATCACCAATTTCAGTTACATGTAAAATGGGATTTCATACAAATATGTATTTTTAATATTCATTGTATGCATGAGAAAAGAAACGAAAATTCATGTATTACACATAGTTTATGATAAATACTTAAAATTATTAATATTGTAAACTGAGTTAACACTTAAAGTTAATAATTAATAAACCATTTCTTATTTCATAAAATACCATAATATATTTTCCTTTCAATAATTAATAATAAATAATAATACATAATAATCTATCAATAAAATCAAAAATATATTTTTCCTATTTTAATGACTTTTTACTTTTTAGTAATTCTTATTTGTATTTCAACTTTTACAGGTTTCCAAATTTATTAAAGTTCTTCAATAATAAATGTTCATGTATTAATTACAGAAAAATAATTTCTTTAAAAAAATATTTCTTTTTATTTACTTAAAATACTTAAATACTCTAATATAAATTTGCATTCTAAAATGCTCTATAACATAATGCTAGATCAACTTTTATAACTTAATAAAACTACTTAAATTTAATATATTATTACTTGTATAAGTATATTTCTGTGTGTGTATTAAAGTTATATTATTATGTTATGTTATTACAAATATTCAATATGTTTTACTACATTATAGATCAAAGTCGAGCAATTATGGCGATAGACAATTTAAACATCCCCTTTGATCTGTTATATAATTTTATAAAGTGAATAATCTCTATTTAAAAACTACTGAAGTGAACAATTACCTATATTGAAAGTACAGTGCTGGAAAGAAGTTTAGAACCACCAACAAAAATTGTAAAGGTCATACTTTAATGAAAAAATGAAAAATTACTTTAATATTATTAAAAAATTATAGACATTATTTATTTTAAGTTTTGCTTATAAAACTATTATGAGCGTTATTTGTTTGTTTGTTGTTGTTTTTTAAAGAGGGAAGTACGTTGTATTTTCCCCATTTATGTGTATTGTATTTACCGTTGTAAAGAAAAAAAAAAAATTTAGTTGTTGACTTGACAAACGAAACCTATTTTCTAAGCATTTTTTTGGTCAGTCGCCTGTTCAGTATCTCTGCAATGGGCATGGTTAACTCCCCAGCCAACTGTCCCTCTCCGGCTCTAAGAATTTCCCCGAAACACAACAAAAGAACCTGATTGCACCATCTCACCGCAAAATACGTGGATAAAAGCCTTTGTATGTTTGTCTTCCGATAAGATAGTGAACTTTTTTCATTTTTCTTGAGGTTGTTCTCTGTTCTCAATTGCTTTGCTCAACAAGCGCAAAACGTTTTGTCACATTTACTAATTCATTTTTTAACACAACTATACAAAATTGGAAAGCTAGACTAGAGATGTAAATTTTCCGGAAAAATATAAGTGGCGGAAAAAAAACTGTTTTTTTTACCGGGTTTTTGCGGAAAAAAACGGAAAAGTTGGAAAAATTTATTTTTTATGACTGTTTCTCCCAAATAAATTATATTTTCCTAGAGAATATTAAATAATAAACATTTTTTCCCATTTATTTGTATTAAATGAAAATTATTTTCACTTTATATTACAAAATAAAAAGAAAGTAGCAAAGCCTGCTTTTAAAAATTTAATGTTTTTTTTCCCACAGCCACAACCTAAGAATTTTTATTAAACGCTATTGTTTGTTATATCACATCTCTGTTGAAATGATTTTTCAGTTACGTGTTTAGCTACCAATTGGCCTAATGTAAAAACCTGAGCCAATATGTCTGCAGTTTGGAAGAAATAAATTAAGCATTCCATTTACATAAGTATAGTTTTTAAGTAAATGATACTAGTTTAAAGAAATTGTTGCAGTTTTGTCATTATTATCAATATCAGTATTCAAAAGTTCCATTGTTTGTTTAAAAAATGTCTATTTTTACATTGTTACATTTTTTTCTTACTATTATAATTTTATTTCCTTTAAAAAATAAAATATGTTTAGTTTTGGTATAGCTTTCCAATCTCAACTCAAAGTTTTGATTTAGTTTTATAATCTAAATTCAAACAAAACTAAGTTTTAGTTTGGCTTACTCAGGTCTGCAACTAAAAAATAGCATAGGATTTATTGACTGTTATATTTTTACTCACTAAAACCAGAAAAATATATTTTTTAAAGTTTAATTAAACGTATTTTTTTTTTTTAATCCTGAAATCTGGTATTCTATTCTTGAGTAAAAAACCATATTCAATAATGTTTCCATATGGTAATTTCATATTTCTAAGAATGGAACTCAAAAGTTATAACAGAACACTACAAATAGAAAATGCTCACAAAAGCAGTTACATACAGAGATAAACTTCTACTGTGGTTTAGAAAACTACAAAAATTCAAAGTTTAATCAAGAGGGAAAGTATATTTTGGAACATAGTTACTTGCAATAAAATATGTTTTTTTTTTTTTTTTTTTTTTTCTTCGCATTTGTACTTTTCTAATGCAAACTGCCCATGTTTTTTGCAACATTACTGTACATTATGGAGGTAAAATGGAGGTCAATTTTAGATTCAATACCTTGAAAAAACATTCAATTAATCAGCTATAATGAAATCTTGAAAAATGCAGCATAGTTGGGCCACCTATAGGGCAATTTACACCCAAAAACTGAACGACATTAATATACATCAGGAACTGACAGAAGTTGTAGTTTGATAAAAAAATCATCCTTTACTCCTTGAGATAGAGCTATTGAGATAATCATGAATAATGCAGCATAGCAGCGTCGTCTGTTGAGCGATTTACACTAAAAAGTAATGAGCACAAAATTATATCAAAGATTAACTTACTCTGAAGTTTTATACATTAATTCTTGAGATAGAACCATTGTGGAAATTATAAATAATGCAGCATAGCAGCGCCATCGGTTGGGCGATATACACTAATAACTAAACATCTCGAGTTTATATCAAGGTGTAACTCAATCTAAAGTTTTGTGAAATTATGTGCATCAGTTCTTGAGATCGAGTACCCATAAAATTTTTGTCACATACAGACTCGCAGAGTTACAGATATTTTCCAAAAACCATCAAATTGTGTTCAGGAACTTCTAAAACGTTTAAATACACCAAAAACTGCAAGTCAAATTTTTCACGAATTCAATACTTACTTCTTGAAAAGATAGAAAAAAGTAATAATTGCATGCTTCAAATTTTATGTTAAATTTTTAATTTTACCATTTCCATTAATCAGCATATTATTGAAATAATTTTGCGCATGAATTAATTTATAAAAAGAGAAGTTGCATTTAAATATATATCTAGATTTTTTTCATGTAATCCTGTTTTTGTGAAATTGTGAACTTCTTGTACAAAATATATTCAGAATTTGTGAATAAGAAATTATTACTATATTTAGGTTCCTATTTAGACATTTTTAATTAGGTTATTTATGCATATATACAACTTGATAAGATTCAGCTGCTATGTGGTATGATTTTTTTTTTTTTTTTTCAATCAGTGCATTTGCGAAAGATTCAATTTGTAGATTAAACTTTTTTCTGAAATGTCTATTTTCAAGAAAAATTTTGCGAAGGGTCTTGTATTTCAAACAAGAAAAAAATGTGAAGGATCTTTTCAAGTCTTCTCAAACAGATTTCTGCTCAGAGATCAGATTACCCACATTGAAGTTTTCATGTGGGACACTCAAAATAAAAATAAATAAAATAAAAAGTATGGGAATGTAGCTATTACAAAATTTTCACTATATTATTTCATAAATGAAATTTAAATTTTTCCAGTTCGGAAAAATTAAAAAATAGGCTTTCGGAAAAAAAAAAAAGAAAAAAAAACCGTTTTTTTCCCAATTTTTCCGGTTTTTTTCCGAGCATTCCCATCTCTAAGCTAGACTATGGAAGCAATTTCGAATCGCACTTTGTTTTCCACTTTATGATAATTAAATTACCAATCGAGTTATAAGCGATTTCGATTACGTCGGGAAATGCCCTTTAAAACGATAATTTTGACAGCTTGTCCTGATACATCTATTGCATTTGAAAAAAAAAAAAAAAAAAAAAAAAAAAAAAACAATTATGAGTGCGATTAGGTAGTTTCTGAACAACAACACCTACTAATTTCATGTATTTCCGATCAAAAATAAATTAAAGCATGCGTCACAAATTTGCCCTTTTTGATGATAGAACACCCTTAAGGGTGTTTACCCTTAAGGGTTTAATTTATTTTTAATCGGAAATGCATGAAACTAGCAGGTGTTGTTATTCAGAAACTGTCTAATTGCACTCAATTTTCAGTTTTTTAAAAAACATAATCAGGTCGTTCGCGAAAACTTTTTATTGGTGGGGGAGATAACCTAAAATTGCCAAGTCAAAATTCAGTATTTGCCAACTGAATGAAAAGCAAACATAAATAGTTCTCGACGTTTGCCAACTAGTTTTATAATTTTACCAAGTTATCACAATTAAAAAAGTAATATAGTTTTTTTTTTTTTTTTTTTTTTTTTTTTTTTTTTTTTGTAAAAAGCTTAATAATATTTCTAATTATATTGGTAACTTTCGTCAAATCTATCAGAAATAGAAAGAGTATTATAGTTTTTTATTAAAGATTTGAACTAATCTGCCAGTTCAGTTTGTAAATTTGCCAATTGTAACAGCATGTGCAAACGTTTAGGGGGGAGGCTGCCCCTTGCCCCCCCCCTTGCGAGGCCCCAGAACACAATAGATCTTTCATAACAAGCTATAAAGTTGACGTTTTTGAGCACATTTTCCGACGATAGCAGAAAAACCGGTCGAAAAACAGGATAAAAACGGGTGATCACGCGATCGAAATAGCTTAGAACTGGATAGGTAATTTAAGTATCATGAAATGAAAAAATAAGTTCGATTCGAAATCGCTTCCATAGTCAGGCATTCAAATTATATATTTTTCTGTTAAAACATGAATTTGTAAATGTGTCAAAACGTTTTGCGCTTGTTGAACGGAGCAATTGAGAACACCCTTAAGGGTGTATTCCAATCCAAACTGCTTATTTTCTGATTTATTTTTAAATTCATTTCTGCTTTCAAACATATCAAGCTGCTAATTTTTTTTATTTAGAAACTACACAGTGTGTCGTGCTTATCGATTTTTTTTATAAATGCAAAAATTTTTGCTAAATAAAGATGTCAAAGTGGGCGTTTTGAACCGAATTTTCCGAAGCGAGGGATCTAAAAAAAAAAAAAAAAAAAAAAGGTCATAATCAGAAAATAATTGTTTTTAAATAAAATTCTAATTAATTGAGCGGAAAAATGAAATCACACAACATCTTATACACTCTCAGCAAGTTTCATGTTTTTACTTTTAAAAATGAGTCTGAAAATGTATCAGAAAATTTCAAGCTGGTGAGAGTAGAAAAATGTTTTTGAGAGCGGGGCATATGTCCCGTAATATATAGATTTTTTCAGTAGAAAATGTTTCATATAACATTTTTTAAAGAAACAAAAGATAATACCTATGAAAATGATTAAGAAAATTACCACACTTTAAAAATATTTACCTTCGACTAATCGTCCAATCTATATTTAAACTAGATCGAGCAGAGTATATTGTGTGTTAATAAAAATAGAAAAAAATGAAAAAAAAAAAAAAAAAAAAAAATTCATAGATTGATTACATAATTTTTTTTTTATTTTTTTGCGCTTTGAAGATATCATAGGTTTTCAAGCAGAACGGAAAATTACATCACATTTTTTAGAGTTGGACGATGTAATCGATATCAAATGCATATCGTGATAACGTTATTTAAAAACGTTACTTAACGATATAACGCGGTATATCGTTGTATTGCGATTATCGCAATATCTCGGTATATCATTATATCACTATGTTTGTGTAATGGTAAATTGCTATATAACTCAGGTCTAAATTTAGAATGTATAGTATTTATAGCGAAATACAGAGACTCACAAAAGTATTTAAATATAAGGACCACATGGAAAACTGCATTTCTGAGTCGCTGGAAAGTGTTTCATAATCTATGCTTCACGGCATGATTTATCTTACTTGTTTAAGTATGTCTAAAACTGTTTTAAAAAAATGCTAAGTAAGATGCTGCAATTGTGCGATTCAGCAGTAACTGAGTTAAATGGAGAACAGTGGAAGTTAAATCAGTAGGTAATTTACGGCATAACTGAATTTTAAAGGGAAAAATTTAATATAATCTTCAGGATTTTCGAATTTATAATTTCTGTATCATATTAAATTACACAGTTTACACATCTGAAAAAAGGAACTGTTTTAAGTGCTGGAAAGATGCCTCTTAAAATGAAAATAAATAAAATAAATAAAAAAATAATAAAATCATACTCACATCTTTATTATGATTTGTTTGCACAAAGGTTTTACTGTTATATATATATAGAGAGAGGGTAAGTTAATTCATAGGTATACGCACAGTCCTCATTTCAATTATTTGCATATACAGTCTACATTTTGTATGCGTAGACTGTAAAAAAAAAAATGCCTGCCAGTGATACCCCCTAAAAAAATACACAGTTAAAAAAACTGTAAATTTATGTGCAGGACCGGCAGTAGAATGTCCAGCCATACCCATAATTTTACGAGCGTCGTAAGAAAAAGGTGTGGGTGTGATCCCTTTAAATAAACGTCTTTGTCTCTTAGATTCTTAAAAATGATGGACAGTCCACATACTTTTACTGTCCATTTTTACCTATTATAGACCATAAAAAATGATCGACTGGACGCATATTTTTGCATGGTATCGCTGGAATATCTGCTGCCGGTCTCAGTCCCCCCCCCCGCCTTTTTTTTACAGTGTACATTCATGCACCATCATTTTGCATGGTCCATAATAGCTAAGTGGTGGGCTAGAACAGTAAAAGTATGTTCTTCATTTTCTAAGATCTAAGAGACAAAGCCGTCTATTTAATATATCAGACCGTTTTTTACGTTGCACGTGAAATTACAGGATATGGCTGAAATCCCTGCTGCCGATCTAGGCCACTTACAGTTTTCTTTTAACAGTACATACATGGACCTCGTTTTCACTGTGAGTAGTATGCAAAGTCTACGATTTGTTTGTGTACACGCATGGTCCTCGTTTCCACTGTATGCATGCAGAGTCCACGGTTTGTATGTGTATACGCATGGTCCTCGTTTCCACTGTGTGCATACAAAGTCCACGGTTTGAATGTGTATACGCATGGTCCTCGTTTCCACCGTGTGTATACAAAGTCCACGGTTTGAATGTGTATACGCATGGTCCTCATTTCCACTGTGTGTATACAGAGTCCCCGGTTTGAATATGTATACGCATGGTCCTCGTTTTCACTATGTGTATACAGAGTCCGCAGTTTGAATGTGTGTACGCATGGTACTCGTTTTCACTGTGTGTATACAGAGTCCACGGTTTGAATATGTATACGCATGGTCCTCGTTTCCACTGTGTGTATACAGAGTCCCCGGTTTGAATGTGTATAAGCATGGTCCTCGTTTCCACTGTGTAATTATTGAGTCCACGATTTGTATGTGTATACGCATGGTCACCATTTTCCCTGTGTGTATACAGAGTCTTTAAATATTGTATGTAATATACAATTTGTTCGAACATAAACAAAAAAATTGAGCTATCCTTTTCAAAACAGGATATTTATTATCCTAAAGAGCAACCTAGAAATTTTTGTAACGAAATTTTCAGGATATTTTTTAACAATTTTGCAAATTTAAAGTAAGAATATTTTAAAAACTTAAATTTTGTTTTTAACTAGATATTGTAAGTGGTAGTACTAAAACATTGTCAATTAAAATTTAGATAAAACACTAAGTAACTTTTTAAATATTACTGACTCATAAGTTCACTCTCAGGACCCGAGTAAACAAATCATTTTTATCCTTCCATGGAAGGAAAAGATACAAGCAGGATACCATATTTAGGGAAAAAAGACATAAATGAATGAATTAAAGGGGAGAGGGATATAAGTATTAAAAGTTATAAAACAAAAGGAAATAAGGAAAAGGGCATTGGTGGGGGGGGGGAGAGAAAAGTAGTTATAAGTATTCGCCTATTTGCTGCAATTCTGTATTAACTCTTAGATATGGGATTTTGCTAATTCAGGACTCTTAAGTTTTCAATTAAAGGTTAATAGAAATAAAACAGGTTGCATTAAAATCTGAATTCTACTTTATATGCAATAAAGTTAGAACTACTTAAGAAATGATTGCAGTTGTTGATATTTAAATAAAATATTTTTTTTAACATGGAATCATCTTAATCAAAACTTAATAAACTCATCAATTTAGTAGAAAATATACTAAAACACAAATTAATAGAAATACCAAAATAAAAGATACACTTAGTGCGATTATACCACTCTACCGAGGACGTCTATCGAACATGTAATTAAAACGTGAAACCGAGGACTTACGTTTTTGCACCGATACACACTTTAAAGAAGTTTACACAGTTTTTACATACACAACATGCAGCAAATACGGACAACTGAGGACCTTTATAAATTTTCAAAAAAACAATGTTTAGAATAATATTTGGCATGAAATATTACATATTTCATAAAAATTCCAACCGAGGACGTCCTCGGTTGGCGGTGTGTCCTCTGTTGGAAGGTGTGTAAACATGCGAATGTCCCCGCTTTCCCTCATAGACCCACACACACACACACACACACATATATATATATATATACAGGGTGTATCTAAACTACTGGACGAAACTTTAATGAGTGATAATTCAGATCAAGACAAATAGTATTAAATAAGAAACTAAGGGTCCCAAACGTCTTCCGAAGGAGATAGGCGCCATCAAAGTTTAGGGCCCAAAATTTGAAATGATTATAAAATACTCCCATTGAACTGTGCCCTATGGAAATGTGTAGGTTCGAATTTCAAATGATTATAAAAAACAAAAAAATTGGTCAATTGATTTGCGGTTTCCACGAAAACTATTCTTTATGTCAGTATTGTCTTGAAAATAAATTATGCAAATAATTTTCAAAAAATGTCGATAGAGGGCACTTTAGACTTTGGGGTAACGTACAACTATTTTTTACCGTTATTTTTTGCATCGCATTAAATTTTTTTAGAAGCTTAGACAGGAAAGCTCAAAATGAATGAGCTCAAAATCTCAATCGTTGTGTGTAATTAAGTAGCGAAAAATTTAACTGTGTTCGTAGGGTGGGCAGGGTAACATTTCAACTCCTGAACACAGTTCAGTTTACACTTCTTAGCCCCTCCCAACGATTCAGAATTTGAGCTCAAAATTTAAGTCTAAGCTTTTGCAAGCATTTTTTCAAGCATTTAATTAGATACAAAAAATAACAGTTAAAAATTGTTGTTGGTTACTCTAAAGTTTAAGGCGCCCTCTAACGGAATTTTTTGAAATTTATCTTTAAAATTTATTTTCAAAGAAATACTGACATAAAGAATGGTTTTAGAGAAAATCTCAAACGAATAGACCAATTTTTCCGTTTTGTATAATCATTTGAAATTTGAACCTCCCCACCCCCATTGAACACAGTTCAGTTTGCGCTACTTAACTACTCTCAACGATTCACATTTTCAGCTCAAAAGTTAAGTTTATGTCTAAGCTTTTAAAAAAAATTAATGCGATGCAAAAAATAACGGTAAAAAATAGTTGTACGTTACTCCAAAGTCTAAAGTGCCCTGTATCGACATTTTTTGAAATTTATCTGCATAATTTATTTTTAAGACAACACTGACATAAAGAAAAATTTTAGTGAAAACCGCAAATCAATTGACCAATTTTTTTGTTTTTTATAATCATTTGAAATTTGAACCTACCCACTCCCATTGAACACAGTTCAGTTTGTGCTATTTAACCACAGATTTTGATCTCAAAATTTAAGTTTGTCTAAACTTATAAAAAAATTTAATGAGATGCAAAAAATAATGGTAAAAAATAGTTATTCATTACTCCAAAGTCTAAAGCGCCCTCTATTGGCATTTTTTGAAATTCATCTTAATAATTTATTTTCAAGACAATACTGACATAAAGAATATTTTTCGGAAAACCGCAAACGAATCGACCAATTTCTCTGTTTTTTATAATCATTTCAAATTTTGGACCCTAAACTTTGGCGCCTATATCCTTCGGAAGACGTTTGGGACCCTTAGTTCCCCATTTAATATTGTTTGTCTTGATGTGTACTATCACCCCTTAAAGTTTTGCCCAGTACTTTAGATACACCCTGTATATAAATTTATATATACTCCTTAATAATCAAATACATATATTTTCTGGTGAAATTTTTTTTCTGAACATTTCAAATAATTTTCATTTTGTCAGAAAAGATCAACTCGAATCCGACACGAAACAGACAAAATGCAATCCAAAACCTCTCCGAAATGCAGACTAATAAAATTAGAGTAAACCTGAGCAGAAATAAACAATAGGCCAAGTTGGGGTCGTTAAGAATAAGGTTATGAAATTAAGTCAAGCATTAAAACCATACATCAAAAATGATGTATTTATAGAAAAATTCATGTGACGTATTGGAATCACACGGCTTAAAAATAACGTAGATAGCAATTTTTTTATTACATGTTTCATTTTTACATATTACATATCATTATTACCAATTACATTTTTACATATTTCATCATTTGATGGAGCATAAAAATGCAAAAATCATACGAAAAATACTCAGAAAATCCATGTATGTAGTCATCAATTAAATATTACAATTAAAAAATAACATGAAAAGGATCATAATGACGCAAATAAGAAAAAAATATTTCGAGACCTGCTTCTGAAACTATAAAAAATTCAACATAAATCTAAAATGTAGGCGCAAAATTTGTAAACAATTAAATTTTGTAAAATATTTATTATAAATGCTTTGATTCTAAATGTTATTCCCAAGCCAACGGATTTTAGCAACCTTAAACCAAACACGATGAATGTTATCCTCGGCATCAGTATAAAAGTATAACGCTATAATAACACATTGGTATAGTTTTCAAATCGGACAACCTTCATTTTTTTTCTATAGGAAATCCCATGTTTCATCATACAGCACGTCACAACGGAAGAATCGACCATAACTGCGCAACGGATATGACGCCAACAAAAATGTTTCGGTACTTAGAACTTAGTACAAGAACTGTGCACCGGATGTGGTACAAACGAAAATCTCTCGGTACTTACCGGTACTAACGTAGTACTAACGACACATATAATTTGAGCGAAATCAGAGAACCTTCATTTTTTTTCCTAAAGGAAATCCCATGTTTCTCCAGCCCGCGCACCGGAACTTGAGAATTGGCCATAACTCCGCAATGGATGTGTTACAAATGAAAATCTCTCGGTACATACCGGTACTAACGTAGTACTAACGACACATATAATCTGAGCGAAATCGGAGAAACCTTCATTTTTTTCCTATAGGAAATCCCATGTTTCTCCAGCTCGCGCGCTGGAACTTGAGAATTGGCTATAACTCCGCAACAGATGTGGTACAAACGAAAATCTCTCGGTACTTACCGGTACTAACGTAGTACTAACGACACACATAATTGGAGCGAAATCGGAGAACCTTCATTTTTTTCCTATAGGAAATCCCATGTTTCTCCTGCCCGCGCGCTGGAACTTGAGAATTGGCCATAACTCCGCAACGGTTGTGGTACAAACGAAAATCTCTTGGTACTTACCGGTACTAACGTAGTACTAACGACACAATTAATTTGAACGAAATCAGAGAACCTTCATTTTTTTCCTATGGGAAATCCCATGTTTCTCCATCCCGCGCGCTGGAACTTGAGAATTGGCCATAACTTCGCAACGGATGCGGTACAAACGAAAATCTCTCGGTACTTACCGGTACTAACGTAGTACTAACGACACACATAATTTGAACGAAATCGGAGAACCTTCATTTTTTTCCTATGGGAAATCCCATGTTTCTCCAGCCCGCGCGCTGGAACTTGAGAATTGGCCATAACTTCGCAACGGATGCGGTACAAACGAAAATCTCTCGGTACTTACCGGTACTAACGTAGTACTAACGACACACATAATTTGAGCGAAATCGGAGAACCTTCATTTTTTTCCTATAGGAAATCCCATGTTTCTCCAGCCCGCGCGCTGGAACTTGAGAATTGGCCATAACTCCGCAACGGTTGTGGTACAAACGAAAATCTCTCGATACTTACCGGTACTAACGTAGTACTAACGACACAATTAATTTGAACGAAATCGGAGAACCTTCATTTCTTTCCTATGGGAAATCCCATGTTTCTCCAGCCCGCGCGCTGGAACTTGAGAATTGGCCATAACTTCGCAACGGATGCGGTACAAACGAAAATCTCTCGGTACTTACAGGTACTAACGTAGTACTAACGACACACATAATTTGAGCGAAATCGGAGAACCTTCATTTTCTTCCTAAAGGAAATCCCATGTTTCTCCAGCCCGCGCACCGGAACTTGAGAATTGGCCATAACTCCGCAACGGATGTGTTACAAATGAAAATCTCTCGGTACATACCGGTACTAACGTAGTACTAACGACACATATAATCTGAGCGAAATCGGAGAAACCTTCATTTTTTTCCTATAGGAAATCCCATGTTTCTCCAGCTCGCGCGCTGGAACTTGAGAATTGGCTATAACTCCGCAACAGATGTGGTACAAACGAAAATCTCTCGGTACTTACCGGTACTAACGTAGTACTAACGACACACATAATTGGAGCGAAATCGGAGAACCTTCATTTTTTTCCTATAGGAAATCCCATGTTTCTCCAGCCCGCGCGCTGGAACTTGAGAATTGGCCATAATTCCGCAACGGTTGTGGTACAAACGAAAATCTCTCGGTACTTACCGGTACTAACGTAGTACTAACGACACACATAATTTGAACGAAATCGGAGAACCTTCATTTTTTTCCTATGGGAAATCCCATGTTTCTCCAGCCCGCGCGCTGGAACTTGAGAATTGGCCATAACTTCGCAACGGATGCGGTACAAACGAAAATCTCTCGGTACTTACCGGTACTAACGTAGTACTAACGACACACATAATTTGAGCGAAATCGGAGAACCTTCATTTTTTTCCTATGGGAAATCCCATGTTTCTCCAGCCCGCGCGCTGGAACTTGAGAATTGGCCATAACTTCGCAACGGATGCGGTACAAACGAAAATCTCTCGGTACTTACAGGTACTGACGTAGTACTAACGACACACATAATTTGAGCGAAATCGGAGAACCTTCATTTTCTTCCTATAGGAAATCCCATGTTTCTCCAGCCCGCGCGCTGGAACTTGAGAATTGGCCATAACTCCGCAACGGTTGTGGTACAAACGAAAATCTCTCGGTACACCGGTACTAACGTAGTACTAACGACACACATAATTTGAACGAAATCGGAGAACCTTCATTTTTTTCCTATGGGAAATCCCATGTTTCTCCAGCCCGCGCACTGGAACTTGAGAATTGGCCATAACTTCGCAACGGATGCGGTACAAACGAAAATCTCTCGGTACTTACCGGTACTAACGTAGTACTAACGACACACATAATATGAACGAAATTGGAGCACCTTCATTTTTTTCCTATAGGAAATCCCATGTTTCTCCAGCCCGCGCGCTGGAACTTGAGTATTGGCCATAACTCCGCAACGGATGTGGTACAAACGAAAATCTCTCGGTACTTACCGGTACTAACGTAGTACTAACGACACACATAATTTGAGCGAAATCGGAGAACCTTCATTTTTTTCCTATAGGAAATCCCATGTTTCTCCAGCCCGCGCGCCGGAACTTGAGAATTGGCCATAACTCCGCAACGGATGTGGTACAAACGAAAATCTCTCGGTACTTACCGGTACTAACGTAGTACTAACGACACACATAATTTGAGCGAAATCGGAGAACCTTCATTTTTTTCCTATGGGAAATCCCATGTTTCTCCAGCCTGCGCGCTGGAACTTGAGAATTGGCCTTAACTTCGCAACGGATGCGGTACAAACGAAAATCTCTCGGTACTTACCGGTACTAACGTAGTACTAACGTAGTACTAACGACGCACATAATTTGAGCGAAATCGGAGAACCTTCATTTTTTTCCTATAGGAAATCCCATGTTTCTCCAGCCCGCGCGCCGGAACTTGAGAATTGGCCATGACTCCGCAACGGTTGTGGAACAAACGAAAATCTCTCGGTACTTACCGGTACTAACGGAGTACTAACGAATGACATTGTTGAATTTCCTGAACTCGATAGGTGCGGGCTGGCGAAATGCACCTGCTTTTATTCCAGATCCAGCCTCTACCTGGAAATTTTGTCCAGTGTAGATCTCTATGAAGAAAGAAGTCACAGTGATCAACCCGAAAAAAAAGAAGTTTGGGCCGACCCGAATCTGCAGAAAAATATATGATCAGATCCCGGCCCAGCACTACAACAGAAAGACCTGGCCCATCTCGAACAATGTGAATTTAAACTGGCATGGTCCACATTCGGTTCAAGCTTCGCCTTCCGTAATAAGCAATTTCCTGTGAGGATGCATGTTTTGTAAACACTTATTAGTACATGGAGGCGAGGTGATTACCCGTTTCCCCCCCCCCCACACCTAGATCAGCTATTGGTTTGATATTATTCGATTTTATATAAAGAACATATTTTTAACATTAAATGAATGTGACAAAACTAGACTAATAATAAAGTATTATTTTCAATATTGTTTTAATAAAACTTCCCGTAACTTTTTAACGAATAATTGTATCGAGTTGCAGATGGTGTCATTCGATTCATAATTGAAACACATATAAGAAACGACACAACATTTAACATACTTAAAAATCCCCCTCCATGGGTTAAAGACATCCTCCTAGACAGTGTAAAATAACTCTCTTTTTTAAGAGACGCATTGGATCTACATTTCTATGCCAAATTGAAATTCTTTCCAAATTTTGGAGAGTAGCCATCAGTTACTTAAACAGAGAGTCTGAAGATCAGGAGCCTCGATATCAGCTCTGCAAGTCATTGTATTATAATTACATTTTAAATTACATTCAATATTCTACGATCCACATTTTATTTATTTTTAAATAGTATATATATTTATTGCATAAAATCCTTAAAAGGTATAAACAGAAAGAAATAATAGAAAGAAATATCCAAATAGAAATAACTTAAACAATCTATTCTATGCAATTCATATCTAATATAGAAATCTAGTGCTTTTATAATGTTTGTTTCTGAAAAAAATATATTGGTGGTCATAGATGTAAGATCTTAACGCAACATATGCTAAAAATGAGCAAGAGAATCACTTATTATCTTTAAACGAAAATTAGAACAAGCTAAAAATAAAAAAATACATTTAAGGGCATATAAAGTACCCTTTAGTTTCTTAATCGTTGCTCTCTCAGGTGCGATGCTTAAGCGATTAGTAAACTGATCTACATGTTTTGTATGCATAATCAGAAATTTTATGCATTTCAATATTGATTAAAAAAATTAATTTCACAAAAAATAAAAAATGAATTTGGTAAAACAAAAATTACAAGATCGCATGCTTAATGAAAGCAGGCTGTCTAATAATAAGGCATCATCTGTAAACATCAATTATTTTATCTTTTTTTTCTGAAAAGCATTTTTTAAAAGAATATTTTCAGATTAGTTAATTTAATACAATTACATGCCTTTAATTGTACTTTTTCTTCTTTCAGCTTGCTAAAACATTAATTTGAATATATACTAATTGACTTGATAATATTACCATAATAAAACCATCCCATAATACACATATTTGGAGACTTTGCATATATTGGATATTCATTCATCCCCTAGTCCACAGCTAGCAGTTATGCTTAAATCGCATCAAGCTGTCACTATAAGATACTTTTTGTAATATGATATTAAGAACATTAACATTAAATTAAAAAAAGATAATCTTACTTAGTTTAAATTTGGTACAACGCTATATTGTAGACCAGATTATTCAAAATTATTTTATCTTTTATGAGAAAAATAGTCAGCGATTACTTGCCCAGCGATACTTTGTGCCAATTTTCACAACCATGATTATTTAACTGATTTATTTTTTATAGGTTACGAAATGCAGTTTCTAGGTATCCTAGGATAGAATAACAAAACAATTATATATATGTATATATACACTATATTGCCATTGATTATGGGACACTTGCGATTTTAGACATTTTACTAAATATCTAGAAAAATACATGAGGAATCATCTCGAAACTCTTAGTGTATAAATATAATAGTATACGTCATACATCTCCGTGAAGATTTTTTACCGAAACTCCATAGGGGACCGTCAACAAATTAAAAAAGAATGAATATCTTTTGAATAACCCTGTCAAAACTAATGTAGCAAAAGCGCTCAAACTCTAGATTATGATTGAATGCCTTATTGTAATACACTGTGTTCATTTTTATGCAAATAGCATGCATACTCGCAGAGTAATTAAGGTTTTTATAAAAATGGTCCCAAATTTTTCCAAGTTTTTTCCTTATAATTTTCAGAGTTCTTAATATAAAATAATATTTTTTTCAGAAAATAAGACAAACAACATTGCACACAGTACCCTGTAATCAGAATTAAAAAATAATGAAAATTGTATGAAAAATGAGTAGGTTTACTAAATAATTTTTTACTGCGCATGCGTCAAAGATATCAAAATTCCATTTGCATATTATGTTAGCTAAATGTATAGAGCAACTTTTGTAAAAGTCTCAAAATTATAGTTTGAAAATTCTGAAAGTAATCGTATATAGAAAAAGGACAAAATCCGTTGTTTCCAAAATGAAGCAAAAAAATGAGGGATTTTATCCAAAAGTAGTCGTAACATCCCGTATTGTGTATTCTATATTGATACTAATCAATGAATATATGGATACAAACCCTCTTGTTTTTGCTTCATTTTGAGAATAACGGATTTTCAACTTATTCAATTGACGATTATTTTCAGAATTTTTAAGTTATGATTTTGTGACTTTCACAAAAGTTGCTCTATACATTTATCTAACATAATATGCAAATGAAATTTTGATATCGTTGACGCATGCGCAGTAAAATATTATTTAGTAAACCAACTCATTTTGTGTACAATTTTCATTATTTTTTAATCCTGATTACAGGGTATTGTGTGTAATGTTGTTTGTCATATTTTCTGAAAAAAATATTATTTTATATTAAGAACTCTGAAAATTATAAGGAAAAAACTTGGAAAAATTTGGGACCATTTTTATAAAAACCTTAATTGCTCTGCGAGTATGCATGCTATTTGCATAAAAATGAACACAGTGTATTACAATAAGGCATTCAATCATAATCTAGAGTTTGAGCGCTTTTGCTATATTAGTTTTGACAGGGTTATTCAAAAGATATTCATTCTTTTTTAATTTGTTGACGGTCCCCTATGGAGTTTCGGTAAAAACTCTTCACGGAGATGTATGACGTATACTATTATATTTATACACTAAGAGTTTCGAGATGATTCCTCATGTATTTTTTTAGATATTTAGTAAAATGTCTAAAATCGCAAGTGTCCCATAATCAATGGCAATATAGTGTATATACATCATGCCAAATAAGTAAATTAATAAAAAAATATGTTTTATGTCATTAGAAAACATCTATAAAATACCACCAAAAATTTACACGTAAATTTAAAAAAATCTAATAATTTTAAGGAAATATATATTTCAAAATATAAGGGATAATTTAAAACCTGGGCTCGAAAAAATCCTCGAACCGGAAAGCTATTTAAATATTCTTGATGCTAACAGCGTTTTTGAATTGTACTAATATGATTTAAAACTTACATGAACCGAAACACCGTTCGGGTTTTCTCCTATACGTTTGGAGCCCAGTCTAACCTCTTCAGTCCTGTAGTACTTAAAAGTATCCAGGCATTAAAGTATCCCATTTGGGTACATTAAATCAAAAGGCAAAATTACCCTGATAAATTTATAATAAATGTATAAATTTCTGCTATCGCTATTCAGACACGTCACAGTGTCCTATATTATCAATAGATGTGGTACACGTTTAAAGAAGGAGGAACCACGTGACTTTGAAAATGAGACATTTCCAAAATGGATGATATAAGCAATTTATCAATGACTTCACATCAAAATATGCGAATTATACAAATTTGTGAGTGAATTAAAAAAATATTGCATTTTTTATGAATTTTACTGTTTCAAGGATGATTTGGAGTTGTTTATAAATTTATTTGCGCATGGATGTTGAAAACATCTGTGAATATGTTGTACCCTTTTGGGTAAAATGGGTCTTTACTATACATTTCCAGCTAATTAAACTATTGTGTATACTTGGTTCTTAACAAACATTTTTCGTAATGAATAAATTATTTGATTTAGTCTTACAAAACAATTTAAAAGGGCTTTTTATAAATAAATGAAATAATGAACTGAATTTACTGCTAAAATATGTCATACTTTTTAAAAACTTTAAAATTTTCTAACACATTTGAAATGTTGTACAGTATTTAGTACTCTACAAGCCCGCATGTATTAGTCAAAAAAATCTTTACTCATACCATGAGTGAAAAATGCAATGCAAAGAGATAAGTTCTTCCTTTTGCGATCAAATTTATACTTTGCTGATTCTGTTATACATTCTTCTGATACCGAAAATTGCCTTTGGAGAGTACGTACTTTACTAAATATAGTCAGAAATGCCTGTCTTAAAATTTCTGGGACTAAATTTAACTCGATGTGCAAAAGTTCCCGTTTGGTCGATCCCGAAATGTGGCTTCCGTCAATATCTTCCTTTGAAGCCCAACCCCTGGAATATAAAATATTTGTTCTTGCCTCAAGTGATGGTGTAGTGCTAGATTTTCTCTTGTACACAGGAACAAATGCCCTTCTTGTAGAAGATATTAAAGATTTACAGCTTGTTGAAGCAGTTGTCAAAATAATAATAATTATGATAAGTGAGAGTGTATCCGTAAATAAAAATAGAGTTATTTTCATTGATAGATATTTCACTGTAGATAGATATTTCACTGAAAACAGCTGAATATCTTTTTACAAAGGGAATTCTGTGTACTGGGACAATCAAGACTAATAGAATAGGTGATGTTGCAAACAAAATGTATGCTGAGAAAGACAGTGCAATGAAATGTGTTGAGTGGGCTGAGATTACTAGATCAGATAATAAAATTGTGATGTTGAACTGGAAGGACAAGAAATATGTGCATATGATGTCCACCACATGTGTGAGTCCAGACATGTGAGCGCGTGTGTAAAGATAAAAAAGCCAAAGTTCTTATAACCACACCAGCTATAATAAAGCACATATAATATATAAAGCACATATGGGCGGAATCAATCTAAACGATAGGTTCATTGATGAGAACACGGATCTCTTCTCGCTTTTCAAATTAGTTACGATAAACAGTTACGTTTTGTATATAAGAGATTACAGATCATTCAATATTCCGAAAAGAGATCAAATGAGTTTACTCGAATTTGTCTTTACATTGCTGAAATCCTTATAAAATATGAAAAGGAAAAGTCTACTGTTGCAAGACCACGAAAATCTGAGCAATCATCCAATCAATCTACATCTTCAAAAAAACAGGAGAATAACCATGTCTCTTCCAAAAAATGAGGTTCGCTGTGATGGGTTTGGACATTGGCCATAATCTGTTGCTAAGGTGCTCCAATCTCGATGGTGAATGGAATGATGCAAAGGAAAATCAAGACTGTGTGAAATGTAATCTATTTCTTTTTCTTCAGAATAATAACTATTTCAAAAAATTCTATGATAAATGATATATTATTAGAAGATTATTAATACAAGGTATGTATAATATTACGAGGTATGTATAGTATAGGTACAGTATATATAGTACAATGCATGTATAGTATATATAGTATAGTAGCAAGATATGTATTACAATTATTACAAGACATGTATAATACTTTGACACAATACATAACTTTTGGTAAAAAATAATTTAAGTTGTTTAAATTGGCATAATTTTTTTAACAATAAATAGGTCTATTTATTGTAAAACAAAATTGGTCTTATTCATTTAGAGAATTTTTTTTCAATTGTGACCTGATGTACCCATATGGGGACATAAATTTTAACTATTTAAAAATTTAAAGAATAAATAACTAATTTCATTTTCTTTTTTCTAAGACTAAAAGCGCCATAATTTGCTTATAAAATAATTTTTCTCTGCAGCAGATTTTTCTCGGGACTGAAGAGGTTAAAACAGTTTTATTAATATTTTTAGCATGCATATTTAACAACTTCAATACATCACTCCATAGCATATATACGTACAGTCCAGTCTCTCTATAACGAAACTCCATACATCGAATTTCTCTATATAACGAATTTTTTGTAGGAACGGTCCCCTTTTCACATGATAACATTAAAAACAGACTCTATATAGCGAAATATCTATCTCCATATAACGAATTTTTTTATAAATTGGTCTTAATTTATTCAGTTTTAAAAAAGCTTCGAAATCATATGGAATCAATTTTCCATCACTTATTTTTAATGTATCGTTCAGTACTGAGATTTTTTTAATTGATATTATTATTACTTTTTTTCTTGTTCTTTATGTCCAACGAATTCATCCCACCTCCCACACTTCTTTCAACATCCTTCTCAAAACAGAGTCAATTAGATTGTTACACATATAAAAGAGGAATCAATGAAAGGCACATAAGAGAGGCCTTCAAATGGAGGAAAATGTTGACTACAATTTTTCATTCTTTGCTAAAATTTGAGCTTTTTTTGAGAGCGAACAATTGTAAAATCAAAACAACAAAAAATTACATATTTCTTCGTCTGAAATTAATGCAAGTCTTCCTTATTTGATTTTCATTAAGCTTTCAAATAAATGTCTGTTCTCTTTTTTGAAACTGCTTAAATAATTAAGAAATAAAATGTTAGGTTAATATTTACTTTTAAACATTTCAAATTCTTAATTAAAAACATCAAAAATAATATTTATTCAAAATTTGCACATTAAATATGATTTTTAACATCATTTTCTATACATCGAATTTCTCTATATAGCGAATTTTTACTGGAACGATGGATTTTGTTATATAGAGACTCGACTGTATGCATATAATCACTTTGTAATACTACAATTCAACATCCACAACGAATATAGAATAACTCAATATTACAAATTTAAACTCGACAAGACAATCAAATGGAATTAGGAATAGCGGAACAATTACAAAGAAAATTGGAAATTGTGGTACATGACTTGTTTTCAAGGGCTGGACATTTATATCGTGCCAAATAAGTAAATTAATAAAAAAAAATTATACCATTGGACAACATATAAATTTTCAGAAAAAATTATACACGTAATTTCTTCACGTAAAAAAATCTGAAAAATATATTCACAGTATTTCAAAATGAAAGAAATAATTTAAAATCCCTACTCGGAAATTTTAGCTTTCATAATTTACTACGGAAATACATTAATCAGATGCATCATTCTGTTTGAACAAATAGAACTGAATAGTTCGTTTAAAGGGACAGTCAAAAGTATTTTCTTATATTATGGTCAAAGGCAAAAAAGTTTCGAGAATATTTTGACTATCACCATGATTTAACGGATGTTTGTTTAAAGATAATTTTTGAGGAAATTTCTTGTTGCATACCTCTCAAAATTATTCACCAGTATGTTTTAAACCATGTTTGTATAGATCACTTTTAACAGAGAATTTCTTGTTGCATATCTCCCAATTAAAAAGTTACTTCTGAGTATGAATTAATAGATGCCTGTTTAAATTAGGCTTAAGAGAGAGAATTTTTGTTACATATTTCACACACAAAAGGTTTTTTAACCAGTGTGAAATAACAAATACTTCCTTAATTTCCAATTTCGAAAGAATTTCTTGTTGCATATCTCTCACACAAAACAATTCTTATCAGTATGAGTTAAAAGATGACGGCTTAAATGTTTCTTTTGAGTGAATTTCTTGTTACAAATGTCACATACAAAAGGTTTTCGGCCAGAATGAATTAAAAGGTGTGAGTTTAAATTACACTTATGAGAAAATTTCTTGTTACATTTCTCACAGACAAAAAGTTTCTCACCAGAATGAGTTAAAAGGTGTGAGCTTAAATTACACTTATGTGAAAATTTCTTGTTACATATCTCACAGACAAAAGGTTTCTCACCAGTATGAATTAACAGATGTTTGCTTAAATTACTCCTATGAGAAAATTTCTTGTTACATATCTCACAGACAAAAGGTTTCTCACCAGTATGAAATAACAGATGATTGCTTAAATGACACTTTTGCGAGAATTTCTTATTGCAAATCTCACACACAAAACGTTTCTCACCAGTATGAATTAACATATGTTTGCTTAAATGACACTTTTGTGAGAAATTCGTATTGCATATCTCACACATAAAAGGTTTCTCGCCAGTATGAATTAAGAAATGTTTGCTTAAAACAGCCTTTTGAGAGAATTTTTTAGCGCATATCTCACACACAAAAGATTTCTTGCCAGTATGAAATAACAAATGCTTACTTAAATTACTCTTTTGATTGAATTTCTTGTTGCATAACTCACATACAAAAGGTTTCTCGCCAGTATGAATTAAGAGATGGTTTCGTAAATCACATTTTTGAGAGAAGTTTTTGTTGCATATCTCACATGCAAAACGTTTTTTGCCAGTATGAATTAAAAGGTGTGAGCTTAAATTACCCTTATCAGAAAATTTCTTGTTACATATCTCACAGACAAAAGGCTTCTCACCAGTATGAATTAACATATGATTGCTTAAATGATGCTTTTGTGAGAATTTTTTGTTGCATATCTCACATACAAAAGGTTTCTCACCAGTATGAATTAAGAGATGTCTGCTTAAATTACCTTTTTGAGTGAAATGTCTGTTGCATATCTCACACATAAAAGGTTTCTCTTCCGAATGAACTAACAGGTGTGTGCTTAAATGGCATTTTTGGGAGAAAGTTTTTTTGCATATCTCACACACAAAACATTTTCCCTGCTGTGTGCTAGAAGCTATTTTTCCAAAATTACCTTGCTGCATATTACTTTAAAGACAGTTTTTATTGATCTGATGTATATCTAACTTTATAGCTTTATGCATCTGCAAAAATCAGAAATAACTTAATCACTTTTCATGGTTTATTAAAAAACAGTATATAAGAAAAATAAAAATTTATAAGCAAGTTCCACTGAATAATTTAGGAAAAAAAATTTTTATCTTTATAATGAATATTTAGTCAGACATTATTAACCTGACCTTGTCTTTTAATATTTTAAAAATTATCTAAATATTAGTTTTGACTTTTTAAAAATTTTTGTTGCATATTTACTTTACAAAGTTACTTTCACTTTCAGAACTCATTTCGAAAGTGAAATAACTTATTTTTTTAAAAATATGTAACGAAATCTACAAAGTAAACTTTAGCCTGATACGCCAAGACATTTGAATAAGTGTTGAAAACTGTCATGAATTTTCATATTGCTTTATGGGATTTATTTGAGTTAAATAAAAAGTAGACACAAGTAAAATCACTTTTATATTATTTATTTATTTACAATAATTTATACCGAGTGTCTCTAATTTAAATTATTTATTTCTTGAAGCATATTTTCATATATAGGTGGATGTTTAAATAAATTATTCCGATTTTCTTCTAACTTGTCTCGTTTTACTAAATTTTGAGTATCTTGCATTTGTTAAGACATAACTATTGGAACACAAAATGAACGACATGCAGATACCGTTCCTAAAAGTTACAACACACAGCCATGAAAATGGGAAATGAGAAAAAAGGTGGAAAGTTTTTTCTATTGATGCAGGTTGCAAATCTTATATAATTTAAGTATCATTTTAATAGCAACCTATACAAAAAATTAATTGTAATTTCATACACACACACACACACACATATATATATATATATATATATATATATATATATATATATATATATATATATATATATATATATAACTTATACAGATGAAGTTCTATAATCCGCACACGCTGTGGCCAAAGGTTGTGCGGATTATGGAATATTGTGGATTATAGAGTATTATGTATATTATATGTCATTTTATTATTCCTAGACAGCATTTTAATCCCTTAATCAGTACAACATGAAAAGGTAAACATGAAACCTAATAATTAATTTAATATGCTATTTGAAAAAAATGCATTTTTAAAGTTATTTATTAAAAAAATTATACATAAGTGCATTTAAATAAAAATAATAACTACATATGTTTCGTAATGCAGTAATCCATTTTTTACTGTTAATAAAATAAAAGAGTTATATTAACAAAAAATAAATGTTTTATTATGATTTGTTTTTCAATTTTTTCATTATTTGTTTTAAAAATCATTTTTGGATCACAAATTTGTAAATTTTCTTAACTGTTTATTTTATTGTTTACATTCGTAAATTAACCAGAATTATTGAAAATTGCAGATTATGGGAGCGCGGATTATAGATCGTTGACTGTAATGTATTAAAAATGCTAAAGGTCTAAATCCAAGTTTATCTGATCAACTTATGTGAAATACAATATTGTAATGGTTTAGCTGTTAATCCCCCCTCTTTCTTTTCAAAAAAAAATCTTCCTGCTAAATTAATTTTTGTTTCAGAAATACATCTCGAAAAAGGATCACAGAAATTACACAAAAATGTTGTTAATTAGCACAAAATATTCTATTCCAAAAAGAACTTCCTTTCACTTTGAATTTTTAAAGTCTAAAAAAATACATTCATGGAGGCTACTAACAGTAGCTACATTTACGTGATTTTCAGATGCATAATATGATATAACCTCATCTTTCATTTTATCACCTCGTGTCTTTTGCACAACAATTGAAGAAAAAACTCCAAGAGTTTGAATAGACGAAATGTCAAATTACTAAATTCTCCAAGCACCTCCCCCCCCCCTCTTATTATGCTTCCAAAAAAGTTCTTTGCATTTTTGCATCAATCCTGAGAATGCACAAAATTGCTTTAAAAAAGGTGGAATTACTCCTTTAGGAGGAACTTTTTCATGCCTGAGTACACCTACTGAAATTTTAACTTAAAACCAAAGTTTTAAAAAAATACTTAGGAAAACACTCAGATTCATCCAAGAAAATAATCATTTTGGAACCCTGTAACGTCAAGATCATAAAAAAAATGTACAGTATTTTTTTAAAAAAAGATAAAAATTTAATAAAAGTACATCGAACAAGCTACTATACACTAGTAGAAACAGTTCTAATGAAGCTATATATCTATGTTCATATAAATAAATAATAGAAGCAAAAAATAAAACAGAACTTTTTTTATGAAATAACTCATACAATTACTTTACAAAATTTAAAGAACAAAATTAACGCTTATATTCATATCAATATCAATTTATCCATGGGGCATTCTATAGAACAGATTTAATTTGCCAAGCTTTCTGAACCCAGAGTGTTTCTTAATTTGTTTTGAATAAAATAAATATTTGAAAATATTCTTCCAAAACCAGCATTACTTGCTGGCAATGTGTTTAATTTAAATAGGTATTGGATACAGTTTTCTATTTTGAATTTTAAACTGAGATTTTAAAATATTCTAATAATAGATTATGTATAAAATTACATAATCATATTACAACAGAAATTTATTACATTACTCCTTTTTCCTAATACAAATTTAATTATTTTTAAATAAGCACTACCTACAGTATTTTATTTATTTATACTGAATAAAATCAACTTAAGGAATTTAATATTCCTAAAAAAGTCTAAGATTATGCCCTGAAATGTGTTTCAGCAAGTTGTAGTCAACAAGAGCCAATACCATTTTCAGCCCAAAACTCATCCTATTTCTGTCCTGTGACAGGAGGAAAAAAACACTGAAAGAGAAAATTTTATTCTAAAACAAATCAACCAATAAAACTCTTCAGTATCTTAGGTAAAAATTACCAAAGCAACAATATTTCAAATAATTGTGTTGCAGTTATAATGTGTCTTCTACAAGTAACATACAAATTTCTGTTTAAGAGCACAATTTTAAAATTTAATTTGAAAGTAGAGGAATAGATTAGCAATAATAAACTTATTACAGTCAATTTGAAGCATTAAAAGATAGAGGATGGTTTCAAATACTTTATGTTAAAATTGCATTATATTTTGAAGCCAGCAATAAAATAATGACATTTTTACAGATACGTTCTTTCATGACACTATTCTAGTTAGCCTACAATTAATTAAAGCGAATATGAAAAGGAAAAGTGACCTACAAACACTTCAATAGGAATCCTATAAACATCTCAAATAAATTCATTTTTTTTTCCAAATAACAAATTAAAAATCAATTAACTAAATTTAGTATAACCAGTTATAACAAAATAACACAGTGCACATATATTACTTACCTCAGACAAAAGTACTATAATATTACACATACAAGAATATACAAGATCATGAAATTGAATGATAATTGTCCCCATTGCTGGAGATTTAAAAAGTTCAATTATTTTAATTAAGTTTTGCAAAAATCAAAAAGGTAATACACAAAAAGCATCAAAACACAGTCGGTTTTTAGTTTAAAAATTCTATATTTTCTCATATCATTGATATCGTCTATTAATCTACTCTTAATTTGCATTCTGCTTTATATTTTCAGTTCTATGTCTTTAATGTCTTTAATAGATAACTGTATTATCGTTTTAATTTTTTACAAGAACTATTTTCTTACATTATTTTTAGAGCATCATTGAGTGTTAGATATATACAGGATGTCCCAAAAGGTCGTTTACAAACTTAACATGCTGGTCTGTCATATCATGATGAACAACATTAAATAGGAAACTAAGGGTCCCAAACGTCTTCCAAAGGAAATATGCGCCATTAAAGTTTAGGGTCCAAAAATTCAAATGATTATAAAAAACAGAAAAATTGGTCGATTCGTTTGCAGTTTTCACTAAAACTATTCTTTATCTCAGTATTTTCTTGAAAATAAATTATAAAGATAAATTTCAAAAAATGTCGATTGAGGGCGCTTTAGATTTTGGAGTAACGATAAACTAGTTTTTACCGTTACTTTTTGCATTTCATTAATTTTTTTAGAAGCTTAGACATAAACTTAAATTTTGAGCTCAAAATCTAAATCATTGGAAGTGGTTAAGTAGCGCAAACTGAACTGTGTTCAATGGGGGTGGGGAGGTTCAAATTTCAAATGATTATAAAAAACGGGAAAATTGGTCAATTGATTTGCGATTTTCACTAAAATTATTCTTAATGTAAGTATTATCTTAAAAATAATTTATAAAGATGAAATTCAAAAAATGCCGATAGAGGGCGCTTTAGACTTTGGAGTAACGATAAACTAGTTTTTACCATTATTTTTTGCATCTCATTAAATTTTTTTAGAAGCTTAGACATAAACTTAAATTTTGAGCTCAAAATCTAAATCGTTGAAAGTGGTTAAGTAGCTCAAATTGAATTGCGGGGGGGAGGTTCAAATTTCAAATGATTATAAAAAAGAGAAAAATTGGTCAATTGATTTGCGATTTTCACTAAAATTATTCTTTATGTAAGTATTATCTTAAAAATAATTTATAAAGATAAAATTCAAAAAATGCCGATAGAGGGCGCTTTAGACTTTGGAGTAACGTACAACTATTTTTTTCTGTTATTTCTTGCATCTCATAAAAATTTTTTAGAAGCTTAGACATAAACTTAAATTTTGAGATAAAAATCTGAATCGTTGGGAGTGATTAAGTAGCGCAAACTGAACTGTGTTCAATGGGGGTGGGGAAGTTCAAATTTCAAATGATTATAAAAAACGGAAAAATTGGTCGGTTTTCGCTAAAACTTATTCTTTATATCAATATTTTCTTGAAAATAAATTTTACAGACATCTTTCAAAAAATTCCGTCAGAGGACCCCTTAAACTTTATAGTAACCAACAACTATTTTTAACCGTTATTTTTTGTATCTAATAAAATGCTTGTAAAAGTTCAAACTTAAATTTTGTACTCAAAATCTGCATCGTTGTGAGTAATTAAGCGGCCAAAAATTGAACTGCGTTCGAGGGATGGGGAAGGTAACATTTCAACTCCTGAACACAGTTCAGTTTGCGCTACTTAACCTCAGATTTTCATCTCAAAATTTAAGTTTATATCTAAGCTTCTAAAAAATTTTTATGAGATGCAAAAAACAACGGAAAAAATAGTTGTACGTCACTTCAAAGTCTAAAGCGCCCTCTATCGGCATTTTTTGAATTTTATCTTTATAAATTATTTTCAAGATAATACTGACATAAAGAATCGATTTAGATTTTGAGCACAAAATTTAAGTCTAAACTTTTGCAAGCATTTAATTAGATTTAAAAAAAAAAATAAATAAATAAAAAAACGGTTAAAAATAATTGTTGGTTATTCTAAAGTTTAAGGCGCCCTCTAACGGATTTTTTAAAATTTATCTTTAAAATTTATTTTCAAGGAAGTATTGACATAAAGAATAATTTTAGCGAAAACCGACCAATTTTTCCGTTTTTCATAATCATTTGAAATTTGAACCTCCCCACCTCCATTGAACACAGTTCAGTTTGCGCTACTTTACCACTCCCAACGATTCAGATTTTCATCTCAAAATTTAAGTTTATATCTAAGCTTCTAAAAAAATTTTATGAGATGCACAAAACAACGGAAAATATAGTTGTACGTCACTTCAAAGTCTAAAGCGCCCTCTAACGGCATTTTTTGAATTTTATCTTTATAAATTATTTTCAAGATAATACTGACATAAAGAATAGTTTTAGTGAAAATCACAAATCAATTGACCAATTTTTCCGTTTTTTATAATCATTTGAAATTTGAGCCTTCCGCCGCAATTCAGTTTGCGCTACTTAACCACCTCCGACGACTTAGAATTTAATTTTATGAAAATTTATGAAAATTTTTATTTTATCAAAATTTAAGTTTATGTCTAAGCTTCTAAAAGAATTTAATGAGGTGCAAAAAATAATGGTAAAAACTAGTTTATCGTTACTCCAAAATCTAAAGCGCCCTCAATCGACATTTTTTGAAATTTATCTTTATAATTTATTTTCAAGAAAATACTGACATAAAGAATAGTTTTAGTGAAAACAGCAAATGAATCGACCATTTTTTCTGTTTTTTATAATCATTTGAATTTTTGGACCCTAAACTTTAATGACGCATATCTCCTTTGGCAGACGTTTGGGACCCTTAGTTTCTCATTTAATATGGGAATATCCCATTTAATTCATCATGGTATGACAGACCAGCATGTTAAGTTTGTAAATGACCTTTTGGGGTACCCTGTATATTTAAAACTATGTATGATTTCTTTGAAATTTCAATACTGTTTACACATCCTCCACAGATGACATTAATTTTGTCTCATTTGGGTCATCTTTTTTTTGGTAGAGGATTCTTTCTAAATGAGAGGTTCCATGACTGTTTTCGTAATAGCATTTATAGACTTACATTTACTAATTTCTCCAGATGGTAACAAACATATTATATCAAAGTTCCTTCATATTCGCCAGCTGATGAAAAATTTCTGGCAATAAGTATTTAAAATAAAATCCCAAGAGTAACCCCCCCCTCAAAAATAAGCCCCCTCCCCAATTTTAGGCAATTTTGATTTTTCATCTATTTTCAAATATCAGCCCTTACCCCCCTCCCCTCCCCCAAAAAATAAATAATAATAAAAACTCTTATTTTCAAAATAATAATAAAAATAAACATTACTTTTTAGATTAATTACAGCTTTATTTAAATTATGAATCTTCCCTAAATTTAACTCAATTTGCATTTAAAAAAAAAATCACAGCCTGATAATCTCGATTTTACACAATCCTACAAGACTAATGAAGTAAATATGTATGTTTTTTAGTTTGGTTAAACTTATTTTCATTCATTTAATATTTAAAAATAGTTCAATAACTAAAAAGAATTTTTTGTATCTATTAATATTTTTTTACTTCTTTTTTAACTTACAGCATCAGAGAAAGAAAATAATTTTGTAATTATCTTTTTCTCCTGATAGAGGGCGACACAATTCAAACTTTTATCATCCTTTTCCATTTTACTCAATTCTACAAGACTGTTCAATTTCATTTCTTTTTTTCTTAATTTCCTAAAACATTTAAAATTAATTTAATAACCAGGGGCGTGCAAAGAGAAAACTGTGCCAGGGATAAAGTTTCAACTTGGTGCCCTACTCACCCAACTTTTTTTTGTAACAGGTCAAAAATGAAGTTGGTAGTATAAATTTGGAGCCCCCTAAATTTCCATGCCCGGTTCAACTGCCCCCTTCGCCTAAACATTTCGCATGGCACTGTTAATGACTAAAAAGAATTTTTTGTAATTATTACATTTATTTTTTAATTTCCTCATTTAGATTTTACACAATCAATTTTATTTGATTATTCATTTATTTTCTCTCTCTGACAATACATTACAACAGAGTGTAAATTATTATCATCTGTTTTGATTTTCCACATTATTATTTTAGCAAAATGTCATATATATATGTATGTATAATATGAATATATAGTGATTATTTTATTTTGTATGTTTTATTTACCTGAAAACCTCGAAATCAATTATAAAAACAGAATTAAATGGATTTTTTTTTTTTTTTTTGAAAAATTTTGATTATAACCACCCCCTTTCTATAAAAGGCAATGTTTTTTTTTTTAAGGGGGGCTTACAATCGGCATTTTACAGTACCTAGAAATAAGAACACTTCCAGAAATGGTCGTCTTTTTGTAAAAAGCATTATAATAAATCTTATCTTTGCAATGTAAAAAGAATCATGAGTCACGGAGTCTACCTTTATCTAGAAAAGTAACTAATTTCATACAAAAACTAAAACATTTTCATAGATTATTCTATAGAATATATATGAATTTTTTTCAGAAGACATTTCTATTGAACTTCTGAAATTATTTCTCTATCTTATGGTTAAACTAACTTACATAAAAATTATATAATTTTATATTATATAATTTTATAGTATTCAATAAGAAATATTTTGTAAAGGTGAGGTCAAAAGTAAAAATCTCAACAAAAACAAGATAAAAAGCATTACTCTCTTTAAAACTTTTCAACATTGTTTAAAAGTGTTTAATGAATTCAGTCTGTCTGTTTGCTACCTGTCCATGCTCATACATGCCAATATTCTGCTATTTTAAAAATCAACAAAAAATTATACTTTGAACCTGAAAATCAATAAAAGAATGAAATTAAGTGCTATTTAAATGACTACTATATTAAACACAAGATATATTTCATTAAACAAATTTTCTAATTGGAAGTACAGCTGAAGTTCTATAATCCGCACATGCTGCAGCCAAAGGTTGTGTGGATTATGGAATATTGTAGATTATAGAACATTGTGTATATTATATATCATTTTATTATTCCTAAACAGCATTTTAATCCTTTAATCAGTACAATATGAAAAGATAAATATGAAATCTAATACAGTATAACATCTTTATTTCAGACATCTATAATTCGGAAACTTCTGTAATCTGGACATTTTTGGTACGTTTATTCATTTTTTTTTAGGATTTGAGATAATAAATGGCGCCATACGTCTTGTGTACTGTACAGGAGCCATACGTCTTGTGTACAGGAATTTCAGAAAATGGTTAAGAAAATGAAAAATTACATAGTAACATAATGTTATTTTTTTTTTCAATATTAAAACTGTAAGAACTCTCTTAATTAGATTTGTAATTAATATAAGTGTCTTTATAGTTACAAAGTTGTAAAAATTCATGATTGATCATGAATTGAATCATGATTCCAATTATTTTATCTTTTTCGAAAGATAAGATGTCACTAAAATATCGCAAAATCAGATTTTTTTATTGTTATTTCTTTTAAGTATTAAACTTATGACTTACTTTGATATTTATACTTGCTATATATTTAATTTTTTATATTATATATCACATTTTTAAATATGGTACTGTAGTTATAAATTGATTTTTAAATTGTGAATCTTAAATTTCTCACTGTAATATTTTTGGTTTTGGAATTTAGTTTTTCAATATTTTTCATGATGTCTATTATTCTTGTGATATGCATTATTTATTACGTATTCATTAAGCAAAAATCGCATTTTTAAAAAAAATCGTACATTTGTTATTTTTAAATTTATGATAGACAGCGACACTGCATAAAATATACATAATAATAAAATAAAAAAACATTCGTTTTTGAGCATTTTGAATTTATTTTTCTCAATGTTTTCAGTTATTCAGTTCCTTGCTATTTTGTATTGCCATATTAATAAGAGATATTAGTCATTAATCTTCATGCATCTTACCTACACAACTTCTATAATCCGGAATTTTCTATAATTCGGACTTGCTGTAATCGCGCCAATTCCGGATTAAAGAAGTTATACTCTAATTAGTTTAATATGGTATCTGATAAAATGCCTTTTTAAAGTTATTTTATTAAAAAATTTATATACAGTATGGAACCATTTATCCGGAAACCAGTTAACTGGAAAACCAGTTATCCGGAATGATATTTCTAATAAATTGATGTTAGAATTTTTATAGAAAAAAGTGTCATACACTGCCAGTTTGACATAGACATTGCTTGAAACAATTGTATGATTTGATAACAGCATCTAGTATTTGAAATAGAAGCATGTATAGTTACATTATAAATGTTTTCATTTTTATGCAGAGAGAAAACAGAAGAATTTTTGTTCCCAAAGAATTCCCATTAATTACCTTTTATAAATTCAAACATTTGATCTTACTTGCATCTAATTTTCAGTTCATTTAATCTAATAATTAATTTAAAAATTAGAAGTACAGTAGACACCCTCAAATCCGCACTCCTAAAATCCGCAACTCTCTGAAATCCGCACATATTTTACGGATGTAAACAATGAAACATTCAGTTCAGATGTAGGTGCAAAATTTGACTTTTTTAGTTTTATATCAATTCCATATATTTTTTAATTTGTAATTTTTTTTAAGATTATCGAATTCATGTTTTTTTTTTTATGAAGAAAGAATAATTTATTTCTGAAAAAATAAAGATATTGCTGATATCATTGGTAATCACAATCTTACCAAATATATTTATGTATTAATCAAGCTTTTTTAGTTACTAGGTCTGGCTAAACCTGAAATAAAGCTTCATTATTTTATGATCTTGATGTAATTTAGTAATGTACCTTTATGAAGCAAATTTCACTGATTAATTTAGGAAAAACACATTTCATCTCTATAATGAATATTTAATTGTACATTATTGATTATTAACTTAACCTTTGCTTTTAGTATTTTAGCATTTTAAAAACCATCTAATTCTTTATTATTTTAGTTTATTATTTATTTTAATATTTTAGCATATTGTAAGCATTCATTATACTTTTGATTTCATTATTAATTACATTCAAATTACTGTTTAAAAAATTTAAACAAAGCAATGACCAGAAATCCGCAAAATTCTAAAATCTGCAAAACCTCTGGTCCCAAGCTGTGCGGATTTGAGGGAGTCTACTGTAATATCACAACCATATATATTCCATAAAACTTATCAAATGAGTGTTGTTTTAATGTCCAACCAGTTAACCAGAAAAACCAGTTATCCGGAATATATCCGATCCCAACTACTCCGGATAAATGGTTCTGTACTGTATAAGTGTATTTAAATAAAAATAATTACTACATATGTTTTGTAATACAGTAATCCGTTTTTTTACTGTTAATAAAATAAAAGAGTTATATTAACAAAAAATAAATGTTTTATTATGATTTGTTTTTCATTTTTTATTATTTGTTTAAAAATCACTTTTTGATCACAAATTTGTAAATTTTCTTAACTGTTTATTTCATTGGTTACATTTGTAAAGTAATGCAAATTATAGAAAATTGCAGATTATGGGAGCGCAGATTATAGATCTTTGACTGTATATTTATTTTATTTATTAAGAGACAGAGGTTGGTGACTATGCATGCCATAATTAGTATAAATGTTTTTGAATTGCCATGCAGTTGATATAAATTACTGAGGTTTACCATGCATATTCCGTATTGAAAATGAAGCATCTAATATTTATAGTTTATTTATAAGGGGACACAGAAAAGAATTCCATTGCATTACAGTCTACAAGAAAAAAAATTCTATGTAATATATTTAATTTAGTTATGCTCATACATATAATTTGACATTGATATGAATCACTGAGGTAGGTTGCTTAGAATAAGTTGTACATAGAAATTAATTTATTTGCTGAAATTTAAGCAAATACACATTGAATTAAACAGTCAATGTATAAATGAGGATGACAGTTACAAAAGTCGACTTTATCCAAAAAAAATTTTAATTGAGTTTTTACTATCAATCTACTCTATCAGAGAATCTACACCAAATGAGTGCAATAGTCAGCAAAAAATCTAGTTTTATTGAGCATTTTTGGCATTGTAAAATGTTGGTTTACAATTAAAACCAGTGGATGCAGTCCAACATTTTTCACAATTTTCTAAAATTTTATTTTCTAGATAAAGCGAGTTTTGAAACTCATGTCCTCAAATAATGTATATATACCGTAGACTGCCTCAAATCTGCAATCCTAAAATCCACATCTTTCTAAAATCTGCACATATTTTATACATGTAAACAATGAAACTTTCAATTTAGATATATGGACAAAATTATATCAGTATTAATTATATCAATTCTATACATTTTTTAACCTGTAATTTTCATTGATATTTCAGAATTCATAGTTTTTCATACAGAAGAATAAATTTATTTTAAAAAAATTCAAGATATTCCTGAAGCACTGGTAATCGCAATCATTTTGTCAAATGTATTTATGTAGTTAACAAGTTTTTGATTATTAAATCTAGCTAAACCTGAAATAAGTCTTCTTTATTTTATTATTTTGATCTCAATTAGCAGTGCACCTTTATGGAGTAAATTTCATTGAATAATTTAGAAGAAATGCATCTCATCTTTATAATGAAAATTGAATTATACACTATTGATTATTTACTTCAACTTTTGTTTTTAATATTTTAAAACTATCTTAATTTTTATTATTTTAGCTTATTTTTTCACATCATTTTTTAAATATTTTACTACATTTTAAGTAGTCATTATAACTCTGATTGTATTATTAATTGCATTCAAATTGTGTGAAAAACGTAAACAAATCCATGACCAGAAATCCACAAAATTCTAAAATCTGCACAACCTCTGGTCCTAGTCCCAAGTTGTCTGGATTTTAGGGAGTCTGCTGT
This sequence comes from Maratus speculifer, assembly GCA_964019185.1. NCBI lineage: Eukaryota > Metazoa > Arthropoda > Arachnida > Araneae > Salticidae > Maratus > Maratus speculifer. The sequence continues at coordinate 6,552,672 of CAXHSM010001350.1, read as the reverse complement.
ATTACCTTTTTATATTACAAGTGCATTCAGAATTCAGTTGTCAGTTTCAACAAATATTGTGAAATTTATCAAAATTTTAATAAAACCTAGAGTTTGCCTATCTTGTGGCAACTCTAAACATAATCCAACCATGCTTATATATGAGTTTCCATCAATAATTTTTAAAAACTACAATGAATAGGAATTAAAAAAAACCAAAATTCTACCCTAGTGTACACACTTCAAGCATCTAGACAATTTGTTGCAACACAGTCTACGTAAATAGATTAAAAACATTTTATCAAATTCTGTAGAGATAAGCTGACTTAGTTAACAACAAAAAACATAATAAATATTTCTATGAGGGAAAATATTTTTGCAATCACTGTTGATTTGTCCTCATTTATTTATTAATAAATTGACTTAACTGAATTGAGAGAGTGCACAATATAAAGTCATCAATGTGGTGGTCAACATGGCAAGATATTTAAACCAAAATTATAAAATTTTATTTACAAAATGCATTTTTGTGGTGGCTTTTTCAACAAAAGAAATGTGCATTTCATTCAATAACAACATTTATAAAAAAATTTATAATTAAATTTGATTTTTTTTTAATCAAAATTTTGTTAATGTGAAATTTAACACAAAATCATACTGTGATCCCATCACATAATCAGTGTATTGCTCATTCTAGGATTCAACCATAATTTCTTAAGGGTGTATTTCGATTCAAACTGCTTATTTTCCGATTTATTTTTGACTTCATTTTTACTCTCATATACATCAAACTGGCAAATTGTCTTTTTTAGAAAGTACACAAAGTGCCGTAATTGTCAATTCTTTGATAAATGCAGAAAATATTGCAAAAAAAAGCAATCAAAAAAAGCATTTTGAACAGATTTTCCCCTAGCAAGATATCTGTGAACGAAGAAAAGGGTCATACATACTGAGAAGATAATTCTTTATAAATCAAATTCTAATGAAATGAGCGTAAAAATACATCACACGGCATCTTGTACATCTCTTCAAAAATACTCTCAGCAAGTTTCATGTTTCTACTTTTAAAAATGTGTCTGAAACTGTACTGGAAAATTTCAGGCTGTTGAAGGTGGAAAAGTGTTTTTTCAAATACACCCTTAAGGGGACTCTTCACTCATTTGAATACATGCACTCTTTAATTTTAAACCAATGGCAAGCTATTTAGTATATATATTTTTTTTTAATTTGAATATATTTTAACTTTATTTTTTCCTTTTGCAAAACATAGCAGAGTTTGATCTTTAGTATAGCTATTTTTTACTTTTTCGATAATGGATGCAGATTTTTCTTTTTAAAAAGGTACTTTCAATTTCAGAACTGGTTTTGGACTCAAAACAATACGCAATCAAAATCAAAGAAGTAAAAAATTATCATATTAAAGATGGAACTTGTAGCTATCATATACAAAAAAAAAAAAAAAAAAAAAAACATTTAAAAGTATTTAAATTTAAACAAGAAATTAAAAAACAACCAGCCCATTGGATAAACATTATGGAGCTTTCATGTGAGTAAAAAGTCTCTCCAAGAAATGTAAATTTCAATATGCAGGCACTTCATTATGTGATCAATTATTTAAAAAATAATTTGTTTCAAATGACTAGGATGCAATCAAATTCAGTTTATGAGTAACACAATGTTTTAAAAGTAAACAAGAAAAGAAAATTAACAAATTTGTTGTAGTTAAATTGAAATTTCAATAAAATTATGCTAAATTATTTTAAAATTAGATAATAATAAGCGAAACTATCTGTAGCAAACAAAACACTTGGTTAACCTGTCGACCAAAACACTGGCGACTAATTACCATTACTGAATTATCATAAACGTCACATTAGCCTGATAGTAAACACGTTAAATGCTTTTTTTTAAGTCACCAAAAGATTTTTTGCGACAGTTTGTTGGTATTTTCATTAATGTTTCACCAACTTAACTGTTCATTTGTTAATCAATATAAAAATTATGTATATTTGTATAATTTGGGTAACAATTAACCAAATGTATGATTTGGCGAAATTGGTGGAAGGGATAACCAAATAATACCAAACGTTTTAATAATGCTTTAATCAATGATAAATCTTACTCAATAATAAATCACCAAAAAATGAAAGTTGCGACAAATGAAATTTCGTGCAGTTATTATCAAATAACAAATTGTAGAGATTTTAGTTGAAGAGTAATAAAAAAAAACTTTACTATCTAAGCACTAACAAAGAGGTTGGGTACAATAAATATATGTTTTAAAATTTACTTGATATCACAAACTACGGAAAGTATAAAACGCCCATAAAAGAATGAATCATGAATTACTCAATGACTCATTGAATGTGATTCTTGTATTTATAATTCTTATCAAATAAATTACTGCATTGTCAAGAATTTTATTTTATCGCTGGTTGTAATATTTGTTACCACACTGCCTAACAAGTTTTGCCAAAATATTTAGGGTAAACTTTACGGAGTTTCCCAAATGAAATTGCATCCAATTTTTAACTTGAAGACATATTTAAGTGCTAGATTAACGAATTTTAAAAATTCTTCCAATTTTTTTTTTATAAATAAATATTTTGTTTTGTGAATTCAAAGGCGATTGATATTTTGGTTCAAAATATCTACTGTATAGGAGTGTTCCATTTATTGAGTGATTTATTATTTATGAATGAATTCTTTATTCTTGATTCATTCATTATGCTGGCATTTAATCGCTCCCAACATTTATAGCAATTGGCAATACACCAAGGAGTTTAATTAGTAATTTAATATCATTACAACACATAGGCAAAAATAAGGAATTGCTTACATAAGAAAATGTAGAATATAATTTATTTTTATCATATTTCATTATTTTTATCATGTTTATCAGAAAACTATCAGAAGTTAGAGATTTGCGTTCGTTGACCATCAATTAATTCAATGAATGATTTATTGATTTGTTTCATGATTCATTCATTGCATTGGCGTCTTTCCGAATAAAATTCACTCCAATTTACTATTATTTTACTGCATCTACGGGTCTTTTATCACTTTTAAATGTTTATAATATTAGGTAGCTTTTAAAACATCAATTTATTGATCTGACATACTTTTATTAACCCTTTACCGGAAACGTATCGTCTGTGGGATGATTGTAAGTAAAAATTTTATATTTTCAATAAAGACATTCAAAACTGTTTTTAAGCATTTATTCCAAATCCTAAAAACAAATATATTGCAGTTTCCTCGTCAGCAGATAACTGACAAATGTTAAAATCTATCTCGGTATCAGAGCTAGATTACCTGTTTGCCTGAGTAGACTGTAGCTTAGAGGTCCAAAGGATTGAGACAAACGTTGAGATTTTTTTTTTTTTTTTTTTTTAATATATATATTGAGTTGATATATCCTGCAGAGAAGGAATGATTGCAATACTTCTCACTTTAACAGTAGACTCCGTCAAATTTGCACTTCAGCACAAAATAGAACAAAATTTTCAGTAAAGAATAAAATTTTCACTTAAGTACTACGGACAAAATTACACTTTTTTTCAGTATTAATATCATTCCACATGTATTTTAATATGCAATACTCAATAGTATAATACTGAACTTATGGTTTTTCATGGAGTATAAATTTCTGAAACAATCAAGACATTTCTGATATCAGTGGTGATCACAAACTTTTGAATAAGTATACTTATGTATTTTTCAAGCTTTTTTTAATTATTAAGACTGGATAAACTTGAAATAAAACTTCCTTATTTTATTTACTTCCTTATTTATATTTATGAGTAAAGATACATTGAGTAACTCGAGAAAATGTATTTCTTTATTTAATTATACATTAATTATTTATTTGATCTTTACTTTTAATAATTTTTAAATGTATCTTACTTTATCAATTACACTTCTAACTGTATTTGATTTATTTTAATATTTTAGTATATTGAAGTAAGCATTCATTTTAAATTTGATTGCATTATTATATTCAAATTACTCTTTAAAAAATATAAACGAAACAAAGAGCAGAAATCCACAAATTTCTAAAAATTTGCACAGCCTTATTTTAAAAATTATTGCTGTTAAAAAACTACTTAGAATATTATTTGTAAACAAATATCAGGATGATGATTTTGTTGTCAAAACTGATTTCATTTTGTTTTAATGCCTGGAAAACACCAAGAATTTTTTAAAGCAAAGCAAAATGTTTTTTTATTCATTTGTAATATGCACATTTTGATGCATAATTTTGAATTAATGCTATCACTGCTTGTTGGCTGCTTTTTGAAAAAATTTTACTTTTCTCTAAAATTTGGACTCTTA